>JBAIZL010000004.1:242212272-242589772 GCA_036971475.1 Prosapia bicincta | reverse complement strand
TATCGAAATTTATTTATGGTAGGTAAACAATGATAATGAAAATGCTGCCTAACTATCACTATGTATTTTGTACTCATCATTTATATAGCATAATATAAAAATACGGTATAAGCTAGTAATTTTGTACCAAAATTATATTATTGAGCACAATAAAGTTAACCATTGATTGAGTCAAACTTTAAGTTTTTGAAATATTTTTTTGAAAACTGTTACCTTTTTAAAAAAGTAATTATAATTTGAAATTAATTCCAACAAGACATTCTAATAATATAAGTTGTTAAATTGTCAACTTACCCTTGGAGGAAACGTTTTCATCTTACAACTTCTTACTATATTAATAGAATCTCTGGTCGCCAGTAATTTCAAATTGTAATAAGTAATTAACAAACAGCTTATCATGAACAACAACAAAATTTTGAAAATATATTAAGAAAAATCAACATCAGTTTAAAAATCCATATCTACTAAAAGAATGAATTAAATATTTCACATACAAACAAACACTCTCGCGCACAGAAACACACACTCACACATACACAGAAAGAGAGAGAAAGAAAATTTCTAATTTTATATATTACTTTTGAATTTTTGCATTTAAAAGAAATATTTTAAATCTTAAAAGTAGTTACATGTAGGCCTTATGCGTACTAGTTGTTTCTTAATGAAAGAATTAACTATTCCTATGAAATTGTGTTAGTTTATAACATTATTACCTTAAATGCAAATAGTACTAAAAATGGAAAAAAGAGTGTAAAAATTGCATATGCTAATCCTATGGCTAATTTCTCAACACAAGTATTTTCATGCTCTTGCAAAGTTACATATGTTGGCAAGCCTTCTCCTGAAATAATAAGTAAAATAAACAAAAAAATATTAATTTCAATTCCTACTTATATCAACACGGAAAAATTAATTTGAGATACTTTTTATAAATAATTACAATTAATATAAATATAGTAGCATAACCTATGCGTTAAAACAACTGTTCTACCATATAACCTATAACAAAAAATCAATTGTCTTATAAAATTATATGTTATCACTTATTTTAACCCAAATAAATATGACAAAATAATTACATTGCATACCTAGCCCGTTTTGTAAAACGTTTTTCTCCCATACAAAACTAAAATTAATTCACATGTAAATTGTTACATCGAATTACACCTTTATACCGTATCACTCCTTTATATTGTTGAGAATATCCGTTTCGGGAGATGTTTTCCATTGTTAACTCAGACTGTAACTCCAGAGTTATGGTCTGAGTTGACAATGGGACACATATCCTGAAACATCTGTCCTCAGTATAAAGTAAGTGCTGCTATAGACAAGTATAACAATTTACATGTTTAATCACTTTAACATTGAGACACTGATGAAGATTACCACATAGAGATCAAAAACGTTCTGCCTTCGTATGTTTTTACAGAATTTAAAGTATAAATAAAAAATACTTAACCAAGTGAATACATAAGGGCTTACTTGCTGACACATTTCGAAACAATCGTTCCTTTTCGAATCGAGAAAAGTAACGATTGTTTCGAAACAAGTCAGCAAGTAAGCCTTTACGTTTTTAATTATAGTTTAATCAGTGAATTCAAGATGATTACTTCAAGCAACTTTAAAATTTAAGGTTCGGATGGTCATAAACTAATGTTAAAGTGATTAATTAAGTTTCTCCAATGTATTGGACTACAAAATTCAAGAATTTACATGTGTTTTTAGTTAAAAATTAGTAACTCACAAGAAGATGGAATCAACAAATATAAATTTAATTCAATAAATTTAATTATTGAATTAATAATTGAAAAATCTATATTAACATCAATTGTCATACACTACAGGTTTAAAAAAATATATTTGAACATAAATTGATAAATAAAAAGTATGAAGTCCGTGACTCTCATCATTTAACAATGCATTGACCTAGTGCAAAACAAGCCTCTGAAAAATATCAGTAAGTAGTGATTTTTTTGCCAAGGATACCAATAGTAGTAAATAAAAAGTATTTTATAAACGATTGAAAATTTGAACAAGATACAAATATAAGGAGATTGTGAACTAATAGAAGGAGTTTAAAAAGACTGGTTTTTAATCTAAATGTAATTACAGTTGAAAAACCAGCCATATTTATGAAAAATAGAATACTGTATATATATATATATATACATATATATATATATATATATATATATATATATATATATATATATATATATATATATATATGTAAACACCTTACACAGACATAAACATATAATCAAAATTGTATTCCTAAGACCATGTGTATTAAATCTTTTGAAAAAAACCATATTTAGAACCTCTTAGAGTTCTGTGCTCAATAACATATATGTTAACATATTGTTTTATTATTGTACGAGCAATAAAATAAAACCATAGCTCCTTTATATACTGCTCGCTAGCAAAGCTGAACTTATTTCAATTTTTAATTTTATTTTTAACAAAAACTTAATAAATTCGCACTGTTGTAGTATATACCTATTACTGTTGTAATTTTTTGTTTTTAAAGTAATTTGTTGAACACAAGTCTATTCCCTAGATTTACATGCAAGTAGAATATATCTGATGCTAGTTTATCTAAATAGTTGATCAAAATACAAAGAATGCAACAAAAAATACTGTTTAACTTTAGATGGATTATGGTCCATCTTCAATATATACACAGATCATGAACTTTTGTCATGTGGGAGAGACTAGGACCCTTAAATACTCAAAGAGATTTTATCCATTTTTTGTAGATTCTGTTGTTAATTTTGTATGGTGGAACTTTTTTTAAATCAAAACTTGCAAGAAGGTATATTTAAAGTGAGTTTATCTTGTATATCTGGTTTATTGTGACAACAAGCAACAATTTTATATTTAAACTTTGTAATTAACGATTGCACACTTAAAGTTTAAATAAGCTATACATTTATTGAAAACTCCTTGAGCCATAGCATTCTTGATCTACTAAATGATTTTGTTTAATGTCTAGGTTTGCCATTAGGGAGCATTGTTGTGTTGTACAATATATATATGAGTGGGAAAATATATTAACCTAATGAAAATTTAAAATTAAAGATATTAGAAAGATTTTTTTTGTTTTTAGCAAATGTTTACTGGAATGTCAGAGAATTTATCTTTTTGGACAAAGTTGTCTAGAATATTGATAATTCATATCTATGTATAAGATGTAAAATTGTTGATTAAAAATTTTATTTTATATATTAAAATCTTTGCTACTTTAATAATCTACATTAAAAAAATATATTTTGAATTCATATTCAAATTATTGATGAGATAAACATAAATTAAATCATTTGTTACGTACACTGTGTTTTTATCTGTTAGAATTGGTCAACAAATATTAAAAATTTCTTGGATCGATTAGATAAATAAACGTTTTTCAAAGTATAAATCTAATTATTACATTTTAAATATTGTGTACTAAGATTTATTAAAAAGTATTAACTTGAGATAAATATCTATTTAATTCAAAATTCATTTTTACATGGATTTTATTAAAGTTACAAATATTGTATAGCTCATTTGAATAATTATTTATTAAATTTAGGAGTAAAATTTTCTCCATAAAAAAGTAGATGTGCAGGTTATTAATTTGTTATTCCATTTCTGAGTGTCATTTTCCCCATAAACTTAAGAATATTTTTAAATGTTTAGATACAATTTACCTTTTTCATAATCTCTATTAGGCTTTGCAATATCAGCTTCAGTCCAATCGGGTCTTCCTTTAATCATAATTAATAATTATAACCTTTACTAATTTTTAGAGTTCACCACACTATTGATCTGTTCACACAAATCTATTACTTTTTAAAATTTCACATTGAATTTAATATTTTTGTTGGCCCTGAATAACATTTTATAAGTACATACTTTAAATTTTGACTTTTTAAATTTTTGTGAACTCAAAAAAACATTTAGTGTTGTTATTTTTAACCCACAAGATTGTTTAAAAGTTCTCCATGAATAATAACAGCTGTTTAGGACATTCACTAATATTCTTGTTACCTGTTTGGTAAGAAATAATATTGTTACAAAAGGTAGTTTGTTTGAAGGGCTCATAGAACCAAATGTATTAGATTAAAAAACGTTTTAAGTAAGAAAAACCCAATAATTATTTTTCTTTATTTTCCCTAAATTTTAAGGCAATTCAAAGGAATTAATACCTTATTTTGATTATGTAAAAATGGATGTATTTTCTTTATTTTTAACAGCTGAGAAGCGTTAGAAAACAGCTGGTTTCAAAAACTGTATAGCCTACAAGGTAAAAACTATGTAAATAGTCTAAGATGACAGACTGGGGTCAGTTCTTTATAAAATGCCTTGTGAAGTTCTGAAGTTTGCTTGTTGATCTTGTTAGATAAAGGATAACACTTGAGAAAATTTAGACCAACCTATACTGTTTTTTTTTTTTATTTATATATATTTCTTAAAAGATATTATAAAATATAAGAATGTGATTTTAAATGTCCTAAACCATCAGTAGTGAATAAAATTTACAAAACTACAGAACATCAGGTCAAAGAACAACCACGCTTGAAAATTACTAAACTGAATGTTTTTTTTACAAAAGAGAGCACTATTTTACTGTACATTAAATTATTAAATAGATACTGTACAATCCAGCAACAAAGTATTCAAAGAAATATAAACTCATTTAGAATCACACTTGGCTACCGACCAATACAACATATGACTTCAGGAAATACAACAATATTTTTATACTTGGTTATTTTACAGTTGTATTAAAATATAGATACAAAGTAACCAGATAGTATTAGCTATACGATTACTGAAGTAAAGCAGTTAGGCTTCCTTCTGGTCTTGGGTGGCATCTTACATCAAATTAATGGAAGTGAATTTCTATGTTTTTTTTAAATATAGCCATATTACAAATAGCTAAAAAGTATCTAGTTTGGATAGATTTTGTTATAAAAGAAAATATAATAAATTTGGTAACCCTAACGACCAGCACAACAGCAGGTCTGTTTTTTTCTTAATTTCAATTTTGAAATTCACTTACTTAATAATTGAGTCTCCCAATTCCAAAACTCACTTACTCTACTTTCATAAAATTTTCAGGAGAAGGAAAAACTGTAGTTCTTAAAGTATAATATTCTAAGTAATAGATTTGATTTTATTAATAAAATATCATAAAAATACATTTTACACATTGATTTCAAATGAAATATTTTTATTTTAGTAGAAAATTGCAATATTTTATTGGAATTAGAGAGTTTAGGTGTAGGAGAGAGGTGTCAGATAGTTTTGTTGTAGTGTAATTTTGGGAACAATTTTTTTTATTCAGATATTAAAATATTGTCTATTCATGTTTAATTACTCAGTAATGAGAGTTTGATTCCTACAATGCATAGTCTCCCTCTAGAGCTAAGATTTCAACCCCCATAGACTTGTCGTCTTGATCTTCTTCTTGATTTGGATTCTGATCCTCATCAGTAGCCCTGAAAAGGTCTGCATAATACTTGAGAGAATCAAGTAAGTCTCCATAACGCTTTACTAAAAGTTTTTTGACATATTTTACTTTTGCAGGATGAGTGGAACACAGTTTGGTTTAGTGTCAGTACTGATGTTTTACAAACGACAACCTTTTCTATAAGTATATGCATCTGGAAGTCCCAATGTCATTACACTAAGCTACTTCACCCCTCACTTTGCTGTTTCTTTTCTTACCTCTTAGTCTCTTATAGTAGTTTGCAAGCCAAGAACTTAAAATGCAACTCACCAGGTTTCCTAGAAATTGATATAGATAGTTCCAACCCATTTTCAACTTTAAAATCTAAACCTAATCTTGCAATAGTCCCACTTTGAATGAAAATTTCAAAGTACTTGTCAGGGTCGGTGATGGTCTTAAGTTTTCGTACTTAACTCTCCATTACCCCAAATACCCTATCGGAATACAATACAGAGAGAAATGTATGAATGTCCTGGAACTGGATAATAGATCAGAATTGTCTTTATGTTCTTAGGTGCTTTAGTTAGTAACCAGTTTACTAAAGCTGTAACGACTATAGTATTTTTGTTCTGGTTAAAACACAAAATACAAAGATAAATTAGCTAATAAAGCAGGTTGTAGCTAGTGAATATCATATGGCTATGAAGTAGTCAGTTTTGTTGCAGTATCAGCTTATAAGTATATCACAGGATCCTGGAATTCATGAGTTTTGAAACAGTATTGAAGGAAAGGGAATTGGTGAGCTCTGAAACAGTAAATGCAATTTGTTGCAGCTGCAGTTTTTAAAATTGTATTTTAAATATGAATTAGAGAACTCGGAGTTTTTGTGTTGTACATCTTGTTTTAACCATCACATTACAACATATCTCATTCAACAAAAAAATGCATCAAACGCGACATAACACCAAAATATGCACACATTAAAATTAAATAAAACAGTACATCAGTACATTAAAAACAACATTAAAAGGTTATACACACAAAAAGACATACTTAATACCAAACTTTACCACCTACACCAAGAACTCACAAATTCTACACCACACTGAAAACGTCATGATTCACAAATGTACAAACACATTAAAAATAAACATAACCTTAAAATTAACAAACTCAAACATCACACACAAACCAAAATTAACACCATACATACATTACACGAACCTACTTTTAACACAACAAGAATAAAATTCAAGAAACAAGAAATGGATTTACTCATCAAAGGCCTCAAACACAATTTACACAACACAAAATACACAACCCAAAAAGCTCACTAACAAATTACTCGACTTTGAAACAGTCGTACTAATCACAGACACCAACGACCAATAATACCTCCGACAACCCACAATACAAAGTTTAAACAAAACAAAACAAACATACCATAAAAACAATGAAACAAAATATTAAACTGAATAAGCCACAAACAAAGATAACATAACTTAAAATTCATAAAAGCGGACAAAGACTACATCACTGTCATTATACACGAAACAGATTTACACACAAAAGTACTATCATACTTTAAAAGCAATGACATCACAGAAACACCATCATCCACAAACAAATTCTACACACAAATAAAAAATAACATAAACAAATGCACACACACAATAAACAAAGAACAAAATCGACACTTTACACAATTAAACCACAAGCATCAACATTCAAAGCTTTATCTAAAATACACAAAAAATATATACAAATACACACACTAATAAATAACACATCAGCATCTTCTCAAAAAACCGCGAAACACCTCGACAAAATAATAAGAAAAAACATCACATTTCATAAACACACCAGCCTAAAAATAACATAGATTTTACACAAAAAATAAAAAACATACACATACCCTATAACTCTACACTAGCATCATTCAATATCACCAACCTATACACAAACATACCAGTCAAAGAAACAATAAACATACTCAAACACATGTTAATAAAAAACAACATACCAGACAACACAACCAAAGAAATAATAACACTAACAGAAACAATCACTTCTCAGAATTACTTCACATATAACGACAAATACTAAACACAAAAAAAGGCTTACCTGTGGGATTCTAAATCTTAAGCATATTTTCAGAAATATTCATACACAATTTAGAACAAAAACATATCATAAACAACTACAAACACGCCCACAAAATAATATATTGATACAGATACGTAGATGAAATCCTAATCCTATTCAACGGGAATATATGACAGATAAACACCTTCCACAATTACATAAACAAATTAAACATTAACATAAACTTCACACTAGAAACAGAACAAAATCAACTTCTTGGACCTAACGATAACAAAACAAAACAAGAAACACACATTCAAAATATACTGGAAACCCATCAGCACTGACAAAGTTATACACAACACGTCCAATCACCCCACACAACACAAACAAAACATACACTCCATGATACACAGACTATTCAACATAGCCATGAACAAAGAAGATAAAATAAACAAACTAAACACAATAAAACACACATCCTATAAAAACAGATACAAACACACCTTGATAGACAACAAAATGCGCAAAAAAGAACGCACACATAACACAACAAAAACCAATAACACACAAACACAAAAATACATAACACTTACATATCACGACAACACATCACAAAATATAGCTTCCTAGCTCCGCAAATTTAAATACAAAGTGGCATTCACAACATCCAACACAATTAAAAAAAGACCAACACAGTTCAAAAGCACACCATGATAAACACGACAGGGGTAGTATATACAAGATTAGGCCTACATCCAACAACTGTGCCAGCTTTTACATAGGACAAACCGGGAGAACATTTACCACAAAATACAACGAACAAGTAAAACAGATAAAAAAGACAAACCCAAATCAAATTTCGCCATACACATACAAAACACACTACACTCACAGACTAACATAGAGACCAATCTAAAAATCCTACACTACATCAAAAAAGCAACAAACATAACACAGTAAAAAACTACGGGATATACAAACACCATAAATACTATCCACAACAAATTCTAAATGTCAAAACACACTCAAAATCAAATACTATATTTGAGCACACAATTAACAACTACAATATGAACAATAACACACCACAGACTCACACCAATACAACACACCTGAGCAACAGTCTTGTCAGGGACTCACATCATTGAATAATGTGCTGACCTAGTATGAAACACGTTTGGTGAATAAATCAGTAAGTAGTGGTTTTTGCGAAATTAATACAGTGTAATGAATTAGAGAGTTTTAAAACAAATAGAGACTGCTATCATATGAAGTACAAATAATACTATCTGATACTATAAAAACCCTAATTTCTAAAATGTTTGTGTTAGTGAGTTTAGGAATTGGTTGACTCAATTGCAATAGACCTATACTGTATTGAGTGAAAAATAGAATTTACACAAGACAGAAATTTTAAAATTCCCATAGCTTGTTTTGTCTTAAATCAATGTTGCCACACTGGACTAGCAGAAATTGAGTTTGGAAACTCAATTATTTTAGAAGTGATAACTTCTATACGCGTGGTGAACAAAACATGAGATTAAATCATTGCTTTCTCACACAGTATTTATGAAACGTATACCTTACAGCATATATTCCACCAGGTGACTCAAGTGAATTAAATGATAACATATGATTTCATTAGGTGATCAGGAGTCAATGTGATAAAACTCAAAACTTATGTAACTATTTAATCACACAAGTTTTGGATTCGTGAATTTTCCATTGTTTTAGTCTACAATAATTGTTTCAATTTCAACAAAAGATCGAAACTTCATTCACTACCTCTTACCGATTTAACACATCACTTTAAATATATTTATTAAGAATAATGAAATGTTTAACTTTAATTATGTTTAAAGTATATTTTATGAATGTTATAAACTGTAAACATTTAATATTAGATTAATAAACTCTTAGCTCTTGAAAAGGATTATCAGATAGAAAATCCAAATGTAGAGTGTATTTGTAAAATCATGAATTGTTCTGTGATCTGTCATTACCCTTAAACACATTAAATATGATTTCATGTAACAGCTGATTTTGTTTTATAGGTTATGTTGTGGAACAGCCGTTTTCACATATATTATTATTTATTCATTAAATAGTTTTGATCAGCTAATAAATATATTAGTTTATTTGAATTTTGATAAATCTCAATAAAAATAATTCAATATAACAATAAAAATAGATTATGTATATTTAATTGAATTTTTGAAAGGAAACATTTTTAAGCAGGGCTTGCACTTTTTAAAAAATTTATTTGAATTGTATTTGTATAGTAAAATTTGTACTAAAATTTTGTACTAAAATGTAAAACATCTAATAAATGTTTTTTATTACCTGCATTATTTTACTAATTACTACAATAAATATTAGTCTTTATTAAATATATTCCTCAAAATATTACCATTGAATGAAAAATGTATTAAAATTTACATCTTTATATGAAGAATGTATTTAATAAAGGCTAATATTTACTGTAGTTAATAATCAAATCATGGCAAGCCTACTATTGATAGCTCCAACTTAAATGTTAACTTGTCTTAGGATGGAATATTTTATTTTTTTAAAAATAATTAATAATGTGTTTTTATTTTTGCATTAGGTTTATAACTTTTTAAATTAATATAAGTTATGTTAGTATGGATATACATTTTATCATTAGACTTATGGAAGGCTGTTCACTGAACCAGCCTAAGCCTCTGAGGCGGAGACCTGTATGTAGATGGATCTACACCAACCAAGGTTCACACGAACCATCCTGGGAATATGTTAAATAGTCCCTCCAAATTTCATTAACTTCTGTTCAGCGGTTTAGGCGACCATAAGATACATACACACATATATACATTCGTTTATATATATATATATATATATATATATATATATATATATATATATATATATATATATATATACTGTAGATTAAATTTAAAAAGGTTGTTGTTGTCTCAGTCGGATTCGAACTGAGTAACTACGTGGTTGAAATCCAGCACCGGCGCTGAGACAACATTTCCAAAACTAGAAATCAATTAATTAAAGATGCCGACCTATATGAAATTATGAGAAAAAGATGCCTTGCAAAAATGAAGAGAAGAATAGAAATGAGAAATTATAGACCGCCATCAGCTTCATAAATTAAAAACTTTAGAAAAGGGAATAAATAGTAACAAACAAAAATAATAGTCCAACACCATATAATGTATAGAGAGGAAATCGAAAATTGTAAGGGAATTCGCTACACTCTCAAGGTAAATACGTACATAGTTGCATAGAAACATGACAAATTTAACTTTGGGGGTTTGAATGTTAATATTGACCCACAAATAACTTCATTTTGGTCAAATAGTATTTATAGAAATTAAAACTTTTGTTTTGAATTAGTAAAACACATTACGTTTTTCTCAATTCCTTCTATTAGCTCACACGCTCCTTATATATGTTTATATCTTGTACAAATTTTCAATAGTTAATGAAATAAACTTTTATTCGTCCAATCAAGTTCAAATATATTTTTGTAAACCTGTAATTGATGACAATTTATGTTAATAAAGTTGTTTCAAATATTTATTTATTAATTACAATTTAAAACAGCTGATGTTTCGGTCGGATTCGAACTGAATGACGATATGCTTAAATTTCATAAATTTGGTACTGAGTCAACTTTTCCATTCACAGAATTCTATGACCCAAAGATGTATGTATATGAAATTATAAAAGAAAGGTTCTTGGAATAATGAAGAGAAGAATAGAATGAGAAATGATAGACCACCATCAGCTTCATAAATTAAAAATTAAAACATGAAAGTTAATAAATAGTAACAAACAAAAATAATAGCCCAACACCATATACTGTATAGAGAGGGAAATGGAAAATTGGTTGGATAATCGCTTTCTGTTTTGCCACTCAATATTGTGATTCTGGCATAGGCGTATGTATACACATATTCATATTAATTGTATTTATAAAATGAAAAGTAAAATAAAATTTTTCTTTGTTGACTGTAGTAGGAAATGACTTAAAATTTTTTTTTTAATACTTGTTTTTATTCAGAGTTCATTTTATTCGCTTTAATAATAAACGCCTGGGAGGCGTTTCTTCCCAGCTTATCAACACAGTTAAGTAGCCTTTAGACTTGATTGAAGTGTACTGAAGGTTAAGAATGTGCCACTATTCTGGATTCTCTAAGAGTTAGAGAATTCATCATTGACGATTACCTTACACTTTGCGCAATGTTTTACATACCTACCTTGTTTAAAAAAATATTTTCTGGTTTATCATTAGTTATTTGGAATTCATTTTGTATATTACTCTAATTTTAAAAAAATTAGTATCTACCAACAGTGATAAAATAGATAAAATATGACACAAAAACAGGACAGTTGTGTCTAAGAATAATTTAGTTGTTACGTAACGAGTAATATAAACAAAGGTTTATCGAACTATTATTCTTACAACTCCTTAGTAATCCCTGCTAATTTTTGTTACAACTTAACGGCCAGCGGAGCGTCAATGGAATTGCCTAATCAACAAATTGAAGGGTGTGGCGTTCTCCAAGGCCTACACTCTTCTAAATTCTACCACATTACTTCTAATCTCTTTGGTTGCGATATTCGTATTTTAAAGATGATTTTATTATCAATTAAATTTGTTTAAATTGCGTAATAAGTATTGATATTTTCAATTTATCGACAAACTATGGCCTTTGTCCTTAAACATAATTCAAGATCTATCGTTGAAGATCTCAATAAAAACAATTGTAAATAGATGAGTTTAAAATAGAAACTTTTTAGAATAAAATAACAATAAAGTGGAAAAGTAACCATATTTTATAAATGGTTAAACAAGTTTTTCTTGTATTTTAAAAAGTGGTAAACCCATACTGAATAAAAAGAGTTTTTAAAGAACCTATTATGAAGAGTTTTATCTATTCGCAAGACAAGTTTCATTTTTTAAATAAATATTATAGTTTAACATAAATAAATGAAACCTCTATACCAAAATGGCTTTTTTGTTTTATTTAAAACATTTAAAATCTTTATTAATAAAAAAATTTGTATTGTAAATTACCTCTGAGGATGATTGCTATGCAATCGAAATCTACATAAGGTTTTAAATATAAGAAATAAGTCATTTGTGGTATAGAGGTTTTATTTATTTATGTTAAATATTACGCCACAGTTGTTTTATACAGTTATAAAAATTACAGTCATTCAAACTTCAACATTTATTTATACATATAACACAATGTGTAGGTATTACCTAAGGAATAATATTACTTATGTGTATTGTACTATGAAGAAGTGTAGTAAGAGTCAGAAACAATCACTTTGAAATAAAAGAGTGTTTGGTTTTTCCTATACGGGTTAAATCTCCTTTCGGCAAAAATATATAAAGTTATTTGTCCCATAATTTCTGTCCCAGTGCATCCATTTCCAATGGTTCGAATCTCCGTAAAAAAACTCTCCTCTTTAATAACTAACCAGACTGTCTACGAAAATGTACAGATGTAGTTGGAGTGTATTTTGGACAACAGCTGTATCGATAATCTACAGATAAACCTTCAGTAAAGTTTGTAAAAGAAATTTGTATTGTTTCTTCTTTTACTTGTCTAGAAACAAATTTTAACTTCAACCAACACTTTACATGGGACAAGCTCATTTTTGTTTATAAGCTCCAATTTGGAATCTGCTTAGAATTGCAAATGAGTTTTCAAATATCGAGTACAATAAAAAAAATAGCCTTCTTCAACTTGGTTTATTGTAGGAAATGTTATATGAAGTGGCCTTCTTGATGCACTTGCCATACACTTCTTTCCTTAGCCATACAAACCGTAAAGAAATTTTTATTAATGTAATTTAACATTAAGTAGACTACGTTCTTAGGACTAACAAAAAGGAATCCAATTGTTAACATCGTATTTAAAAATCCAAAATATTGAGAAATTTACTTTTCTCAAATCTGTTTTTATGTACACTAAGAAAATGTATTGCATGAGTTTAACACGTTTTTCAGATTAGAGCAGAACATACTAAAATAGTTTTGCATAAGATAACTAAACCTCCTATAGAGGATATTGCTAAATTTACATTACTAGACTTATAGGTGATAACAGTAAGAAGTGCGATACTGAACGCAATCAATATCCTTAACCAGATACTAATAAAATAATGTATGATTCTAAATGTATGTTAGTAATGAGATACTGTATCACCAAGGCTAAGGGTTTCGCGGTTAAGTTTCAGACCAAGAAAGCAGGTAATGTATAACTCAAGAGACTTGATATGCGCCGAAGGGGAGTTTATCGAATAGTGGAGGTGGAAGATCAGGCAGCTGTTTACCCCTCTCTCGAATCTAGGTAAAGTGGTAAACAAGACTCGTTGGTTGTGGTGGACAGTACGTACGATCGACAAACACTGATTCAGCGGCACCTCCCAACACTGTAAATGCCCAGTATATCTCTGTGCATAGGCTGACCAAGACTCTTGCTATATCTCGCGACTTATACACTATCACAAGTTTGCGACTTGAGGAATGTGGGTGTGACAAGGATAAAGAACAAAGGCAAAGGACCCACGTTAGTGCGGTAGAGAGGACGATAACAAACTCCTCGCTCTAACATACATTCTTTACCCACAAAACCCTACACTTGTACTCACCAGTTCTATTGTCTTTACTCGTTCTTTAGAGATATTATCTATCCGTGTCCAGCGCCTATGCTATGGCTGTGTTAGGTTACATAATATGTAATTTCTTTATCCACGTTTAAATTAGAAACTTATAAGACAACTATTTATTTGAAATTTTCGTAATATCATTTATTTGTATACATTAAAAATTATTATTTTAATTATTTTTTAAATATTATGGGCTTGTTGTGAAGAATTAAAAAAAAACTATTTTTTGTGCCACTACATTATATTCTGTGCTGTTGAAGCTGCATAGTTAAAAACGTTGAGGGTACACCTGAAACAAAATTTGGCAAACCTGAAATCAAAGTTTTTAAATGGATCTGGTTTCTTTTGTCGAGAAAATTTTAATTGTTCAGATTTTTTTAACTGAAATTTTTGTGTAAAGTGTTTTACATGTAAGCTTGCGTGCTTATATAAGTTTCTGTGAATAAAGAGGATAGCCTTGTATGTATATTACGTTACGTGTACATTATCTTGAAAGTAAAGTGTCTTGGATAGAAAGTGTCTGAATGTAAATAATCTTCGAAGTAAAGTACCTCACATGTAAAGTACTTTGCATGAAACTTTTCATGTTATAGTGTGTAAAGTTCATATTCTTACTTATAAAATGTAAAATGTAACTAACACATGCAAATGGTCATGAAAGAAAAGTGTATTGCGAGTAAATTGATTTGGCTTTAAAACTGCCTTACGTATTCAGTGTTTGCTCTTATAGTCTATATAGCGTGAGTTACGTGTAAAAGGTTCTTGAGTGTATAAAATACCTTGCATGTAAAGAGTGCATTATATCATTTGCATTGGGGCATTTCCTTGCATAGGCTTGTAACTGTATAGTCTTGCATGTTAGGTGTCTTGCATGTAAAGAATCTTACAACTAAGTTCTTGGACGTAAAATGCTTGTTATAGAATGTTCACATGTAAAGTCCCTTGAAAGTAAATTATTAAACTAAGACATAGTTGGTATGAATACTGTCACACAAGAAACACATTTTAATGGTTTTATTAAGACGATGACTTGGAAGCGGTTGTCGATGAGTCAAACTATCCAAACCTAAATTTGTCCTGAGCAACCCGGCAGTCAATGGTCCTTTAGACGAAAAACACAGAGGCTGCGATATTTAGAACGACCGGGAAAAGTCACATCTTGAAAGCTGTTACCATGGAATTATCATGGGGAACAGGCTAGCAAGACATTTTTCGAGTTTCAAATGATTTTCTCCACCTAATACTCGAAAAATGTGGCTGAGCAGAAAAAGCTACGTGCTACATTTTTATCTTAGGACCTGTTATTACCCAATCATTAGGACCATCATCTTAGAAAAGCGCAGAAAAACGGCCAAACTCCAAACTATTTGCATTCCGTCCGCTCCTCAAATCACATCAGGTATTTCATTGAAGGATTCGGTAGAATTATCCAAAGCAATTGAATGTAATCTAGTTCAAGCGGTATCTTCAAGGTTATTTATGATATGATAAGACTCTGGTAAGATTTGGTCTAGGACGTGTTAACTATAACGTATTTTACTCGATTTTGCATTGACGTCGTATAAAAAATCCCTCCACCAGGGGATTATGCTCTTCACGAGTCGTAGACTCGATATGTTATTGTAGTGCTAGAACCTTGTAGTAGACTTGATATCCCATTGTTGTGCTAGAACCTTGTAGTAGACTTGATATGTCATTGTAGTGCTGGAACTTTGTACTAGACTTGATATGCCATTGTAGCGCTGGAACTTTGTAGTAGACATGATATGCCATTGTAGTGCCAGAACATTGTAGTAGACTTGATATCCCATTGTAGTGCTGCAACTTTTTAGTAGACTTGATATGTCATTGTAGTGCTGGAACTTTGTAGTAGACTTGATATCCCATTGTAGTGCTGCAACTTTGTAGTAGACTTGATATGCCATTGCAGTGCTTGAACTTTGTAGTAGACTTGATATCCCATTGTAGTGCTGCAACTTTGTAGTAGACTTGATATGTCATTGTAGTGCTATAACTATGTAGTAGACTTGATATGTCATTGTAGTGCTGGAACCTTGTAGTAAACTTGATATGTCATTGTAGTGCTGCAACTTGGTATCGCATTGTACTGCTGCAACTTTGTAGTAGACTTGGTAGGTAATTGTAGCGCTGGTACTTTGTAGTAGACTTGATATGTTATTGTAGTGCTGGAACTTTGTACTAGACTTGATATGCCATTGTAGCGCTGGAACTTTGTAGTAGACATGATATGCCATTGTAGTGCCAGAACATTGTAGTAGACTTGATATTCCATTGTAGTGCTGCAACTTTTTAGTAGACTTGATATGTCATTGTAGTGCTGGAACTTTGTAGTAGACTTGATATGCCATTGTAGTGCTAGAACTTTGTAGTAGACTTGATATCCCATTGTAGTGCTGCAACTTTGTAGTAGACTTGATATGAAATTTTAGTGCTAGAACTTTGTAGTAGACTTGATATCCTATTGTAGTGCTGGAACTTTGTAGTAGACTTGATATCCCATTGTTGTGCTAGAACCTTGTAGTAGACTTGATATATCATTGTAGTGCTGGAACTTTGTAGGAGACTTGGTAGGTCATTGTAGCGCTGGTACTTTGTAGTAGACTTGATATGTCATTGTAGTGCTGGAACTTTGTACTAGACTTGATATGCCATTGTAGCGCTGGAACTTTGTAGTAGACATGATATGCCATTGTAGTGCCAGAACATTGTAGTAGACTTGATATCCCATTGTAGTGCTAGAACTTTTTAGTAGACTTGATATGTCATTGTAGTGCTGGAACTTTGTAGTAGACTTGATATCCCATTGTAGTGCTGCAACTTTGTAGTAGACTTGATATGCCACTGCAGTGCTTGAACTTTGTAGTAGACTTGATATCCCATTGTAGTGCTGCAACTTTGTAGTAGACTTGATATGTCATTGTAGTGCTATAACTATGTAGTAGACTTGATATGTCATTGTAGTGCTGGAACCTTGTAGTAAACTTGATATGTCATTGTAGTGCTGCAACTTGGTATCGCATTGTAGTGCTGCAACTTTGTAGTAGACTTGGTAGGTAATTGTAGCGCTGGTACTTTGTAGTAGACTTGATATGTTATTGTAGTGCTGGAACTTTGTACTAGACTTGATATGCCATTGTAGCGCTGGAACTTTGTAGTAGACATGATATGCCATTGTAGGGCCAGAACATTGTAGTAGACTTGATATCCCATTGTAGTGCTGCAACTTTTTAGTAGACTTGATATGTCATTGTAGTGCTGGAACTTTGTAGTAGACTTGATATGCCATTGTAGTGCTAGAACTTTGTAGTAGACTTGATATCCCATTGTAGTGCTGCAACTTTGTAGTAGACTTGATATGAAATTTTAGTGCTAGAACTTTGTAGTAGACTTGATATCCTATTGTAGTGCTGGAACTTTGTAGTAGACTTGATATCCCATTGTTGTGCTAGAACCTTGTAGTAGACTTGATATATCATTGTAGTGCTGGAACTTTGTACTAGACTTGATATGCCATTGTAGCGCTGGAACATTGTAGTAGACATGATATGCCATTGTAGTGCCAGAACATTGTAGTAGACTTGATATCCCATTGTAGTGCTGCAACTTTTTAGTAGACTTGATATGGCATTGTAGTGCTGGAACTTTGTAGTAGACTTGATATCCCATTGTAGTGCTGCAACTTTATAGTAGACTTGATATGCCATTGCAGTGCTTGAACTTTGTAGTAGACTTGATATCCCATTGTAGTGCTGCAACTTTGTAGTAGACTTGATATGTCATTGTAGTGCTATAACTATGTAGTAGACTTGATATGTCATTGTAGTGCTGGAACCTTGTAGTAAACTTGATATGTCATTGTAGTGCTGCAACTTGGTATCGCATTGTAGTGCTGCAACTTTGTAGTAGACTTGGTAGGTCATTGTAGCGCTGGTACTTTGTAGTAGACTTGATATGTCATTGTAGTGCTGGAACTTTGTACTAGACTTGATATGCCATTGTAGCGCTGGAACTTTGTAGTAGACATGATATGCCATTGTAGTGCCAGAACATTGTAGTAGACTTGATATCCCATTGTAGTGCTGCAACTTTTTAGTAGACTTGATATGTCATTGTATTGCTGGAACTTTGTAGTAGACTTGATATGCCATTGTAGTGCTAGAACTTTGTAGTAGACTTGATATCCAATTGTAATGCTGCAACTTTGTAATAGACTTGATATGAAATTTTAGTGCTAGAACTTTGTAGTAGACTTGATATCCTATTGTAGTGCTGGAACTTTGTAGTAGACTTGATATCCCATTGTTGTGCTAGAACCTTGTAGTAGACTTGATATATCATTGTAGTGCTGGAACTTTGTACTAGACTTGATATGCCATTGTAGCGCTGGAGCATTGTAGTAGACATGATATGCCATTGTAGTGCCGAACATTGTAGTAGACTTGATATCCCATTGTAGTGCTGCAACTATTTAGTAGACTTGATATGTCATTGTAGTGCTGGAACTTTGTAGTAGACTTGATATCCCATTGTAATGCTGCAACTTTATAGTAGACTTGATATGCCATTGCAGTGCTTGAACTTTGTAGTAGACTTGATATCCCATTGTAGTGCTGCAACTTTGTAGTAGACTTGATATGTCATTGTAGTGCTATAACTATGTAGTAGACTTGATATGTCATTGTAGTGCTAGAACTTTGTAGTAGACTTGATATCCCATTGTAGTGCTGCAACTTTGTAGTAGACTTGATATGTCATTGTAGTGTTATAACTATGTAGTAGTTTTGATATGTCATTGTAGTGCTGGAACTTTGTAGTAGACTTGATATGCCATTGTAGTGCTAGAACTTTGTAGTAGACTTGATATCCCATTGTAGTGCTGCAACTTTGTAGTAGACTTGATATGAAATTTTAGTGCTAGAACTTTGTAGTAGACTTGATATCCCATTATAGTGATGCAACTTTGTAGTAGACTTGATATGCCATTGTAGTCCTGGAACTTTGTAGTAGACTTGATATGTCATTGTAGTGCTGGAACTTTGTAGTAGACTTGATATCCCATTGTAGTGCTGCAACTTTGTGGTAGACTTGATATGCCATCGCAGTGCTTGAACTTTGTAGTAGACTTGATATCCCATTGTAGTGCTGCCACTTTGTAGTAGACTTGATATGTCATTGTAGTGCTGCAACTTTGTAGTAGACTTGATATGCCATTGTAGTGCTGGAACTTTGTAGTAGACTTGATATGTCATTGTAGTACTGGAACCTTGTAGTAAACTTGATATGTCATTATAGTGCTGCAACTTGGTATCGCATTGTAGTGCTGCAACTTTGTAGTAGAATTGGTAGGTCATTGTACTGCTAGAACTTTGTAGTAGACTTGATATGCCATTGTAGTGCTGGAACTTTGTAGTACACTTGATATGTCATTATAGTGCTATAACTATGTAGTGGACTTGATATGTCATTGTAGTGTTGGAACCTTGTAGTAAACTTGATATGTCATTGTAGTGCTGCAACTTTGTATCGCATTGTAGTGCTGCAACTTTGTAGTAGACTTGGTAGGCCATTGTAGTGTTGGAACTTTGTAGTAGAATTGATATGCCATTGTAGTGCTGGAACTTTGTAGTAGACTTGATATGTCATTGTAGTACTGGAACGTTGTAGTAAACTTGATATGTCATTGTAGTGCTGGAACCTTGTAGTAAACTTGATATGCCATTGTAGTGCTGCAACTTTGTATCGCATTGTAGTGCTGCAACTTTGTAGTAGACTTGGTAGGCCATTGTAGTGTTGGAACTTTGTAGTAGACTTGATATCCCATTGTAGTGCTGCAACTTTGTAGTAGACTTGATATGACATTTTAGTGCTGGAAGTTTGTAGTACACTTGATATGTCATTGTAGTGCTGTAACCTTGTAGTAGACTTGATATGTCATTGTAGTGCTGCAACTTTGTTTTAGACTAGATATGAAATTGTAGTGCTAGAACTTTGTAGTAGACTTGATATGCCTTTGTAGTTCTGGAACTTTGTAGTAGACTTGATATGTCATTGCAGTGCTGGAACTTTGTAGTAGACTTGATATCCCATTGTAGTGCTGCAAGTTTGTAGTAGACTTGATATGTCATTGTAGTGCTGAAACTTTGTATTAGACTTGATATGTCATTGTAGTGCTGGAACTTTGTAGTAGACTTGATATGCCATTGCAGTGCTTGAACTTTGTAGTAGACTTGATATGTCATTGTAGTGCTATAACTATGTAGTAGACTTGATATGTCATTATAGTACTGGAATCTTGTAGTAAACTTGATATGTCATTGTAGTGCTGCAACTTGGTATCGCATTGTAGTGCTGCAACTTTGTAGTAGACTTGGTAGGCCATTGTAGCGCTGGTACTTTGTAGTAGACTTGATATGTCATTGTAGTGCTGGAACTTTGTATTAGACTTGATATGTCATTGTAGTGCTGCAACTTTGTTGTAGACTTGATGTGTCATTGTAGTGCTGCAACTTTGTAGACCAAGTTATTTATTGCAAGACTTTAACCTGAATTTTTAGAGGAGTAAAATCCAAAATTAAATTCATATACATAAATTTAACGTTCATACAGTACTATTTAAATTTAGAATATACAATAATTAAAAAGATAAAAATACTAATTTGTCAGCTTATGGTTCATTTTAAATGTTATAAAAGGTTTAAACTGTATTTAATTTACAAACTTTCACCTTAGAGTATAAAATAGTTCCCTGTTTCTGGAATATAAAAACCAAACCCCTTGAAAAAATTTCTAGCTATGTTACTCCCATAAATGGTACTTTAGTAAATAGCAGTACAGTAAAATCTCTTATATCCGGGTCAATGTGAAACGTAAGTCCGATCCGGATAACGTAAAATCCTGATATGGGAGGGGTTATGTAATGGATGTAGCTTTTCTCACGGACCTTACCTCACTCTGCCTTACTATCGCTTACCTCCGGCTAACTCCTCTACTCTCCTCCACTCACCTCACTTTGATGACCTCTCGTTGTCCGCAAGAAAGTAATGGTTTATCCATTGACTCCGAACTCTGGTTTGAAACCTGTAACTCAAAGAATAAACTTTCAGGAGAACTAACCACAGAGTTTGTTACAAAAACCAATTAACCTCTTTTAAGCCTCAACCACAACTATTCAAATTTGACGTAGATGTATGGGTAAGTAAATAAGTTACACTTGAAGATTGTAATTATATTTTAATAGCAATACAGAACTGTACAATTTAATTACAATTTTGTATAGGCCTATACAGTTCTTTAATACTGTACTGTACATGCATATGCATATTAATTATCAATATTGATAAAATAAGATGTAGTGGTGATTTACTTGTTTCGTTGAGCACGTTTCTTTATTGAAATATCCCTCCACCTTCGAAAGAGTAGACGATCGGGTCCTGTTGCTTCGTCTTGTTCGACGTACTCGATCAGCTGATCAAATGCCTGGAAAGATTTGTTATACGCCACGGTTTATTTTATTTTGTCATCATCTAATAATTCATGGAATAAAGACGCCTACTTTATTTTCATGTTACGTCCGGATATCGGAGGTTCCGGATGTGAAAGAGCCGGATATGAGAGGCTTTACTGTACATCATTTCTCACATAGTGAGGAATGGACACAAAGCATTTTTGTATGTGTTGATAGCGGCCACATTGAAGTGGCGGGATATGTGTAGGAAGAATCGTATATTGCTACTATGAGATTTTATTGTAAAGAAATACTTTACAGTATATTGATTTATGTTGCCCTAGCCTTAAAGCATTACCATTCCTTCACACAAGTACAAGTTTTTCAGTATCTTCAGTGAGTAATACAAATAAATTCTCTTTAAATTGTTGCCCGGAAAGATAAGAAAGATAAAAAGTTCTGAAGATCTATGTTTAAAAGGAATTTACTAAAATCGCTGCATAATCCAATGCTAAATTGACATACTGTTTGCATCTATTTTTTACAATAGAAAAGGTTTCTCTACCTACATCAGAAACCTCAATTATATTTTCTAAGCCACGGAGTTTCTACTTATAACGGGCACAGTTTTTCGAAAATGAAAGATTTTAATATCCTGAAAGACTATTGTAAAAATATGGATGTGGCAGGCATAAATGCAGACAAATATAGGTAGCAGTAGCATAGATAGAATCAAAATGTAAGAAAACGGTTTATATTTATATTTATAGGTTTTAATAATATGTATAAAATAATATGTAGTATTTTGTATGAATACAAAATTTACATATTATTACAAAAAAAATATTTTGTTTCAATTGTTGGTGATATGTTTCATAATGTCATTATCATAATTACTACCTTTTTCAATACTCGTTAGTATAAGTGGCAGTGATTTGTCGAAACTAGTCCTTGGACGAAGAAACATAAAGAAGAAAATACCTCTTCTACAAGTTACTAAAAATGTTATCAATGTTGGGAGATTTCGTCTATGTATCTAATTCTAGTACATAAAAGTAAAATAGACTAAACATAACAACAAATATAGGTTCACCTTTATTCCTTGTAGTCAATGACAGTTTCATCTTTAGTCTTTGAGTCATCAGACCCGCAGTGGTTCCCAACAGTTGATCCCCGGGCAATCTCTTAGGGTTCCGTGAGATATCACTGATATTAAAATATTTTTATTTAACACCGATTGGATACATCTATAGACATTTTTAACAGCAATCCTACTAAATGAATTTCGTCTGACCCTAAAAAACTATAATATGTTGATTTGTTCTATTTGTATCTTAAACAAAAATAGAACACTTCTTGAATCTACTTGTAATAAACTTGTGGTAGCATCAAGTTTAATTTTCTTATGTAAAAACAATTTCCACCTTAAAGTAAATGGTTAGGCAAACCATAAGTTACTTACTAGTAACTAATATAGATCAAATTATTTTGCGTGTAATCTACAATTTAAGAACTTTAAGGGTCCTTTTCAATACAGCGACCGATGAGGGGGTCTTTGAAACAACTTTTGGAACCACTGCTCTAAGGAATTCAATGGTATGAATTAAATTCTGTGACTAATGAGTGCTTAGAATTTAATGAGTGCTCCCATAGATTAAAAAAAAACAATAGATACCGTTAGTTTTATTGAAACCTGACCTAACCTTGAGGTAATTGTTCATGTGAACACAAGTTCACATTATTGTAAGTCGGTTTTTCTATGTTCGTTGTTGTGTACAAATTTATAACACGCCCGCTTTAGGGAAAACTGACGGGCGGCCCAGTTCATCACTTTTTAGACGTTCGATTCATTTGAGATATTTGTTAAAATACACATTAAAAGTGTATGGTTTCTCGCATTAGTCTTTTACCATATTTTTATGTATAAATTTGTGTTTATATATCTGCTCATATGTTAATTTTAATTTTTCTTGGTAGTTAGTTACATGTTATTAGTGTTTGGGAAGTTGTGATGCTGATTTGTTTATGTATAGTAATATCTATGTAGGTCTACTGATATGCTACCTGTATCTTTTATCAAGTTTCTTATTTGTTTAACTTCTATAACACTTTTAATGATCGTTGCATTAGATTTTATAAATTCTATTTTGTTATACGGGTTATTTTTTAATGTTTTTTAATGTACGCGTTAATAATTTTACTTTCTTTCTAAAGAGTTTAATTTTTTAAAGTATATACAATTTTTGGTGAAATTTATGAATCTTATTATCTGTTTTAGTTAGTTACCTTTTTATTGTTTTTAGTTTCATTCCTTTGTGCTTCATTGAAAGCTCTGCAGAATTTTTCATATTTTAAATATTATTTTAATCATTGCATTTTGTTTTTTTTAAATGTTGTTAGTTTATAGGTTTATTCTAATGTTAATATTTAGTCCATATAGATTTATAATTTCGTTTTTTTACTCAGTGTATTTGACTTTATTCAATAGTTTTTGAGCGGCATTGATTTAGCTAAGTATTGTTATTTTAATATAGGCCTACTTAAATGTTATACTGTTTTTATGGCATTTTTAAATAAGTTGAGTCCGTTTAATATGAGCTCACCCAACTGCGAGAGAAGTAGTGTTATTTGGGGGAAAGAAAACCTGCTCCAATGATGGGTCTATCTTACAAATGTTCTAGGTGTATGGGTAGACACCTCTTTACTCTCAGCTACGCGACTCTGTACTCTTGATGCTACATCTCCCATTTATCCTCTACCAGGGGGTGTTATAGCTCTGCCTTAATCCTGTAGTCATAATCCTTGTCTAACATTCGTAGATGGAACCGGTACGTCGCCTTAAACTATAACACTAACGGTATAACAATAAAATGTATTGTTATAAAATGTATCGCCCACAGAGCGATCGAAAACATTATGTCTCAGAAAGTTTTTCCAAGTTTACAAAATTAAAGTTCAGATAGTTATAAAGTAATGGTGATTAATAAAATGTACTTATACTCATTAAATAATTGATCTTTCCTCGATTATCCTTGGGAAAGAACTTAAATAATAATAGATACTTGAAACCAAGAAAAGATTGATAATAATATTACTTATATATGTATAGGCGTACACATAGCCTATATGATTTCTATATTTTCAGCTAACAATACAAATGAATTCTCTGTTCTTGCCGAAACATGTGGAGACGAACGGTGTATTTTTAATAATGGTTTATGTTATACAAATTATTTGTTGACCACTAAGAATGCAGATAAGCCGGTCTTGCATCTCTTTCATACAATGAGAATGATATTTCTACCAGCAAGAGGATTATTTTCTACACTTAAATTATAGGAGTCTCTTCTTATGAAGACACATATAGTAAAAACGAAAAATTTATTGACCCGAAAGATGTTTAAAAAAATATGGATATGACATGTTGCATGCATGTATATATAATATAATATAAATAATATTATATATATATATAAAATAATAATTTAATTTGCAATAATAATAATAATAATACAATATGGACTTCATTTTTATTTATAGGCCATGAAATAAAAAATATCACCAAATTATTTAAATATACAAATATCAAAATTGCATACAAACCTAATAACAAAATAATAAACATAATAAATAACAATAATAAAACAATTAATATGTATGAAAAAGGTGGTGTTTATAAATTAGAATGCGAAAATTGTAATAAAGCTTATATAGGTCAAACCAAGAAAAAATTAAAAGAAAGATATAAAGAACATTTAAATGCCTATATTAATCCAGAAATATATAAATCAAATTTCGCAAATCATTGTATTAATAATAAGCACCAATTTCCAAATATAGAAAATATGAGACTTATAAAAGAAATTAATAAGGGATTAAGAATGAATATATATGAAGCATTCGAAATATATAAACACAATAATAATAACAAATTAATAAAAGAACAAATACAAATACATTCTAAATTTGATACTATATTCAATGTCTATAATGTTACAGCAACAAAATAAATTTGGCAATTTGTATAAATTTAGCAACAATTCTATTTCTAATTAAACATATGTTTTACTTTTATTACTGTATAGCTTACATTATTGTAATTTTCATTCCTGATTATGTTGGTACTGTTTGCCAACGAAAAGCTTTAGATATAAATTAATAAATATTCTTGTATTTGAATAACCTATGTTGTTTTAAATTATTAAACAAGAAAACGTATTTTATATTTATATACTATATATATATATATATATATATATATATATATATATATATATATATATATATATATATATAATTTCTATAAAGGCGATGGAAGAAATAATAAGTCCTAACCACAATTTCTGCTCCGAGGAGAACACATAGAAGGCATAATACAATTATTAAGAGCAATAATTTCGTGGAAATGGACAACTTATTCTAGTTTATGCTAAACGATTTCTGCATTAAATTCTATAACAACTTTGACTGACAAATAATTAAAATTTGGAATGCACTATAGTTTAATCGATAAATATTTTAACAATGCACGAATACGGCGATCGATCTATGAGTAATTAAGAAAATAATGGAGGGTTTGATGGGCTCAGTAGTTTTCAGCGTCTGTCTTATTTAAAACTGGCTGCCGGGGCGATACCATTATCATCGTTGTTGGTATTAGCAGGGAGAAAAAGAGGGGCGTTTGAATTTTGATGGACATTGTATTTTGTTGGGACGGATAGATTGAGAATTGCTACGGCACTGTTTTTATTTAAACTCAAGGGGGCTGATATTTTTAATTTGTTTTTACACTTTACAACGCACAATGCAACTTAACGTAACTTGAAAGCTAACAATTTAACGTATAAACTTATTGTAATTTACCTAAAGCTAATAACGAGTTAACTAATGCTATAATACAAAATTGCTTAAGATTAATTTCTATCCTAAAATGTGTGAATAACTGAGAAGACGAGAGAGATTTTGGAGGAGGATGAGGCATCATGGGAGATGTAATAGGGCTTTAGAAACAGGTCTGAAGATGGAAGGAGGTAGAACATTGTTATGTTGGGAGCGTCATTTTATCAGAGGTGTATCTGAAGAAAATAAAGCATGTTCGAGGGTCACACACTTAGGATACGCTACACCAGCGTAGATCTCCCACCCTCTCACAAACCACGATCGGAGTTCAAATTGTAAACTACAGTTTCAAATTTACGGAATAACAACACAGAATATAGGCCAAATGTTTTGCAAGGTGACCAATCTGAACTGAGAAATTATATGCCTACAATTAATTAAAGTTTAGAAATGTAAATCTCTTCTTTAGGCACTATTGCGGATAAATAAAAAAAACTCTCGGTTTGCGATATGATTTTTCAGTTAAAATTTAACTTACGGTGTAGCCTATGCATTAAACTACGCGATAACGTATGAATTCATATAACAGCTGTTTTAATTACTTTCGCTATTGTAGATTATTCAGTTAAAGTGTTATTATTCAATATTAATCATCAGTTAATAAAAATAATTATTTCCAATTCAATAATTCTTACTAAACCAATGTAACGATAATAAATTATATATTTTATTTCAATTTTAAGTAAACACGCTTTTTTTGAAGCAATTGATTTGGTAAATTATGTTTTTAGTAGATTTGTTAATATTATATAAACCTATTACCTACAGCTTCCATTCAAGTTATCACGTCTGACAGCTTTCACTTACTTCGCCAATGCTTTCCCATTACTTTAGTGTCAATAATTTTCTCTCCTCTTGAACCTAGCTCATATCTTATTTACCTAAAATTTGTTGACCCAACACATGAAACAAAATTAGGAAATTGTGGTTGTCAGCAACTCGGCTGCGGATATTAATAGACGTGACAACACACGTTAAAAGTGCTGACCACTTTTTCCACGACTAAAAGCTGTCAAGGTTTTGTTTTCACACAAAAAGGCTAACAGAATCAATGTGGCATTTATACCTTGAAATCATAAGTAAAAAATTCAGACGTTAACATAACATACTGTAGTTCATTAAATTTTAAAATACCAATATATCTTGCAATCATACTGAACATTTATCTCTAAGAGTTTGCATAAATGTAAACATTTGTACCCAAGAAGACAAAAGCGGTCACGCAAGGTGAAATCGATGAGGGTAAATATTAGATAACCTTTTTTTTAAGATGTCTAAGCAACGAGATTTTGGAATATTTTAGCAGTGTATATATTTAAAACACACACACACACACACAGATATATATATATATATATATATATATATATATATATATATGCTTTTATAATTTAGTTGAAACTTTTCAACTTCTGTTATGTAACTGAAGATATATTTACAATACAAATCTCGTTTGTTTAAAATATGAGTATATAAAATTTAATTTAATTAATTGTTCACTATCTTCATATCCTTCAATGTCATTCTTCTAATCAATTTATCCCGTTTTCTAATTTCATTTTTACTTTCAGTTCAGAATGTTTACTTCTAGTGTACAGAATTGTTGTTTTGCAGCACAACTTATATGGAACGTCTTTACCGGCGAAGTTCTTTGGTTTGACACTGCGCGCGCTGTTGCGTTTCAAACGTCCAACGGAAAGCAGGTTTTAGTTCAGTACATGACTCGCGCTGTTTCTGTTGTTAAGTAAAAGTGTCAGTGCTAAATTGCAATGTTTTGTGTGTCGTGCTAGTTTTGAGTTTATTTTTACTCTGTGTAATGTGTCTGTGTAAAGTGCTGTGTAGTATCACTATTTAGATATAATATCGTTGATTAACTACTTATCAAGCAGGAATTTGGAAATTTGCAAAAACAATGGGAAGGAAAAATAAATTGGTGTACCCATGCAGAGTTGAAGGCTGGCTTAATGTTTATGGTAAGTAATAAACAAAATCTGTACATTAATTATTTAGTCTAATTATTAAAAATTCTTGAAAACTAGGAATATTTTTGTTCGGATAATGTTACTTAGACCCTTCTTTATTATAAAAACTGGGCGTTTTTATATTTCATTTCTAATAGGCAATATAAACTTTCTTTAAATATATGTTATATATGCACGTATTTTTAATCAAACTGCTTGTGCAAACCACAGGATAATAATTCCTCTTGCTTTAAGCCATTTACGTGTTATCAACAAAACCTATAAGAAAACATAATTATGACAATGATCTACTTTTAGTATTCGATTTTATGTTGTTATACACCATAACATTTGTACAAAGTTTACAAATTTAATCAAAATTAAAATATTGACAAAAGTAAAAATTGTATTTTTACCTAGGCTACTAAAATATTGTAGGAGATCGAACGTTAGTGGATTAAAAAAAAACTATTTTACTTTCGCAATATAATAAAAACAACAATTTTTAATAACTTTTATAGAGATTTAAGCCGTATGTATGGGGTTCCATGCTTTCCTCATAGAAAATAACAATGATATTCAGAGACTTGCATTGTTTATATATATTCCAAAGATATTTCATTTACAATTATGTAAAGCCATAAGTTATTTCAGTATGACTTTCACTTGCTTTTTTTCAAATTTTCTCAATATATTTGTATAACTGGTTTTTCTATTCTACATTTTCTAAGGAGAAGCATTTTCATGTTCATATAACCTAGTGAAGAACATTTCCGTTGTTTCTTCAGCTACAGTTATTGAACACAATGTATTGTAATCATTGAATCCATTAGGCTATGTCTTTGTAATAAATTTATCTGGATTTTAATCAGAAAATATTATCAATATTAAACTAATGATGTTTGTGGTAGACTTATAATAAATACTCAAAATATTTCATCGATTGAAATTAATAGAACGAGCTACTAGGCCATGACTATGAAGTCATGTTTCACTTTAGAAACAAACTTCACTGATTATGACTTTGTTTACTGCTAAAAATATGTTAAGGTAATTGAATACATGGCGTCACCTCTAATTTTTCAGATTTGCATATATGCTATGTAAAAATACATTCTAAATAACAAAAAGAGTTTTTGTCACAAACCTGAAATAGTATTTAAATTTGAAAAAAATCAAACATAGCCTAAGCTTATAAACACACGTGGAACTTGATAAATTCAATGTCTATAAAATAGAGCATCATCTTACATTAAATTAATATACAACTGTTTTACAACACAGGACTAAAATATCCAGTTAGAGTAGTTTTGATAGTAAAAAAATATTATTTTCAATAAAGTAATCTGATCGAGTACATCGAATCAAGTATGTTGACAGAGGAAGATAAAAGGAAATCATATTTAATTTAATTTAAAATAGTATAATTGTTTTAACACTAGTTTCTTAGGAAAATGAACTTATTTGAACCTAAGTGAACAGTGTAAACCTAAGTGTTGAGAATGTTTACGAAATAAATATAAAAGATAGCTCCCTTTTATGTTTGCTTAAACAACTCAAGTCAAACCACTTATACATATCGTGATATAGGTTTTGATTCACAAAGTAAATCTCAGGCTACGGCTCGGCCGTAACTTCCTATCTAGGACCACCGTTTCTGCGTGATTCTATAGTTTCGTCCCAACTATAGACAGCTCTCTTCCTTTAGGCTCTTAAAGCTTCTCTCAGAGATTAGAACCATACCATCACAGCAGTATTTTTGTGTCAAGTTGAATTGTCAGAGATGAGTTCTTTTCCCAAGCCTCTAAACGTATTAATTGTTGAACAGGACTGTTGTTGGAACATTAAGTGTTGTTTGTCCATTAAACGATTAGCAAGTTATTTTAAGGTTAAAAGGCAAAAGAAATTTGGAATGAAAGATGGCTTTAACTTCGATTGTTGTAGTATTTAAAAGGGTTACTAAAAGTACATTCTAAACAAAAAGAAAGTGATTTTATCGATATTCATAAATAGTTCTTATTAGGATACTCATATTCACTTCTGTTAGGAATAATGGTATAAGTTCCAGTAAATTTTTCTGCCTTTCCTAACATTAAATATTTGTTTTGTTTTTTGACTCATTTCGGAATAATTCTATTCTCAAAAAGGGAGTGAATGGAGTTATTTCAAAACATTTTAATGTTAGGAACGGTGGAAAAATATATTCAATGTATTCATTAATAATTGTTGCAATTAAAAAAAAAAAACAACCTCAATTGGCTTCAAAGACACATATGAAATTATATAAATGAATGTTTTTTTTCATAAAAGAGCACTATTTTGTCCTACAATAATTTAATTAATTCATATCTGTTTTACAACATAACTACAAAGTATTCTGATAGGAAAGGTTTGGTTTTTTGAAAAATAGTAAATTTGTTAACGCTAACGTTCAACCATTTAGCTTACGACACGATAATTCCTTTTTTTTATAGCAAAGTCTGTCGTAACAGTATATGCTGCTGCTATTTTCAATAGAGTTACGTAAACATAAGATTTTATGACAACACACGACACACAAAAATGAAAATTTCAACAACTTGTTCCGCCATAACCCGATGTAAGTAGCTACGCAATACCTAACTGCTTCACTTAAAGAAATCTAATTTTAATAACCTAACCTGTTTTAACGGATACCTTGAAATTATATTTTAACACACCTGTAATGTAGTTTAAAATAGGGCAGTATTTCGGGAATAATTGCTTGATAAAGGAGTGTGATTCTAAAATAAGGTTAGGTTTTATTAATTAATTGTTAATGTGACTTAACCACAATTTATTGGTTAGGAACATGTAAAATAGTTTTATTCTTTTTTAGAATGTATTTTTGCGAAACAACTGAAAACACTGAAACACTTCAAGGTCTTCTATTGCCGAAGGATGTTTGTAAAAAATTTAATTCTTGTTATTTTGGGGTGTTTTATTAATTTATATAAGAATGATGGGTGGCTTAGTTACGGGAGGTTTTTTGCACTTTTTGAGTGTCGAAGGATTAATAGACTCGTTATAACTGGAAGAAGTTAATTATATATTGTAAATTCAATATATCTGGCAACGTAGTAGGCATACGTCTTCAGGATTATGGGAATATAACAAAAAGTCTTGCTTGAGACTAAAAAGTAAACATTTTTAAAATGATAAAAATTTTAAAAATAACTGCACTTTATTAAAGATATGAAACTATAAAATTAAGGTATTTTTTTTTTAATAAAACGAAGTTATACAAAAGTACCTATTAGATTGGGTTAGGTTAAAAAAATTTCTAACGTAAGATAACTCGTTAAAAGGTAACCTAACCTCCATTTTGGTTTGGGCTTTTGGATCCAGCACGAAACAAAAAAGCTGTGTTTCATTTAATGCACGAGCTAATTACCTCTTACATTAATAATTTTTATTTATTCATTTTTTAACCAAATCTATCCTAACCGGATACCTTTTAGCTATATTGTGACGGGACTATAACCCAGTGTAGTATAACTTAGTACCTTTTTAAGAAAGAAATCTTGGTTTGATAAACTTTCGTATGTGTAGAAAATGAAGTTAAATGGGTCTTTTTTCAAAAATTATAATTTTTGGGGTGTACAAAGTTTTAATATTTTGTTCTCTTACAGAGACCTTTCATTCACAAGTATAATTTTTGTTGTAAAATCGATTACTTCTTCCTAGCAGATAATGAGAACTCATAATTGTTTCTACCGTTTGATGCCTTGGATAGCTACGGCGTAGTTGTCGAATTTGTGTATGTGGGATCCCACCAAGATAAGAGATCACTCACTAGATTTACCATAGCAAAATTTCTAATGTTAAGGCTGTCAACTCATGGAGGACCAGTGCAATAAACAAGACGCTTAATAATGATGTGTTAACGCGCTGGTGTTGGTGCATTGTAGTAGGGCATTGGACCCCTACTAGAAGTAAATTGACGCCAAAACACATACATCGAATGGGAAGAGGGGAATTCCGTTTAACTGAGAGATAACAAATGTAATAGTGGAAGCTTAGTTTGTTCACTTAGTTTGTTGTAGTGTACTCTACTTTTAGTTTGTTATAGCGTACTCAGGCAAGTCAAAATTAGACTGAAGTAGACATATTAAAATAAATGATACTTGAAAATCACAACCCTTATTTAAAAGATTATCGCCGAAGAGATTGGGAAAAATTTGCTGTCATTACCGAGACGAAGACAACATCCGTCTGTACCTTCTCTCCTGCAATGGAACGAAAATGAGATCTGACGAATTGCTAAAATATGATTGTCCAGAGGAACAGAGTTGGGATACGAAAAACAAAGATGAGGCCAAGAGGAGAACAAACTGGCCGAGGCAACGGTTCAAGACAACCGACGGGGATTTTCCTTAGAAATAAAAATTGTTGTTCATGTATTTTGAATATTTATTATGTTCAAGCATTTTGGTGTGTGTGTGTGTGTGTGTGTGTGTGTGTGTGTGTGTGTGTGTGTGTGTGTGTGTGTGTGTGTTTATTAAGCCTGAATCTATATTTTTCGACGAAATTTATCCAGGTTATTACATTCCCACTACGCTTCAGTGAATTTTGTTGCCTCATCATTACATATGCATGTGTAACGGCTTTTATTTTCAATAAACACTGAGCCAGTCTACCGTGAACTCGCCTCCTTTGCTATGCTCGATTCCTCCGCTTTGACCGTGAATTCCCCTTCTCGCAAGAAGGGGCATGCACCAAGTATTTCAGGAAGTTACTGCTTATTGATTCAATATGTGTAGTAGTTAACATGTATTTGAATATGAATTTAGAGAACAAAATATCCTAAATCTATGTGTAAAAAACTAAGTATCTTGAATTTGTTTGTGAAGAAGCAAATTGTTTTAAATAGATTTGTAAAATAAATTATAATAATCTAAATGTAAAGAAGGAAAGTGTTGAAAATTTCTTTATAAAGAAGGAAAGTGAATAAAATGGTTTTCTAAAAAGTATGTATCCCATATGTATTAGGAAAGAAACAAGAATCCTAAATTTGTTTATGAAGAAGTAGTCTAAAAATACCGAACTGTGTTTGTAAAACAGAAAATAATTCAAAATTTGTTTGTAAAGAAGCAAATGAAATAAATGTTTTTTTTCTAAAAATGGAAAGTATGTATCCTAAATGTATTAGTAAAGAAGCAAGAAACCTAGATTTGTTTTTAAAGATGTACACGAACTAGCGGTCCTAAATGTATTTCTAAAAAAAGACAGTATTGCAGTTTTTTTTGTAAAGAACCCTAAATGTATTTTTAAAGAAGGAAAATTTTGAATGTATTTATAAAGAAGGAAAATATCCTAAATACTAAATTAAACTACTTCAAATGGTAAATATATTTGAAAAAATCAAAATACCCCAATAGTATTTCATATAAAAAAAAAACATCTTTGTTGGAATTGTATTTTTAAAGAAGGGAAGTGTCCTAAATGTATACAAAGAAATAAAATAACCTAAATTTGTTTCTACAGAAGTAGTATACGTAAATGTATTTGAAAAAAGAGTTACATGTAGGCTTCTTCACAATAAAAGACCTTGAAAAGATTGAATGTGTTGTTAACCACAACAAAACACGCCTGCGCGTTTGTTTTCTGAATAAAGTGCTGACGTTGACCAATCTTTGCCACTTTGTTGGAAGCAAATTAAGTAAAAAGGTAATTATGTAAGGCATTATAAAGCAGCTTTATTACGTTTGGAGTAAGATTAATTAGTTATCATCTACAGCATTGGTTCCCAAACTGGGGGCGTGAAGGCAAGTCATGGGGGCGCAAGACCAGTTGTAAAGTAATAAGATAAATTAATATATTTAGTTTTATAGGAACAAACTTGATGTTGCTAATGACTTAGGTTGTGCCCTTACTAAAGTACGACCTCAAATAGGCATGTTAGTGTAAGAAATGCAGTCTCATGCGTCTCACTGACAGATTTTTCTCGTATCAGTTAAAATTCATTTTGCAAATTGAAACTTGAAATGTTATATCATGTTTCTTGTGAAAGTAGGCCTATGGATAAATATTTTTTTAAAATATATATAGTATTTGATTTTTTTTTCATATGCTCATACTATTTATTTATAGTGTAAAGTTAAGGGGGGCGTGGGTGATTTCATCTCAAAAGGAGGGGGCGTGAACCCAAAAGGTTTGGGAACCCTTGATCTAAAGCATTCAGAAGACGTTTTTTTCTACTGCGTGAGTAAAGAGCCACTCCATTCTAGCCGTTTATGTTAAATATATCATTTTGTCTTGCTTTATTTAATACGGATAGATCAGCTATCGACCTGTGCAATGGGTTTTAAGCCTGTAGAAGCGTACATTTAAATCGAATGCATTTTGATTAATCATATAGACTTTGCGTCTGTTGTCGATTAGAATTTTTCTGGAAGTTCTGAATTTTTTAAATAATTTTTGAAACATGATCACACTCGAGAATATTTTATATGCCGATATATTTCTATTCCTATAGGTTTTTCCATATGCCTTATAATTTTTTAATGAAATGAATGAATATCTGGGCACTTTCATTACTGACTAGATTATATCACGTAGCCACGAAAAACGTTCTCGTTTCTACATTTCTAGCTTATGGTTATTTATTTTTTTATACTTTCTTTTGTTTTATCACTACAGTACTAAAATATTTCTTCCTGTCGTATCTAATTGTTCAACCGGGCTTATTCTTGTTTAATGTTTTGGATCGTTAGCGTAATGAGTTACTAAATGCTCGCAGATTTCATAGCCTGATGGTAGGTCATTTAAATCAGCCTGTGTTGATATTTTATGTTTTATTCATGTATGCACTTGAGTTTAAATTTTCTTAACTTTACCTTGTTTAGATTTAAATTTTTTTTCGTAACTCGATAAAAGTCAATTTATTAAAAATCTTTATAATGATGCTAAATCTGTTCTGATGGGTTTATTTTTGTAAAATGGTGAATATAGATAGTTAACGAAATCCAAAAGATAGTCGACGATTCGTAAAGCCGTATTTTTATCACTGAATATTCGGAATTGTAAAATCGTGGAGTTGCTGTTTCAGGTTTGAAAATAGTTTCTTTTTTAGCTAATTTCGCTGTTAATTTCTTTTCTACTTGAAGTCGCTTGATTTAAGAAAAAATGTAAGCTTAGCAAATAGTCCAGACATCTCTGTACCAAAGCATTAATTACCCTTTAGTGTGCTTTGAAATGTGCTACGTGTAATATTTTTTGGATATTTAAGTGAGAATTTTAACAAACTTTCAAAACTTACAGACAAATAAATCATAAATTCATAAATCAATAAATCTTGTTAAATGTTTTATATGTAAATAATTGAAATAAAATGTAGTATGTAAAACAAATTTCCGAAAACTATTAATAATAATAATAATAAATTTAACTTATCAAAAGTTGAATAATTTTTTTATGTGAGTGTAAATAGGATATAGTTGAACATTTAAAATTTTAATGCTAGAGTCAAAGTTGGTGATTTATTTCTCTTGCATAGCTAGGTAGCGTTATTTATTTTTACATACTTGAATTTTGTATATTTGATCGTTACAAATTATACTTAAACAGATGTTAACTGTTAGATGTAGTCTACTGTGTGTTTTTTATTGCAAATGCTATATTATTCAAATCTGACACTAAGGAAGATTATCTTTTTAAAGGGATTACTTAAGATGGCTTACGTTTTCTTCTAAATTATAGGTTATAAAGGAATAAGGTAAAGATTTTAGAGAAATAAAAAGCGGATTTTTAACATGGGGTTGAAAAAAAAATTTGGTAAGGTCATAAAATTCTGTAATCTGGGTATAGAAAGATTAGCACTGGCCGGATATTTAAGTAAACATATTTTTTTTATGAACAATTCGTTCATGACACATTCCGGGAAATTTATTACAGCGTATTTTATTGTCAATCCATAACGGGTTGATTTCTTTCGCGAGTAGCAAGCAAGAGGAATTTCTTGAAGCAAGTGAGTGCCAAGTCTGTAAGAAATACTAGTTATGATAAACGCCGTGGAACGTGCCCGGTTGTGTAAGTGAAACACGATCACGTTTAAAGGTTTGTGGGCCAACGAAAGTTCCGCGGAGCACTTGAATAACCACTCTTCCCAAACCTGTTTCGATACGTTTACTTAGGGTGAAAACAATATCGGCGCCTACATTTCTCTCCAGATATATTACTCCAGCGCTGTTATAGGCAAGTTATCGTATATGTTAACTAGGAAATTGTATTCGTCGTGTACTCGGTCAGCTGATACTGAATTCATGTAAAAATTTCGCAAGTTAAATTCTGTAAAATCTCTAAATATGTCACAGGTAAGTAGATAATACAAAATATAAATTTCTGAATTCAATACGTTTTAGTAGGCTCAAAAATTATTTTAAACAAAAATAAAGGTCATTTATTTCAAATTTACCTATAACTCTAGTGTCTAAATTGGTTAAAGTGTATTTAAAGAATACAAGTGTCTCACATTATAATTTTTTCATTCATAAAATGTTTAAAAAATTAAAAAATACCAGACATTTCTTTCTTACTTTAATATCTGGATTAAATTTGTGATTTTAATAAAATATCAAAACCCACATTGGCTTCTCAAATAAAACCTTTCTCTGAATTTAACTTTGTTGAATAACAATACAAAACCAGAAATTAGTTAAGGGACTGGGTATTTTGAATACCAGTATCACACACCTATAGGGAATGTAAACCATTACAGAATGAAAATATACGTAAATAAACCTTTACATTAAACTTGTACAAAAATACCCAAAAATATTTGTTGAACAAGAACAAAGTTAATTTAAATGGCAAATCATGAAGGAGTTAAAATTTACCTTGAGGATATATACAAGTATAACCTTATTTTTTAAACATGCTCATTTATAACTAATTGTTTAGGAATTATTGCACTATTTTATACAAAACTACTAAATACCTTGCCTGTATTAAAATATACCCATGAAGTATCCAGTTAGAATAGATTTGGTTGTAATTTTATACATTACTATATACCTATATAAAAATATACCTATGAACTATCCAGTTAGAATAGATTTGGTTGTAATTTTATACATTACTATATAGCCTACCTATAATTAAATATACCTATGAAGTGTCCAGTTAGAATAGATTTGGTTGTAATTTTATACATTACTATATACCTATATTAAAATATACCTATGGAGTGTCCAGTTAGAATAGATTTGGTTGTAATTTTATACATTACTAAATACCTATATTAAAATATGCCTGTAAAGTGTCCAGTTAGAATAGATTTGGTTGTAATTTTATACATTACTATATACCTATATTAAAATATACCTGTAAAGTGTCCAGTTAGAATAGATTTGGTTGTAATTTTATACATTGCTATATACCTATATTAAAATATACCTGTAAAGTGTCCACTTAGAATAGATTTGGTTGTAATTTTATACATTACTATATACCTATATTAAAATATACCTATGAAGTATCCAGTTAGAGTAGATTTGGTTGTAATTTTATACATTACTATATACCTATATTAAAATATACCTATGAAGTATCCAGTTAGAATAGATTTGGTTGTAATTTTATACATTACTATATACCTATATTAAAATATACCTATGAAGTATCCAGTTAGAATAGATTTGGTTGTAATTTTATACATTACTATATACCTATATTAAAATATACCTATGAAGTATCCAGTTAGAATAGATTTGGTTGTAATTTTATAGATTACTATATACCTATATTAAAACAAGGGTTCAACCTTTTAGGCTCTGAGCCCCCCCTCACACTTTGGTGTGAGGTCACGCCTCCCTTTACGGATTAAGTTAATTTAGACTTATATATGATAAATTTACTTACATTATGTTTGAGTAAAATGACTTTTAAGTTAGGCTAGACATACTCTAGTAAGGGTAAGGAATATAAAATCATATTTGCTCAAATACAAATTTTATTTACACAAATCATCGAAAAAATCACACAAAATATCAATAATGTAACCAGAAAAATGTTCGCTACTTCTGTAGTGCTAGTATGAGGGCTGGCACTGTTTCTCGTTAACTATTTTTTGTATGTTTGGATGAAATTTTTATAAAGAACACCGCAGGTCACTTTCCACATCTAGTATGGCTTGATATTTAGATTTTATATTAGCCAGGGCTGGAAATCCTGTCTCGCATAGATAAGTTGATGAAAATTGTACAAGCAACTTGACTGCCTCCATTGCTACTTCTGGGTAAACAGGAAGATATAGTAGCCAGAAATCTTCAAGATCCATGTATGGGAAATCCAATTTAGCTTTGGAATCACATTGCAAGTCAATTGTTTGTTCTTGAATGTGATCAGGAAGTATATCAATGTTGATTTGAAAGGGGTCTCTTGTTAACTTGAATTCCCAGTTTTCCGAGCTTATATCTGGGAAATAGGCTCCGATTTTGTTACTCAGAGACAACAAATGCTCAGATATTAGGTCCTTCATTTCATTTACTAGGTCTTTTGGAAGACTTTGGGTATCATCGAGGAGGTTGTTTAATTTTGGAAAGGAAGAAAAGTTCGGCTGCGAAATGTGCAGGCGGCGTTGCCAAAGACCCATCTTCTCAGCAAAACTCTTAATTGAATCATAGTTCTTCAAAGTACTTTTCTGACCTTGTAGCTTTAGGTTCAGAAGATTTATTGTTTCGAAAAAGTCTGACAAATATGCCAGGTAAAAGATAAATTTGTAATCTGTAAATTTCTTGTACAGTTCTTCACTTGAACTCATCAAAAAGATTTCAACTGCTGATTCCAAGTTGAACAATCTTACAAGCATATTACCTTTGGACAACCAACGAACTTCGGTGTGAAAGAGAAGTGTTTCTTGATCACTGTTCAGTTCTTGACACAACACTCAAAAAAGTCTGGTGTTCAAAGCACTGGATTTGACGTGATTCACTACTTTAACTGCTAAGTTCAAAGCAGCGTTAAGTGATTCAGGGAGAGTCTGGCAAGCCAAAGCTTGTCTGTGGATGATACAATGGGATCCAATTATTTTAAGGTTTTTTTTCTTAGCCAATTCAATAAATCCTGATCGGCAACCTGTCAAAGCTTGAGCTCCATCAGTACATATTCCAATAACTCTCTCCCAGGGAAGTTCATTAGCTTCTAAAAATGTTTGAAGAGAAGAAAGTATATCGACTGCTTTAGTTGTTGTTTAAAGATTTTTTGAAAACAGTATTTCTTCAAGGAATTTCTGTTCATCTATATATCTACAGTAAAACAACAACTGCACTTGTTTTGAAATGTCTGTTGTTTCACCGCACTGCAATGCAAAGAATGGGGAGTTTGTTAGCTTTTGCACCAGTTGATTTTTCAAATCAATAGCCATGTCATCAATTCTACGTTTGACTGTATCGTTAGATAAAGAAATTTTTTGGCAACTTTATTGTAGCTGTCTTCACCGAGCACAGTACTACAAGCAGTAAGCAAACAAGGTTTTATGAGTGACACCGATTGTGTGGGGTTTCTTGTCTTTAGCTATCAACAAGGCAATTTTGTAAGCAGCTTCAACGGCCTTTTCAATTTCCATTCGAAAACTTCCACTGGAATCATTCTCTTAAGGCAACTACGTCCCGGCGCGCTATTAATAAACAAAAGCCCTGCTATGCTGAGTCACATCTAGTTTCTTACGCCTGGACAGACGCTCACTTACATTTTATTGAGTAAAGAAATAGAGCTTTATAGCTCTATTAAGCTATAAAGAAATTTCAATGATTGTGTGTTTGTGTCCAACAACAAATTCAATTTTTTTAAAAATTTGTTGACGCCTCCCTTGGAATTATTCCACGCCCCCCCAGGGGGGCGCGCCCCCCAGGTTGAGAACCGCTGTATTAAAATATACCTGTAAAGTGTCCAGTTCGAATGAATTTGGTTGTAAGAAACGTAAAAGTTTAATGTATAGGTTTGTTTACGTATAATTTCATTCGGTAATTCCAACGTTCCCTATAGGTGTGTGGTCGGTATAATACTAAAGTAAAAGAGACCTAATACTGTTACGGAGAACCCCATCCATCGAAACCAGTTTTAGGGATATAAAAAAAAATGACTGTCACCCCAATATCGTGATAGTCTACGTGTAAAAAGGGGTAAATTGAGTAAAAGTGCCTACATTTAAAGTTAATTGAAACTAAAGCATGAAATACAATGTTTGATCTTTGTAAATGTAATAGTTCTCCCAAAATGTGTTTGATTCTCTTACCAAAATCTGTATTTATAGAGCCATCGGTGTACAAATGTTTTACCCTTCCAAGCAGAGGCAATTTTTTCTTGTAAAGTTTCTTGTGAAATTATAATGACAAGAAGGCTTGAAAAGGCAAAAATTATCTGTAAGGTGACGCTCATACGAATTTTAGTAACAAATGTTTAAATGAAAACAATATTTAAGACAAGAATAAATTCAATAGACGTCGAAAAATATAACGATTTAGACCTTCATGGAATTTAAATTACAAAGCTATTTATTTTGTCCTACATTTCTGTAATCTATTGCTAGTGAAAATTATCTGAAAGGAATGTTAATGATTTAGTCACTATTTACCAACTTTGGTTTTAATTAAATTACTTATTGTTAGATTTATTTCTGTTCAAACAAAAAATAGTCCTAAATGAAAATTAAAATTATATAATTTCAAAGAATTTCTTTTAATAAAATACTGAGATGAAAAAAGAAATACATTGCAGGTGAATTTGTAAATTAAAATTTTTTGAAAAAATTATTTATTTAGTGATTTGTACGTTGATGTCGTTTATTTGATTGAATAGGGGACACAAGTGTATTAATTATTGTCAAGTTTTGCTTATTGTTCAACTTAAGTTTGAATACATTTGCGTAAGTCACTGTACCCAAAGACGAAACAAATACTTAGTAAACTAAGTTGTCAGATTTGCGACCAAAAAATAAAATCGTATTTACGTTTTTTAAACTGGATACTTCCAACCATTATTAAATCGCTACCCTCATGAATTTTACATAGCCTATATTTTAACGATGTCCGAAGCAAGCAGAATTTTAAATCATCACTGACAACATTATCATCGCCTAATAATTCTAAATTGGTTTTTTTCTTTAACTCGTTTAAGTAAATCTATTATCTGACTGCCTTCAACGTGGGAACTGGCAACACTGAAATGTGTATTTATCTTTTGTCGCGACCGATTTGATTGTTGTCAGACAGAACCAGTTTGCTAGTCGCCAGTACAGTCGTAGTGCGCAGAGATCTTGTAATTGTTACGATTTGCATAAAATGTCGTCGATATGAGAGACCTTTGCTTGGTGACCGTGAGTGCTTATCCTGTCTCTAGATCTTGTGGGTGCGTGGTTTTTTCGCCATTTGCAGCATACCAGTGAGACAAAGAAATTGTAACAACTTGAAATTAAATTTTGAAGGTTAATTTCGTTTACACAAAACCTATATATTGCTATGTTGTTTTAAAGGGGAACACCTGTGAGAGGTTGGTGACAGCATTGTTTAAAACATTAAATAATTATATCTTCTCATTCAAAAATATTACTTTTATTTTTTTAAACTTTACGTCAAAATATGATTTAAAATTTTTAATGTAAAATATACAAGGCCCTATCACGGAAGGTTGAAATTATTATATAGCTGTAAATTTTATTAAGAATTAGGCCTAATAACATTGCAAAAATATCATTAATTAGGACAAAATATATAAATGCGAAGAAAAGGTTAGGCCTAAATTGGACAGCTTAGATGTTAGAAAGGGTTATTAGTGCAAGATTACATCTACCTAGGTCTAATTGATGGGCGACCGTAAAACGCTAAAATTAATTGTAGCAAATACGACGCGTTACGGTGGAAAAGGTAGAAATAAAATTTACTCATCCATTAAGTGGATCTATTTATGAAAAACCCTAGTGCAACCATAGACAAGAGGAATTTATTTAACATTTGACTTGATTTTTAATAATTTTGAGTTCTAATTTTAAATTGAAAAAACTAATCGATTCTATTTATGAACCATAATTATATTATTTTCACGTTATATTTATACAATAATGTTTTGGTCATACATTGAAAATGAATGCACAAAACCGAATTTTTACCGATGATACTAAAAAATAAACAAGAATAAATAAGAATAATTCTAACAAGAAAAAAGTTATTTTAAACAATGCAAGCTGACATCTATGTAGGTCTAATTGATGGGATGACTTCAAAATTTTAACAAATACGGTGAGGCTACGGAAAAGGTGAAAATAAGATTTACTCATCCATTAAGTAGATCTATTTATGTAAAACCCTAGATGCAAACATGGACAAGATATATTTATTTAAATTGATGTGTAATCATTTTGAGTTCTAATTTTAAATCGAATAAAACGAATCGATTTCTATTTATGAACCATAATTATATTTGCCAAGTTATATGTTCACAAATATTGTTTGATAATACTTGAAAATGAACGCAGAACATCAATTTTTTAGTTTTTACAGATGAAACTAAAATAATTTTAGCAAAAAAGTCATTTTAAACAATGCAAGCTTTAATTGGTGGTTAAAACTGGAAGAACACAAACATAACTTCTAGCTACCAGCACACTCGAAACTGTTTAAAGTAAGTAAGCGGCCATTAAACATAGGGAACTGGATTCCTATGTAGTTATATTACAATATTACTAGAAAGTACATAATAAAATAAATAAGAACAGTTATAAAATTTAATTATTTACAATCTTTGGCAATGTTTAGAAAATTTGTCTGTTTTCATTTTCAGCCTTAAATACATAATAAATAAATTAGATTTTACATAAAATGTATACACATTATCACTAAATAGCAATACATTACCTTAAAAAATAAATCAAAATAAATAGAAACACTCATTATTAGTTACAGTTCGTGTGTATCTGAGCACGAGTATTAAGTATTAAATAAACGAGAAAACTGTTGATAATCGTGTTAAAGATATTTATTTTAATAATGCAACGTTTCGGCAACGTTTATTTAACTCTAAAACATTTGTCATTGGGACTGGCCCACATGAGAGAATACTTCATTCGAAGATTGTACTTTATGCAGGCCTTAGTAGGGTATATTACGTAGGTAGTAATACAAGAATGTTGTTAACTGAAACGATTTATTAGATGTTGGAAAATTTACTGATCACAAAATTTTATTTAACTAATCTAATTGAAATCTGTTCTTAAAAAGTGTCAGTTACGAATAAAACATTTAAAAAAAATTGAATTAAAAATGTATCTCATCATACTGGAATTGAACTATTTATAGGAGGATTTATCGAAAAAATTATTACATTTTTTAACCGTTAAAAATATTTAATAACATTGAAACTTAATAATGTAGAACAGATAAAGTAACATGGACCTTGCGAAACATACATTCATCTCTAGCCAAAAGAAGTATTCACTTCACAAAGAGAGAGAGAGAGAGAGAGAGAGAGAATCATATCATAAAAGTAATATATATGGAAATTATGGTTCGTACTAATTAACTTTGTAGGAATATTTATTTTATTTAGTAGACTTAATCTGAAAGTAAATTGAAGTTTTAGTAATGTTGTTTTTCAATACATAGACTAGGCTATAGGGTAAAGTGGCCTAATTTCGGGAGGTTTATTTTCCCAAACTCCAGTACCTGCTGGCACACTGAAGAGAGTCTAGAATCTAACTAGACGCTCATTCTAGAGCAGGGGTTCCCAAACTTTTTTGTACCACGCCCCCTCTGGTTATTTGGAGACCCCCCACGCCCCCTACACATATCAGCTTTCCATTTTGTAATACCCTATTTCCACGGTGCCGTACATAGCAACTCCTACTTGTACAAGTACATGAACTCGTACAACTATGTACCTACTTGATACGGTGAGTAGGTAGATTTTTTTGTTCACTGTTGAATGCGGTATCGCAGAATGGAAAGATTCAATAATTGTACGTATGATGACAATTAAAACAAGTATTATATGAAAACGAATATAATTACTGATACAAAATTTAACATTGTAACACAAATACATTTTCAATTTAAGGAAGGTGAAACAATAGGCCTACTTACAAAAACAAAACATAAAATGTAATTTAGTGAGATGGGTGGGCTTGCATGTTCTGAATAAGTGGACAGATTCTGGGTTCAGTTTCAGACAAAGCACAGCGTAGGTCACTTTCGACATCAAGTTTGTTGCGGTACTTGGTTTTGATCGCAACAAGAATTGAAAACGCTTTTTCGCACATGTATGTTGTTGAAAAAGGCAAGTACATCCGAACATCTGATCTGAGGAAATTATTTTTGTAATTTTTTTTATTTATTTCATTTGGGTGTCACGCCCCCCCCTGGACTTTCTTCACGCCCCCCAGAGGGGCGCGCCCCCCAGTTTGGGAACCCCTGTTCTAGAGTATACGTGCAATGGCCTGATGATCAAGCATATTGGAACGAAATGGGTGTGATTGTTGTGTTTTCGTCGAGTGGTGCCTTCTAGATTTTATATCTCATGAGTGGTTAGTGATTTTGTATGTTTTATAATTTCTCTTAATAGCCTTCAAGTGTAGAACCCGCTTTCATTCCGATTTACTAACTGTGGCTTCGGATCGAAGAATCATAGGTTATGTTTTAACACGAGGTGAATGTAAGTACTGCTTTCATTCCGATTTACTAACTGTGGCTTCGAATGGAAGAATCATAGGTTATGTTTTAACACGAGGTGAGTGTAAGTACCGCTTTCATTCCGATTTACTAACTGTGGCTTCGAATCGAAGAATCATAGGTTATGTTTTAACACGAGGTGAGTGTAGAACCAGCTTTCATTCCGATTTACTAACTGTGGCTTCGGATCGAAGAATCATAGGTGTTTTAACACGAGGTGAATGTAAGTACTGCTTTCATTCCGATTTACTAACTGTGGCTTCGAATTGAAGAATCATAGGTTATGTTTTAACACGAGGTGAGTGTAGAACCAGCTTTCATTCCGATTTACTAACTGTGGCTTCGAATCGAAGAATCATAGGTTATGTTTTAACTGGAGGTGCGTCCTAATTTGGACAGGTGTCGAGTGGATAATTTGGAGAGCCCTAAATTGAGCTTCCCTTTTCGAGAGTACAGCCACATTTGTTAATTTTAAGATCATAGTTCATAGAAAGAAATGTGAATCCGAAAGAATGAAAAAAAGCTGTAATAGCAGTTAAAAAGAGAGAAATGGGATCACAGTTTCCAGACCTTTCAGACGTGCCCCAAACAGCACTGGAGCGTTACGTAAAAATGTGTAATAATGAGGTTGGTTATAGTTCACCCACACACGAAACATAACATGTTATCAATATTATTCGAGATAACCATGTTATCATTGTATGTCTGCCCATAACTTGCAGCCTCTCCATGTCAGCTTCATGAAGCCTCTAAAAATATTCTATTCACAGGAAATACAAACGTGATTACGGGCAAGTCCTGAAAGAAGAATAACGGTTTAACATATCGGAGAGTTAATTGGGAAAGCTTGCATGAAGGCTGTCACTGTCCAAAATGCCATAGAAGATTGTCAAACAACCTGTCTCTTCCCAATGAACAAGTAAAGATTTAGGCCAGTACATTTCCCTTTGCATCAACAACCAACTGTAAACGATCCATCAACTCCAGATGATGAACAAGAACCTCAACCAAGTACACGTTGCCTAATTACGGGACAAGCTACATAGATGATCTGTTACTGTTTTTGTTTGTGAGTTTTTTTGTCTGAAAAAAAAGGAAAGTAGTAAAAATAAAATGAAAAATATGTGTTTAACATTGTATTTAATGGGTTATAATTATCAAAACTTGTCAAAGTTCCTATTAAATCTTGGTAACAAATTTCGTTTTTTTACATTAAAGCTTAATGCTCTAAAAAATATTATTAAGAGTAAAAAAAATAATGTTCATGTTTTTACATTTTCATATATAGGTTGTATTTTTATCAACACCCCAAATTAGGCACCTAGTTCCTAAATTGGGGAAATTACCATTTTTGTGTTTATAATTAATTACTCAAAAGGTATTTTACGTATTTGTGTTTTATTCATGTAAGAGAGTACTGAAATAGTTCTTGTATTGATATATTGTATAAGAAAAACCAAAACAATTAAAACTTTTATGAAAGTTATGCCCCCCAAAAAAAAAAAACTTCCTAAAGTTAGGGTACTTTACTAGACAGTCAGACCAAGGCAGGGCAGGACAGGCAGTGAGTAACGCAGGTGCACACACACTAAACAAATATTCTTTAGCAGTTATAAATTGTATGTATTTGGTAGGATTTTCTGTAATAATACTTCATACAAAAGTTTACCTAACTTTACTAATTGAACACTCCATTCAAGCAGACCTAAAGTTTAATGCATTATAGTTTCTATTGTCTACAATCCTTTCTAATGAATGCCTATCAGAATTATTGTTTGCAAAGTTTGGTAATTTGTAAACCTCTGGGCCCATTGTTAGTCCCGTGTAGCGGGTACCCATCTTATTTCTCCAGCCACCGCTTAACGTTTCTCTATTCTAAGTGACAGGAGATAATTAATACCTTCCTTTAGTCCTACCTGATTCCACTACCCTTCTTGTACTTATTTTACAATGAAATGTAAAAGGGGGTTTATGACCGCCATTAGTCACCTTCTGGGACTCGACCCTGCACACATCCTCTGTATCCTGAAGCAAGGTCTTCTACATTAATCCTACATACAAAGTCCTTTTCTATCCTCCGTCTGCGATGATAGTTACTGCCAGATTGCCTTAAAACCACACAAAATTCATGGTTAAAGTTTGTTAAATGTAGAATAAACACCGAGTGATGATGCCTCCTTGTAGAAGCAAGACGAGCTTATTGAATCGACTCGGGAAAGTGACGTATAAAGATCTGGTGACCTGGATATAGGAACCACAGCGCTATGAGCACGCAGTTATTTCCTCCAATGAGTCGCATTGCTTATCACGTAATTATTTTATATAAAGAGTTGTTGCGAGCTTTTGTTAGTTTTGATTGTATGATTCTGTCATGACTTATCATTTGTTTGTTGATTGTAAGTACTTTGTTTTTATAGCAAAACAGTTTTAGGCGTTTAGACAGCAAACAAGTTGTCGAAACTTTGCTGTAGTTGAAATAAATATTGAATTGACTCGTTTATCACCCGAATTTTTCTTCGTCGATTTCCCCTGTACTCTCAAAAATAATTACGAGCTGTTTGCTAACGAGATGATTGTTTCTGCTTATAGTTTTGACAACTCAATAAGTCTGTTTTCATGAATAACATATTAAAACTTGACTTTTTTTTAAATGTTTGTAACACCGTTTTGAAAGTTTTCTGAATTGTGTTTGCGATTCAGAAATTTATAAACCACCTTGCCTATACGTTTGTAATATTGTTCATGTTTAAAGAGTTAGCTTATTTATGAGTACCATCCGGGACTATAGTAGAATTAAAATTAAAAAGATATTTTTCCAGGCAATATCCAAGAAAGGTTTTGAAAGCGAGTCGTCTTTTCCACTGTCAAGGAGTTTTAATGAATTAAAGGCTAATGAGTAAGCTCATTCATTAGTACCATCCGGTACTATAGTAGAATTAAAATTAAAAAGGTATTTCTCCATGCAATATCCAAGAAAGGTTTTGAAAGCTAGTCGTCTTTTCCACTGTCAAGGAGTAGTATTGAATTAAAGGCTAATGAGTAAGCTCATTCATTAGTACCATCCAGTACTATAGTAAAATTAAAATTAAAAAGATATTTCTCCATGCAATGTCCAAGAAAGGTTTTGAAAGCTAGCCATCGTTTCTAATGTCTCGGTGGTAAATTATAAGAGTTGTCATACCTGTGGCCATGTGCATGTCTCTAGTCATTAGGATTCATCCTTGACTTTTCCAACAGGTCTATTATGACGTGGCATTAACTCTTCCCTAGCTATACTTTGATTTAAAGTAGAATAGGAATGGGTTTGTGGTAGGTTAGGGATGCAGTGTTGTCAGATCGAACGCTGTGACAGTCATCCCACCATTGCCAGCGGCTAATACCGTCAAGAGTAGCTAGTTGGTAAAATCATTCATTAACGTACAGATTGTTTTCCCAAAAAATCGTATTTTTTATTCTGAATTTAATCTTTTCTCTTAGAACTGCCTTCATTTTTGAAAAACCGTTTTTTCGTATAATGAGGCGTGAAGTATCTCTCATAAATACCACTTAATTATTAACCGGAGTTAATTCAGAAATTGAAAAAAGTATGTAATTAGTAATATATAACGTGCAACAATTATTTAAATACTATCTTATATAGTAAAATGTTCTTCATGCATATAGGTTAGAACTTTGAAGCGATTGTACAAAGAAAAATTTAGTTTGACAGTAATACGATGAGTGCTTCACTTTCACACTCGTAAACAAACTTAATTCATTTTCACTCAAAAATACGAACTGAATATATACAGTCCACCATTAAATATCTACATAAATTTACATAAAATGTGAAATTTATTATATAAATACATTATGGTATTATATAAATAATGGGTAATATACATATGTGCAAGAGACAATTGCCAAAATGCATGGACGTCCGAAGGAGTAGTCTGTCATAATAATGTAAACAAATGTCCTCTAATCACGGCTATAAATAGATTAGGATGTGACATAAGCATTATCATGACAGAAGAAAATAAATCAATAGTAATATAAAATTTTTATCAATTTTCAGTCAATTCTTACTTAAACCAACGAAAAAAAATGTTATTTTAGTTTCTATTTATTTTATAATACTGTACAATTAATATATATATGTATATACATATGTCAGAATAAGAATATTAAGTGGCAAAACAGAGAGCGAATTTCTTTGCAATTTTCCAATTTCCTTTTCATGTGTGGTATTGAACTATTATTTTTTGTTTGTTACTACTTATACGCTTTTTTTTACTTCGTCGCTTGCATTGTGTTGTAGTTTCTTTTCGCTTTCCTTTCGCATTGTCCGTTTGTGAAGCAAGGTTCGATAACGTTAATCCAGTTTGTCTGTTAATTTTATTACCATTAATTATGATAATGTGTGGTAACCATGGCAACAATTTAAGGTTATAAAATGGAGGTTTTTCATTTAGATCTTTGAGATGTTCATTTCTATCTATGGAAAGTTGGCTCAGTGCCAAAAAGCGCTAGACTTTGAACATGAAGATACTCAGTTCGAAACCGACCTAGATCCCCACATTTTTCTAATTCAATTATTGAATAAATATTTGAAAAAACTATTAAAATCTATTGTCATCAAAATAGGTTTAAAAAAATGTATTTGAACTTGATTGGATGAATAAAAACGTATTTTATTAACAATTGAAAATGTGTACGAGATATATTATATGTATAAGGAGAGTGTGAGGTAATAGAAGGAATTTTAAAACAATCCCAGTTAACTGTCTATATAGATCGAGACAGTAAAGTCTTGAAAAAGACTGTTGAAAGGAAACAAAACTGAAATGGCAAAACGAAGCAAGCTACATCACTATTAACTCACTCCACCACATCTGCATTGAGACTGAGCGACGAACAGAATTTTAACGTCGAATTGGCAACATGACTCACCCACGCAGCAAGATGTGAACCTCCTATTCGCTCAGAAGGCTGTAATCCCCACTCCCTCTGGTCGATTTCGCCTACGTATAATCCTATTCTATTTTAATTCAAACCATAACAATACCTTTATAATTTTAATTCGTTTATTAAAGGTTAATCGATACACTTTTACACAAGTAATTGCAACGAGTATCTATTGTAATCGTCGATACGTTACGTATTATATATTTTAACAAATGCAATTCTTTGAAATGGTTTAGTTCGTGGGGACCATGCAGAAACTATATAGATTGACTTATCTTTATGGTCTATCTTTTGAACACGCAAATTTTATAGAACAAAACAACATGTTCGTAAATTGAACTGCGGTGAAATATAAATGTATACTTTCAGGCCACTTCAAGTGCAACACAGCGTTAAAACTCATGGATTTATAACACAATGTTTACACTTGTCTTTAAATTTAAACAACTTTTTATAGGAATATGGTGTTTACCTTAGGCCTGACACAATACAAGGTACTGAATTTACAACACATTTATAGGTTCTAAAAAACCTTCAAAATATTTTTTTCCAGTTTTTTTCAAATATGCATTAAGTAAAATTGTTTATAAATTCCTAATTTTATAAATTTAAATAAAACCTTTAAATTAAAGTAAAAATAGATACAGTAGAACCTCTCTAATTCGTCACCTCTTGTAACTCGTTTCCGTTTTCGTCACAATAATAACAAAAATCCTCTGAACTGTCATATAGTATAGGTGCCATCCGAAAAGAATTCTTTAGTACAAAAGGAAATTATAAACGCTTTTACAAAACTAATACGATTCAATATACCGTATTTTTTCTTGCTAAGGTTATTGTTCTTACAAGTTACTGCAATATGTGTTTATAAAATTAGATTAACGTACTGTATTTGTAATTACGAACTATACTGCAAGCTGCAAGTGGTTTTATAGTGTTGTGTAATCGAGTTGTTGAATTTTTTGGCCCACAAATACTGTAACTACAACTTTAATTACGTCACATACCTATTTACGTATTTATGTGGCATGTTTACCCATAACTACATGTTAATTTCACGACTTCCTTAGTTCGTCTTTTTCTCGAATTCGTCACCTCCTCGGTCTTGAACGTGACGAATTAGAAAGGTTTTACTGTAATGAATATTTTTAGTGTTTTTGTTTCCTGTTATCCCTCTAAATAATTAGTTCCTTAAATTAACTCGAAGTCTCGTCAATAAAGCACATACACTGTCTCACAATAAAACACTGTCTTCGACAGTGATAAATGCAAGAAAAACTTCAGAGATAATACGTTCCTTAGACTAAGCTGCAACCTAGCCATTAATACGACCCCTCCTAAAGTGAGCACAAAATGACGGATTTAATGGCGTTAGGATTGAGTGGGGCAGTTATATTAGCACGCTGGGATACATTATGTCTTAGCTCACGAGCCGGGTGAGATTAGGTCCTTAACGACGTACTACCCTTGGTGCAATGAATGACTCACACTAATACTGTGCGACGCGGGATGCTGACTCTCCCCTTCCATAAAGTGCTGAAACAGCATTTGTCTCTTCATATTAAGTTATGTTTCGTGTACGAATGCAGTTATGCGATGTTAAATTATTATTTTCCCAGTTATATTTTAAATTACTACTAATATTACTTTAGTAAAGTTGTTTTGTAGTTTTAAGGTTTGTTACACACAGTCTATCGCGTTTGAATAATAAAAAAGCATTTCTCATGTAGGTAGGGTTGGGTTAGGGACATGAAACGAATATACGAAATATGCGTACACCAGGAATCTTGCGTACAGGATCAAGTTTTAACAGATGACGAGGGTAAGCTATGACGTCAGAACATTATGACAGCTGAAAAATGTGTACACATTTTAGGGACACACGGATCTTAAAATCAATGAGCTACATAAATGAGTTTTACCTCTGAGCTAAACATAAATGTAGCTTAGTTTCTCGGGGCTGGAGATCCTTCAAAACGTTATATATTAAACCTGATTTCCATCACTATTTTTCAAAGCTTTGGACTGGCAAAATGTTAGAGATATGTTACGCTCTCATTTTGGTGTGTTTAAAGTTAAATGGTAGCCTCATCATTCTTTGTTTAGTTTTTTATACTTCTTAATTTTTTAAAATATTTTTAGTTTTACATTAATTTTTAGTCGTAATCTATATTACAATCATTTGTAACCATTTTATTTAATCTTTCCATCTGATTTCTTTGGCCTAATCTAATCCAATTTTTGGATGTAGGAGAGAAATTTTAATGAAGACATAAGTAAACACTAATGCTCTCCATGTTCACTAAAAAGAAGCTGAAATGAAGATTTAATCGAACTTGTTACCGCGACAGTTAGAGGCAAAGTGACCACTGGCAACGTGGAAAACCTCTTTTGACCCATTTTGACAGGGAAAATCAGAAACCTTGAAAGTTGTTAGCAAATAGTTTAAAGATAGATGACCTATAGACACTGAAGTCTGGTTTGTACGCTTTTTTGGCTCATCAAAAATTACCACTTATCCTGGTCAATTGCTATTGTTTCCTTATGTACATATTTTTCGCTGTACACATTTTTCGTGCCACACATAAAACTTTCGTGTACACTGGGATGATGTTATCTCTTCTGTGGGGAGTCGCGTACCTATAATTTACCTACTTTCTGGTGGGTTCATAGAGGGATGTCTGATATACGTCCGTGTAAGAAGAGGGATGAGTAAATGGAATTATGTAGGGCTAAGGTATAGATGTTATGTCATCTTACTAACTGATAACGTCTGGATAACCGATAGTTCGCCAAATACACATAGTGTAAGATGGGGCAAGACTGCGCAGTTAAGAAAACACTATGCTTTACCGGATTTATTTAATGCAAAATGTAAAGACAATAAAACCTTCTATCCTTTATTGCAAACTGCAATTTTATAATATTTTTATACCTAAATAGTTTTCCTAGTTTTGATTTTTTTTTTCTTTGTACCTACAAAAGGCAGTCTTGCCCTACCAGGCGGGTAAGAATGCTCAGTTACATGGGGCAATTCTGCGCATATGCTATGCCACTGTTTACTTCTAATAAAACTGTAATACAAAATATATATTTATCAATGAATATAATATTATATTTATGCAACCTTGTAACTGTATAACAGGAGTATTTACGAAACGTCAAATTCTTATAAATATAGTTATTAAACTAAATACAAAGTTATTTAAATAAATTTACACAAAGTAGTTGTAAAAACCTATAAACTATTTTTAGCTACGCTAAAAACAATGGAAACTATTAATAAGAAATTTAAATAACTAAATTAAACACCTAAAACTAAAAATCCCAAAACACTAGCTTCTCTCAGTACTGCTTAATCGTCTCAGAAGTTCTCAGATGATTACGAATCATAGCTGATCTGAAATCCATAACTGGGTTATGTTTAAATGCGTGTTAACAAGTTATGGTTTTGGGTGGTTTAACCTGGCTTCTACTCGTCGTATACACATACTGGAGGAAAGACTTCAGATGGTCTATTTGAGAAAACGGTTTATATTCTGGGAAGTAAATTTGTTGGACTACTCGAGGAAATCTATTAGTGATGAAGGCGCAGCTGCATTCTGTCATTGCATTTCTTTACTTTTTATATGAGTGGGATATGACTCTTACTGAAGTTTGGTTAGGTGTTTACGTTCTTGGGCGATGATTGCTGTCATACTTTAGTTACACAGATTAATAGTTGATTTTTTCGAATTTGTTATAATTATTCTTGTTGTTAAACTTTTGTTAAACACTTTTAGTAAATAGCAGGGTGTGTACAGGCCGTCATTTACGAATTATTTATATGCTTCCTTACTCATAATATGTCAAGTTTCATAACCTCCGGTCGAATAATGATTATTGTAAAAAAGTGTAAAATTAGGAAAAAGAAGCAAATTAAAAGAAACATTTTATATTGATAAATAATGCGCAAAATTTATTTCCCGATTGGTCAACCATGCAACCCCTTGTAAACAGTTCAAATTTATAAATCAGAAGAATAAACGTATGTTATAATACAGAGTTATCATAAAAGAATAGTGCAGTTTCAGTAATTCGTAGGATGATTGTAGGGAAATTTCTGGATGTTATGTTGGTGTCTCTGAAAGCCTCCAACCCATAAGTTTGTATATAAGCTGTTCTAACCTCAACATCAGTTCTTGTATTGTTGTTACGGTGAGTTTAGTGAGTTTCTGTGTTCTCGGATAAGGATAAAGCAAAGTGTGTTTTATTGATGGCCTAATTAAAATCCGTAATGTTAGTTCAAATTGCGCACCGACGTGAATTTGGAAAAGATCCGCCCTACAAAAAACAACATAACACATTGGTTTAATCAATTAAACCATTTAATACAAGATTATTGAAACAATAGCAATCATAACCAAAGTAATGTTACTGAATGTTTGGAGAGAAGTTAAGTATCGTTTGGGCATTTGTCGAGCGACTAAAGGCGCACATATTGAAATTTATGATTCTGTTTGAGACGACAAATTAGATAAATAAACAACATTAACTGCAAGTAATTTGGTTTTTCTTTAAACCATGTTCGAAACCGCACCATTCTTTTATGATAAGCCTGTACATTACAACCGCTAAAAAGTATACGGTTGGAACATATTTAGTTCCAAGATAAAACAAACTGTTTGTTAAAAGGCTTATGTTTAACAAAAGTAGTGGCCACAATTTTTGGAATAGCCTGTGTGTGTGTGTGTGTGTGTGTGTGTGTGTGTGTGCGCGCGCGCGTGTGTGGGGGGGGGGGCGTGCGTACGTTGAAAATAACTTTAAATTTGTATTGATTTAAAGTTTAATAATTTTTTGAAAATTTATGTGTGAGACTGATATAAATACCATAATAATAATAACAACAATAAAAAAGAAATATAATTGGTTAATAGAAATGTTTAAAGTTTAATGATTTGCTTCATATTTCCCAAAGATGTCTTCTAACTGACAAATAACGTTAATGTAAACCGTATGCATTATGTTAAGGTAGCTTTATAATGCACATAAGGGCACTACTAAGGATTATTTCCAGCATTGGTTTTCGTAAAGAATCTAGTATATTCGAAGTTTAGTTGTGCCATAAATTACTAATTGTTGTTGAATTATAAAGCACAATATTAACATGAATTTCATCGATTTGCCAGTTAAATTATGAATTGTTAAAGAAAGACTTAGAAATAAATGCCAGTTAAAAGTAACTTGGACAGAGCAAGTCAAGTGGTTTGAATGTTGTGTGATAAATAATTAATTATTGCTGAGGGCTGGCTAGGAACTTTCTAAACCAAACCAGTCGCATTTCTGCTTCTCCTACGTCTTAAACTCGGCTGAAATGTGCGTAAATTAACAATTTAATGAGATTCAAGTCAATATTAGTTTCAAATATTTGTCGTTTCTAAATATCAGTAAACATATAGGCAACTTTGATAATATTCATCCTGCTCCATTGTAGGTCATATGTTAGGCGAATTTCAATTTTAAACATACATTTCACCAACGTCTATCCGTAGCAGTACGCCTGAGGTTTGCAGCTGAACCAGATTTTTATAACAATAAGCCATTAGTGGAGAAAGTGTTATTACCAAATACGTCATTGGTCGTTTTGCGTTTCAAATGGAGCCTATTGTTTCCATTGTTGTCTGTTTTTGTTTGCTTTTTTAAGCTGTCCTTGCCGGAAAATAAAGATATATCTCGGCGGTTAATTACGAAAAGCTTTACGGAAGTATCTCTCTCGCGTGAAATTAAAATATATCCAGAGATTATTTTAATCTTTTTAAACTTCTGTGTGTTTGCGTAACGGTAAATAAGTTGGTAAAAACTAAATTACGAGTTGTATTAACCTTACGCCTATTGAGAATTGTACAATAAAATTTGTAAAATTCTGTTCTGTCTCTATTTAGTTAGAGATTGTTTTAACTATTACAAAATTAGAAATACTGCTTTATTTGAATAGAAATTTAGATATAAAAATGTAACTACTAACAGTATTCAATTGTTCTTTTATATGTTATTGAGTTATTACAAACAATTACCCGTATTTGAATATGTAATTTTGAATACCATTATTTATTTATATAATTTGTTTTCGACCAAATAAAAGAAATCGATGCAATTATAGGGCCTATAGTCAGCGCTTTAAAATTTAGAGTTTCGGAATAATTAAGGCTTGGGACAAAGAAAACAAGCCAAAAACACATAAACTAAGGATTTTATTATAGAGAAGGATGTTTAGCTCCGAGTAACAGGATAACTCTATAACTAAAAACTAAACATCACAAGAAACGTTTGAATGTTTACAGAATAAATTGTGAATAAAATAAATTCCTTTGTGAACTGAATTTATATTACCTAGTTAATTTTATTTATTTTTCTGTAATATAAGGAAATGTTTTAAACAATACGCTTTATATTATTATAAGAAAAAGTTCGAAAGACATTTTCAGTAAAGGTAACCTGACACGTTTTAGACTAGTAAATTAGCCCCTTCATATATCTACTATTATAATGACGTATTAGTGGGTAACTGTTAGTTTTGGTCATCAGATAAATTAGAACAAGGGAGCTGAGACAAGTTAATAAATAAATAAATTGAAAATATAAATAAAGTTTAAAAAATAATAAATTTATAAAATAAATGTTTTTAGTTTTTTTATGTAAAACACGTAATATAAATACTATTTAAGCAAGAGTAAATAATTATTCATAGGCTTAGCCTCAATCAACCAGTTGTTTCCTGAAATAAAGAGAAATATAAATAATTATTTATAGGCTTAGCCTCAAGCAACCAGTTGTTTCCTGAAATAAAGAGAAATATAAATAATTATTTATAGGCTTAGCCTCAAGCAACCAGTTGTTTCCTGAAATAAAGAGAAAAATAAATAATTATTTATAGGCTTAGCCTCAAGCAACCAGTTGTTTCCTGAAATAAAGAGAAATATAAATAATTATTTATAGGCTTAGCCTCAAGCAACCAGTTGTTTCCTGAAATAAAGAGAAATATAAATAATTATTTATAGGCTTAGCCTCAAGCAACCAGTTGTTTCCTGAAATAAAGAGAAATATAAATAATTATTTATAGGCTTAGCCTCAAGCAACCAGTTGTTTCCTGAAATAAAGAGTAATATAAATAATTATTTATAGGCTTAGCCTCAAGCAACCAGTTGTTTCCTGAAATAAAGAGAAATATAAATAATTATTTATAGGCTTAGCATCAAGCAACCAGTTGTTTCCTGAAATAAAGAGAAATATAAATAATTATTTATAGGCTTAGCCTCAAGCAACCAGTTGTTTCCTGAAATAAAGAGAAATATAAATAATTATTTATAGGCTTAGCCTCAAGCAACCAGTTGTTTCCTGAAATAAAGAGAAATATAAATACAGTGGCAGTGAACAACAATTTAATTCACCAATAGCTTCTTGTTTTACGTTTTAAAGAAAAACTTTTGTGATTTTCACTTCAATAAATGTCATTCTAGGCTTGTAAACTTCTGTCTCACGCACTGACGTCACGCATAATCATCGTTCTGATGACTCCCTTTATAATATATTATTTGCCGTTACTCAGTGAGAAAGTAAATCCGCCAGGACACTGTCCGCGGTCTATTAACAACTTTACGCTTGATTTAGGCTCCCTACACCTTTCACTTTCCACTTCCAACACTTGAATAAATGTCATATGGTAATATAATAAGTAAAGCTGATTCTACTCTGGAGGTCTACAATTATTGCAAATTCATTAAAACTACAATTACAGTTTACGTCAGAACGTTGCCAAAGTGTAACTTTAGGTTAGAGTTACCATAGAGTAAGAGAAATATAGCTTTGATCACTCACGACACCACAAAAGTGTTGAGTTGTAGCTGTTCACCTAGGTTTTAATCCGTTTATTTAGGATAAAAGTGCTTTAAAATATTATTTTACCAACCGGTGATGACAGTATGCGTGTTACCAGTAATGAACGAATATAATGGTTTTGATAAATGTAAATAATATTGTGCAAGTTCTGCTAAAAAAGCACGATTCTATAGATTATGACTATCCGAACTTTGAATTTAGTAAATTTGTTAAAACTTACTGAGACATAACGTTTTCGATCGCTATGTGCCGATCTTCATCAGTATCTTCTGCTTGCGGTGACGGTTTTAAAAATAGGTTTTCGATAGTATCAAAGAGTATGTGTGATTTGTATTGTGTTTGTTCGTTTAATATGTTTGTACTTTGTGTTTTTGTGTGTCCTTTTTTGTTGATGTGATAAACGAACAAACACAATACAAATCACACATACTCTTTGATACTATCGAAAACCTACCTTTAAAACCGTCACCGCTTGACCCAACATCTCCAAGCAGAAGACACTGATGAAGATCGGCACATAGCGATCGAAAACGTTCTGTCTCAGTAAGTTTTAACAAATTTACTAAATTCAGAGTTCAGATAGTCATAAACTGTTGTTTAAGTGATTAATAAGATTCAACCGAACGTAATGGACTATAAAATTCAAGGATTCTATAGAGTTGTAAACCATTATCTATTGGGTATTATAAAGACCTTTAAAGAACGAGAAGACCACTAAACGTATTAAACATTTATCGTAAGCCAACGGATATAACTAGCCAGTAAGCAATAAACTACTTTACCGCCTGAAAAAAGTCAGTAACCTATCGCCAAAAAACACCAATTTGAGAAACCTACAAAATACTACCTAAAACTCATAAACTAACTAACTAAAACTTTTTGGGAATATAATTACAAAATACTCCACACAGAACAACTTCAACAAACAATTCAAACCCAACATCACAAAGGTATTTAAAACTCCGCTTATGTATACAAACCAACTTGTAGATCTCCCTGTTTCTGCATAGTCCAAACAGGATCATTTTACCAAGAACACATGAAAGCACTCACAAACCACCACACTATTATAACACTTCATACCCAAAAACCACAACTACGCCAACACAACACGTGATCTTCAAATTCTACACCGAGCCGACTCCACACTACCGAACAGCACAAAATATACAAACATTTCAAACTATGCCTCACACGTTTTCACAACACCCAATTACATTATAATTCACACACACTTTTTGACACCATAATCCTCAAAATATCGTCAAAAGTAACTTAATATCGCTATCCTACTTCACCTCTACGTTTTGTCACCCCACCCAAATCCCGAACAACCAAAAGGTTATTTATATGTGAGTTGACAATAAGCCATAATTGTCAAAACAGCCGTCTTCATTAAACAAAAAAAGTAAATGCTTCTAGTCTCTAGGCAAGTGTCACATATTAATATCAATATGACGAAGTGCTTGAAGTTTTAAACCACTAGAAAATCATCAGAAGAAAAAGAAGAAGAAAAACTTACTTAAAGAAAGTGTTTTCACTTACATTAAATTCAAGAAAGTTCATTGATACGGACTCGTAAGACCAGAAGAGAAAAGGTGTGTACGGAAAGTTATAGAATGAAGCTCAGTAGATAGATGTAAGAGAGAAGTGTTTTCACTTACATTAAATTCAAGAAAGTTCATTGATACGGACACGTAAGACCAGAAGAGAAAAGGTGTGTACGGAAAGTTATAGAATGAAGCTCAGTAGATAGATGTAAGAGAGAAGTGTTTTCACTTACATTAAATTCAAGAAAGTTCATTGATACGGACACGTAAAACCAGAAGAGAAAATGTGTGTACGGAAAGTTGTAGAATGAAGCTCGGTAGATAGATGTAAGAGAGACTGACTCAGAAGATCGTTTAGAGGTAAGATATATGAGTGTATAGAAACTAGACGTTTGAGTTATGGTGAATGGAAAGATCAAGATGAATAAAAAAAGGCTCCTTCAGCCTTGAAATTCTACGTATATACGTATTATTAGATGATGATCTAGACATCTTCATAAGATAATTATAAACAGAAGTAATATAAATGTGTTTTCCCATTTGTTTACTATCAAGCACCTTAAACGTAAAGAATCAACTGGATAACCTCATTTCTTAAAAAAACGTCTTCTACTTATATTAGGTCACTGACCCGCGTTTTAACTGGGCATTTCTTGTAAAAGATACGTCCGCCTACCTTGCCTTTTTGACGGTCCGGTTGCATCGGGTTTGTTGTCACACGTCGATCTCACCATCCTATCGTTAATCATTCTGATATCCTGGTTACACTCTTTTCTCTTCTCTTCAACACGTCTTTCTACACACTAGACGTCACATTAATCTCTGATGTAATTTTAAATTCGCTCAATTTTATATATGGTTTTAGAATTCTTTTTCAGTTCTTCTTAGCTGTTCTTTGTATTGCCACTTCCTTACAACAAACTAGGGCACACACATCTTTCATATATCCTCATTGTTTGTGTCGACCTTTAGCTATTTATTCCCGTATATTAAACCTCTTCAAGCTCCTATAATTATTTTAAAACTATTTAAAACAACGTAAACTAATTTTACGACAATTATTTTCGTAAAGGAAATTGTTCTTAATGCAGCTGTATAACTTTTACATTATCCTTAGTGCTTATTTGCTTTTCGGCTAGAGATACGGCATATTCGAGGTACCTCAAGGGTAACCTGAAGTATACGTAGATACAAACAGAAATGCTGAATAATCCCTTTTGCAGTAGAGCCTTCATTTCTCTCCTTTAAATTATTCAGTTGTGTTTAGGTGTCTAAAATTTCCCTACACGGAGTTTCCCGTAACATAACACTTTGGTAACTTGATACGCATCTCTTATATAGGATTAGTTGTCTAAACCTATTGGTTACCGAACGTAAGTCTAATCCCCCTCACTGTATAAACATTATGGACATACGAAGACTTTGTTAATTGTATTAAGCATGCACGTTAATTTAATTTAAAAAACAAACAAAATGTTTTCTGGCACACTCCTTTTGAAATAAAACATTAAGCAGTAAATAATTTCCCACGTATACAATATATTAAAAATATATCGATTTAAACAGTGAGATACATGATCGATTTAAACAATATATTATTAGTCAGTAATAAGGTATACTTATTGTTGTATTTTTCTCGCCAACAAGATTACCAAATTCGTCGTGGTCATCAGGATTTTGGCGCTCTTGTGAATTTCTATTCTCGTACACTGATTTCATTATTTTGAGTCATCTTCGTAAATGTGTATGAATGTTCTTTTACCAGTCGGTTTACCTGTTCTGAAGGTCACTTTTGAAGGAAAAGTGGGTTGGTGCGCTTCTCTTTGATCTCTTACATAAAGATTATTATTTTCTTAGGTTCTTTCACCACACCAATGCAGTTTTCAAAAAACCATGCTAAATAGAAAAATTGAGTTTTCTTGATAATTTGACTTCCATAACTCACCCTATTTTTTATTTCGTTTTGTTTCTTTAGCTGTAATACGTGAAAAGCATTCTCAGTCCTATTAACATTTTTTTAATGGGAATGTGGATGAAAAATAAATTGTTCATTCCTGGAACAGAACTAGTCTCCTTTAGTAAGGACTCTAGTAAGAACTAGTCCAATATAGTAATAAAGGAAACTCTATTATCAAAGGTAAAAGTCAAAATAGTGAACTCAAAATCTCACCAAGTTTTTAATAAGCAAACACACAACAAGCTAGTTTCGGTGACGATGTCGCCCTCCTCAGTGCTTGGCTACTAATTTTTTTTAGTGAGATTTTGAGTTCACTATTTTGATTTTTACCTTTGTGAATAGTTATCACCAGCTAAGCTCTAATTGACTAAAAAAACTCTATTATATTTCCTATATTAAAAGAATCTACTGAATCATAAAAAGAATTTACTAAAAGGTAAATATTAAAAGAGTTTACTCAAAATTAGGGATGGGCCGACTCCGATTCTCGATTCCAGGAATCGTCGATTCTAATGGTATCAAGGAATCGACACTCGATTCTCCATTAAGTGGAAGTGCCGATTCTGATTCTTGTTTTTTAACTGTGTGCGGTGTAATTTATAGGGAAAATAATTAATTATCAACTAAGCCTTATATATAGATTAGTTGTTCTGATTGAATTAAACGATTAAAGCAAAAGCCGATTTGAGTTAACGAAAATATTATTATTATTTGTGGCCCAACAAAGCTGTTCGGAAGCATTTCTGGTCCGTTTGTCACCGCTTATTTCGCTCTACTGTCTCACTATCACTCGGACCGACTCTCTCTCTCTCTCTCTCTCTCTCTCTCTCTCTCTCAAACACGTCTCTGACAGCCACCACTTCAAAGATGCCAAAACAAAACAGAAAGAAAAGGTAGTTTTACACTTTATCTATTTATACAAACTGAAATGTCTGTTACTGAAATTATATTGTAATTGTGAACTAAAGTTCACATTTGTAATTTTAAATAAATCATCACTTTTATCTAATATGTTTGTCATGCTTTCAGGAGTTCCTATTTATAAATCAAGGTCGAACTTTGTGTGTAGCCTATTACATTAAAACGGAATTTTTAAAAGGCTTCACCACATAAATAAGATGTTAACTAAATTCAGTATTATAGAGTAGGCCTATTTAACCTACAAGAATCGGGAATCGAAAGAAGATTTTGAGAATCGAAATAAAACATTATAGGTATCGGCCCATCCGTACTCAAAATCTCACTGCACAACAATAGTTAAATATACAGAGTAGTTTGGCGACGATGTCATCTTAATCAGTGATTGACTAACACTCCAACTTCATTCACTTGGAGTTTGTTAATCCTTTTGTATTTTTAACAAAAACCTTCATACGTAATAAAAAGATATACACTAACTCACAATTTTTAGTTTTTTTTACTCAGACTAATGAAAAGTGATAATCTTCAGGGAGTTATAAAACTACAAAAACATAATTGAAAGTAAGACGAAATTGCATCACATATGGTCAAACAATAATTTTTACAAAACTTTATCTATTTATAAATTTAAAACAATATTATAAACCATTATAATAAACCAGCCCATTTAAAAATTCTATTTTTAAAGTAAATATATTATCATTGGAGTTTTTTAAGAATTTTTGTGTAACTATAGGCTATGTTATGAAGCCATATTTCGCTTGTAATTTTGTTTTTGTAATTTTACAACCAACTAAATATGGTGATATTGTCATTAAAAGTCTTTTGAAAAAATAAATGATAACTGTGAATCAGTGTACAAATTTTTATTAACTATTACCTGCACGACAAAAGCTAAGCTGGAAAAATTTGGTTAAAAGCATTCAAGCAACCTGTATAACCTAATCTAGACATAGTAAATGCTTTTTAATATAAATTTGCCCATCCGAATCTAATTTTCCTGGGTTGTGTTACTCTGGTTCACAGAGATATGTTTATACGTATTGAGTTATTTGCGTCTCTACACCAACAGCGTGTAATTACGAGATGTTTAAAGCCTCGAATGTTGTTTTGAAATGTGTTCTGAGCACTTTATCGCATTCCAGATCTAAATTAACCTTTTTCCACGGAACATATTTTATCACCCACCAGAACAAACTGTTTTAAATAACTCTCAATTTAATTTTTATTAAAAAATATTTTTATAAATATTAGAAATTAAATATTTTTCATCTTGCAACATTCTTAGTGCCAAACTTACTCTCAATTTTAGTATAAAAATTAAAAAATTTTAAACGAAAAATAAAAATGAATTTGGTACAAATCTCAAAGTTTAAACATTTCTTTGAATATTTTTGTTGTTGTACTTATTAAAACTGAATCCAAAGACGAATTTTATTTTAAATTTACTTAATATTCAAACATTTTTTATTATTAAAATATAGAGCAACTTTTTAGAAAAATTCAAAACTTCTAATCGATATCAATTAATTCGAACGGTAATTAATTTTTAGAAAATTGTGTAAATATTATTTTACTTACAAAACTGTAGTTGATACCTGAAGTTCATCAGGTATTTAGGTGATTAGGCATCCCCTTCCTACAGCTGTGATTGGATTTCCACCCTTCCCAGCAGTTAGGTTAATTGACATAACCTAACTCAAAGTGAACAACTAAAAATAAGTGTTGACATTTTTCATTTATTAGTGAGTAAAATTGTTAAAAGTTGTAAGAAATATCGCATCTCAGAGTCGGTTCATGAAAAGATGATTGTATAAATTAAGTATATGCCACAGTAATATTTCCCTATAAGAAAATAAAACCGTCCAATGGGAATTTGAACATTATTTATTAAATAACGCAAAGCATCTTAAATGTTAGTCTTGTAATTGATTTTATAAGTGTAGGTTTATTAGACACATCAATTATAAAATAGTCCACTAAAAATATAGTCAGTTAAAAAATATTCAGCAGAAGTGCATCTGCCCCTTGTTCTAGTGCTTTAGTTAGTTTTTATTCTTCCCTGACATATTTAGTTTACTGTTTTTTTAAATGTTTAATCGAATTCTTTATATCTTTCGGTCTAATTTTCTCCTCTTATATCTATTGTTTGTATATCTCCATTTAAAATTGAAGTAAAACGTCGGTAAGCTGATTTTGTTGTCTTTCGCCCACTTGTTTTAAAGATGAGATGAAAGTCGGTTTCTTGGTCGGTTCTTACATTTTCTATGACGTTTCATGGTTCAGTAGCGTTACATCTTCTTCCACCTATATTAATGTGAATTTCTCTATATTTCTTATCTCAGCCGTGTCTTTTTTTGTTGTGTTTCTTTCTTCCTGCTCTAATATCCTTATTTCATCTTCATTGTCTTCAGCGCTGATCCACTTCAAAAGAGATTGTTTATTTTTATTTATTTCTTCTTATGTGCTTTTGTCCCATCACCATTCACTCCTACGTGAATTGTTTTTCAAATACCAATCCTTTAGTTGCGTCTTGATTTATAGCCTCCTTTAAATAATTGATTATAAATTTTTGTGTAGTAAAAGTTGAGTAAACCACGAACCCCTCCTCTCAGTCCTCTAACAGCACTTAGTTGAAGCATGTAGTCTTATTCCAGAATCTAAATTTTAAAATATTAAAAACAAGATTGATGTTATTGTTCAATTTATTTTTTCATGATAAAGTTAAATTATTTTGACAAGGCGAAAGGGTAGTGAAAATTAAAAACATGATCATATGCAGATACTTTTCCTGTTTGTAAAGATTTAGCGGAATCTCTGCAAAGCGCCAAGCGTAGTTTCAGAGTCATCGGTTTTTGTCAATTTTTATAGTTTTTGTAATTACTGTCCAGTAAATGGCAGACAGTCTTTTGTTATTTGTTAATGGCTTCTTCTTGTTTGCTTTTATTTTTATGACTTTTAATCATATTCGTTGCTATTGATACAAAAGTTCTTAGGCCTACGTGTTTTGAATATTGACAATATAGAATAGTGGTCATTAGTTCGGTTTTAGCATTTCCTTACGAATATGAATTTAAAATTCTTCTATTTCATTATGAAAATTGGGCTATCTTATTTTTTTAAACTATGTGGTTATTTTATTTTTAGTTACTAGATTTTTCAATACATGGTTTCAATTTATATAAATTTTTTATGTAAAAAATATTTATTTATTTTACAAATTTAAATTTTCCAAACAGGTGTAATATATAATACATTCTCTTTGAATTAACACGCTCGTTTTCTCTCTCTCTCTCTCTCTCTCTCTCTCTCTCTCTCTCTCTCTCTCTCTCTCAGACACTCGCGCACACACACACCTTTATTTTTATTACACACCCTTTCTTTTCATCTTTACGAAATAAATAATCATGTTGAAAGAGTGGTATTTATTTCCTGGCGTGAGAATATACCTTTGTAGAAGTGATGCTACTAAGCACGGCTCTGATCTCTAAGATGACTTCACGGAGGTCAAGGGTCAGCCGGAAACCCGTCTGTTGCGTAGGACAAAGTGACTCACCCCACCTGTGCCAAGGTTTAAGGACGGCCTCCAAAATCCCACAATGTTTTGTGCACACCATGCATTTTAATGCGACTATAATTCGTTGGCATGCGTAGAGGATACAGTTGCCATAAAACAACAGTGTTTATTAAATGAGATTCTATCACTTTGAATTAATATAGTCTGAATTCATTTGTTTGTCTGTCAGTATCTACGACTAAAAATATCAGTACTTTGAACAGAAAATGTCACTGGTTGTTTTATAAATTCAGCCGTTCCATCTAATAATGACGTGGTAACAGGTAAAATAGATGGAATCGAAATTCAGATTTAATTTATTTCTGTGTTCTCTGTTAAATAAATTTAATACAAAACGTAAGTATTATTTTAAATTCCAAAAAGTCATCAGTAGACTCGTGAGAAATTGTTGAGTTCGTTTCCATGTTACATGAAGTAACGTGTGACTCGGTTTGAACAAATATGTCGACCGGATTACAGAGTAAAACATGCGTGAAAGAGTTCATTAGAAAAACAAATGGTCACAGCAGCGCTACTGTGTCCACAACAGTTGTGTAGAAAACTTGGCGTCGGCCGAGCGAGCGCTTAATTTAGTGAGCCTAATGAATGTTGGATGTAACAAAGCCGTATTTATCGCGGCCAAGACGCACTGGGGTCGAGTCTTCTTAGAATTATAACAGCCGAAGAAACACAGTCGACGTATCGGCTACAGATGTAGGTCGAAAAATAATTGCTATATTAGGATCGTTTCACGAGGTCCACTTTTTCTGACGTATATTATTTTTGTTTATATTAACAAGTTTTTTTTTAAAGTGATTTCTGTAAATACGTAGTAGCGAAGAGTCTATAAAGTATATATGTTACGGTTAGTGTTATAAACTGGTGATTATACATAATAAACTCTATTTTCGTTGTATGTAAACCGATCATATGTACAAGGTAGTTTATAAAAATCTCAAATTATTAAGGGGAAATGTCCATAATTCGTTATATATATATATATATATATATATATATATATATATATATATATATATATATTTATATCGATATTTTACGTTATCCATTGTTTTTCCGTTGGACTGACTTTTGAAGTTAATATATTACTATTGTAAGTAATTTTATCCACCATTAAGTGCAATGATTTTACCTTGTGTGATGAGGCGCCTTTCGGTCACTTGACCATTGTCGAATCAATGATTACTTTTTCTAAATTTTTCTGATGTGGATATTCGGTCCGTGGTGTTGGTACTTGTTGACGTCATACACATTTCCTCTGGAGTCTCGTGTATAATGTTTTTGAATAGTATGTCTTCTGTATATGTTGTTTGTAGATTCATTAAATTGTTGTGTATGTTTTTATAAATGTGGTATTATATATATATATATATATATATATATATATATAGACCCTATATATATATATATATATATGAAGTTTATTATATTATTTTTATATATATATTTATGAAGTTTATGAACTTCATAAAGTCAGTGCAACGGAAAAACAATGGATAATATTAAATATCAGGAATATATATATATATATATATATATATATATATATAAAGAACTAAGTCAAAATACAAATACAAGAATTATAATTGAATTTACAATTCAATAAAAATACAATAAAATTAAAAATTAGTCCTTTATTAACACACAAGAATACATATATATATATATATATATATATATATATATATATATATATATATATATATATATATATATATATATATAACGAATTATATTATAAATATATATAATATATTAATTAATTAATTATATATATATGTATGTATATATATATATATATATGTGTGTGTGTGTGTGTGTGTGTGTGTGTGTGTGTGTGTGTGTGTGTGTGTGTGTGTGTGTGTGTGTGTGTGTGTGTGTGTGTGTGTGTGTGTGTGTGTGTGTGTGTGTGTGTGTAAATTAATACATAAATCTTTTATTTGAATAACCTCAGTTGTTTTTTATTATTATACAAAAAAACATATTAGCCTATATATATGATTATGATCATGAATAGTTAATATCTGGGGTACATCCGTTCATTTTGCAGTTCATAAATTGCAGTTCCGACGTTTCGCTAAAATCTCATCTAGTCTTTGCGAGGTGAATACAACAGTTCCAGATTTCGCTCTTCAACTGTTGTTGAGTTCACCTCGTCAATGCTAGATGAGATTCTAGCGAAACGTCGGAACTGCAATTTATGCACTGCAAAATGGACGTATGTACTCCGGAAATTAACTATTCATCATACTTTTTCATCCATATATATATATATATATATATATATATATATATATATATATATATATATATATATATATATAACAGATCACTATTATTTTACTGAATAAATGCCCAATATATACGAAACACCAATTGTTTGAACAAAAATTAAAAACTAAATTTTTTTATACACATATTAAGATAGATCGTGTCTATGGGGTGGTTGTCAAGGATATATAGGTTCTGTCCTGAGCTCCTTGTTTCTCCAGCGCTGCATGTCTCCAAACTCCAGTTCCTCTACAGCCCTTATCCCTGGTTGCTACTCTTTCGGTCACGAAGAATCCGGCCGACTCCAGCTCCAGGAAGCCGGTCGGCGCATTAATGAAGTTGGATCAGAAGTAATGCGCTTCCCAGAACGGATAATCTAGTTACTTTTAAAACACATTTCAGTGTAGAACAAATACATTCCAATGTAGAACCAATACATTCCAGTGTAGAACTGATACATTCCAGTGTAGAACAAATACATTCCAATCTAGAACCAATATATAACATTTGTATTGGTAGAAAAGCCAAATCTATTCTATCCGGTTACTTTGTAGCTATATTATAACATAGTTGTAATGTAGAATAGGTTCAGTATCTTTGTAAATTATTACATTCCCCTGAGTTTAGAACTTTAGAAACTAATCAGTAAATGTGCTAAATATTAGGTAAATCATCACATTTACCAAATTTAGAGATGATCATTGATATCCACCGGTAAATATACTCCGGAGTACATGATCTATTACACTTACCGTAATAGATGGAATATGGGTAGGCCAAAGTGAAGATAGATGAGTCAAGCAAGTATTTAAAACTTTATAGTGAATAGAACAGAACGAAGAAAGATTTGTAGTTTCGGAATAACAGAGTTAGATTCTAAACTCTAAGCATTAAGTGGGATATCGATTTTCCTTGACTAAATTTACTGCCCGTGATAGACTGTACAACCTGTTGGACCTTCAAAATAAATTGGTCGTCCGCTTCTATAATGATTTTGTATTCGTTTCTTTCTGGCGATTGTAGGACAACAGTTTCTATAAAGAGATATTATTTGTAATTACCTTTGTGGTAGAATCTGAAACTCTTACTTGAACTTTTTTCTGATTCGACAAAACCCATCTGAACCACTTGTATCATTTTATACTTAGAAGTTGACAGACCAAAAATGACAATGGAAAAGTTACATTTCCCAAAAAACGTAATCACAGATCCATGGGTAGGATTTTTATAAAATATAAAATGTTTAAAAAAATGTATAAGTCTATAATACAGCCTATAAAACAGAAAAATATTCTAGTTACATACATCGATGTAAAAAAAATTAAATTTTAATATCACGAAAACCTGCACCATAATTTCATGTCTTTGTGCTCTGATCAATAGATTTCATTTTCTACTTGAACTTCACAGATGGAACCGGGATGGTAGTTCAGCTAAAGTCTACATGCAGTAAATTCATGACTAGTGGAACCTTAAAGTTCATTGAATAATTGCACAATAATTTTCATTTACGGCTGTTCCGTGTCAACTGATTTAATTTTAAATCTTTGAATAAATTCTTTCTTCAACCGTCAGTAGGAAGGTGAGGAGCTCCGATGAGGCTGCACAAGGGAGGAATTCCTTTTAAATTAATAGCAATTGACGTGGTAGGACCATTCCTTGTGACAGAAGAAGCCAACAAATATATTTTAGTTGCTTAGTAGTATGAAGTACTTCAGTAATTTGCTGAGGGCATACGATCTGCCAAAGCATGAAGCGGTAAATATAGTAGATGTATTTAGTAAAGCAACATGTGAGCCCCTTTTGCCGTCTCTTTAGAGGGGAATTCTGATCAGGGAAGGAACTTTGAGTCAAGATGTTCTAAGTCAGCTTCTAAGATGTACGAAGCGCTTGGCAACCGTAAAAAGGTCAACTGCTCTGCACCCGCAAAACGACTGGGATGGTGGAGCGAATGAACAGGACGATGAGAAAGTATTTTATAAAGGTTTCTAATCATCAGCGAGATTGGGACCAATACTTTCATCTCTTTTAATTGGCATATCACTCTTCCATCAGCGAGACTACTAGAAGAGAGTCGCCTGCTGGTGTGCTGTTTGGCAGAGCACTTCGCCTTCCTTGCGATATACAATTTGAGAATAAACCGAACGAGGCTACTGCAGGTAAGGACTATGTTGCAAATCTTGGGAAGCAACTGGGTGAAATGCGAAAGCTCACTCCATCATCGAGGAGTCCAGGAACATGATGAAGGAACGCTATGACGTAAATGCCGAGGATGGAAGCTACCAACCAGATGTCGTTAGTCTGAGACATAACCCCGAAGACCCCATAAATTATCTCCAAAGCTGCAAAGGTTATGGGAAGGCTCGTATGAGGTTTTAAAGAGAATAAACTATGTAATTTACTGATTGAAAAAGGAAAAAAAAGAAATTATTTTTACCTGACTCGCTCCTTAAAATGAAGACAATAATTTTCAGAAAGAGGAGCGAGCTCAGAACACTGCGCAAGACTTTGATGGGCCATCATACTGCAGATGAGGTGAAACAATCAATCGCTTAACCTGGAAGATAGAAAACCTATTCGCACTCCCAGAGTGTAAACTTGAGATATCTCGAAGAATAGCGACGGTTTTTAGGAAAAGGTTTAGCCGAAATGGAGGATCAAGACCCTAGGCCCAAGACCCAAGACCCATCGGAAAGACTCTGAATCCTCAGAATGAAAATCAACATCTGCTTTGCTTTGTAACGAAAAGCCAGTCTCAGCAAAGACTGGAGTATCAAACTTTGCGAGAAACCTGACCTACCTACGGGATCATCTTCTTCTGTTGGGGATCAAGAACCTTGGTATCCGTAACACTAGGATGTGGATTTGTTGGATTGGACTGGAGAGACATTATGAAAGATATATTCAAGTCTGATGTTGGCATCGTGGTGTACACCTTCAACTTATGGAGCTCGAAGAAGAAACAGAAGATCGAGGATATTCCCTAGAGGCACAAACCAAGCCCAGCAGCCATGAATGACTGTTCTGAAACAGAACAGTCTTCAGGAGGGGCAGTGTAACGGGCAAAGTGCCAATAGTGATTTATGGTATCCTGTTTGCGAAGTACAAGTCCTTTTACGCTTAACCGGACACAACAGTCGGGCGTCCCGTAAACGCTAGAACCTTCTAGAAGTAAGCGGATAGAAATTACTGAAAGTGGCATATCGATTCAAAAATGTTTTGATGAGTGATAAGAGTGAATTATTAACAATTTAATGAAGAGATTAATCATTTTAGGGACACTTAGTGCGAACATAGTAGTTAATAGTAGACCTAACTAAAAGAATTTGGATGTTTTTATAAATGTCAAGTGTATATAATAGTAGCCATAATAGAAATTGAAATAATAGTTATATTGTTTAAATGGCCTTGTAATATATTGAACCTCTGTAAATACGTAACAATAATAATGATGTTGTAATAATAGTAAATACAAACTACAGTTTTATCTTAAGTAAAATCTACAACCCAGGAAGTTTTATTTTCTTTGTTTTTATATTTGCTGTCCTGTGATTTCGTTGAGTTGATTTGATGCTGGCTACCTTATGAATTGAAGTTAGCAATTTTAATGTAACTGATTTATCTTTATTTCTTTGTTTATCTGATTTTTGAATCCAACTTATGTATCAAATAATTTTATTTTTCAGTTCTTGCATTATCTTAAAAATTATTATTACAAAACAAATTTACTCTATTACATCTTCTGCCCCAAATACTATAATTTTACTGTTTTCATTATTTTTATATATAATTTAATCAGTCCATATAATATAATCCATCGTTAGAAACTAAATCTAAATAATCTCTTACCATAGATTTATTCATGATCCTGTTTACCAAGGTTAATCTGTGATTTAATGATTTACCCAAGCTTTAGAGTCAGAGCCAAGTCTAGGCAACTGCAGCCAGTTTACCTTCTGACTCAAACTTGGCTTTAACGATGAAATAAAACGTATGCTATATATTGCGCGATGTAAATCACGAATTATGAATCATCTATAGAAAGCACTTTGGCACAATGCGCGCTATTAACATATGATCGAAAGGTGCAATGCGTTTCAAAACAGGAGTGTTAGTCATGGTGTTGAGAAATACATCTCCTGGTGGCAATTTCGTGTCGCAAATGGCAAAATAAAATGGAAGAATGTTTCTCTTGCATAACAGAAACTTAGACTAACGAAAAATATAAGACATTTATATTAAGACCTTTAGTTGGGGATATTGTTTTTTAATAGATTGAGGTTTAAAGTTATTGGCCGGTTAACTGTATAGCCTACAATACAGTTTGACTCGAAAGCTCATTAATTCTAATTAATAAACTTAAAATAGATAAAATTTACAGTTAAGGAATATATTGAATAGAAACACAAACGTGTTTGTTATTTTAGTTAATTATTTTAAATGCTAGTAATAGTTCGTGATCTAAATTATGTATGTCCGCGTGTATAAAAGTATTTTTGTTTGTTTGATTTTTTTAAATTGAAAAACTAGTCCTTCCTTGGATATGGCGAAAAACCTTGGGCTGCATATACCTCTCCAATGCCTTCTACCTCTTCAAATAGCCATTCATTCCCAAATTCTGGCCTGAAGCACATCATCCGTCAATTTCATTTTAGACTGATTTTGGATTTTGCTTTTATAAACAATAATTTTCACCATATTTCATATAATTCACTGTTCGAAATGACTGGCCATTTATCCTTCTACATTCGATAAATTAAAACCATAACCGGTCTAGGTGGTGATATATGATTGTGAAAGCTGTAACCGTTATTAGGAGACCTAAACTACAATAGTTGTATTATTCGCATTTTTGGGACTGCCGCTCATCTGGTTTATTAGGATTCAGTTGCTCGCTGTAGCATCCTTCTCTTTATTTTTTAAATTTTTTTATTTTAGTTTTACTGATATGAATATTATCAGGCCAAAGGATTGTTAATAGAGAAAAGATTAAGGTAAGGACATGAAACTCGCTGATAAATCATAGAGGTGAAGTTGCTAGATGAGATACGGGGGTGGGGGTTATGTCACCAGGTGTACAGTGACGTACCTGGAGACGACCCGCTCTCTATCGGGGACATAAAGAGGTGTCTAACCGTTACGTTCCATTGTCAGCTTAAGGATAAGGGAGGGGAGAAACTGCATGGTGACCTCCTGGTACGGTACTGGGAATAGGAGAAAGTTATGGAGTCGAGTGGATAGCATCGCTTATCTAAAGTACAATTGGTCTAAGTTGTTATTTAGCTTAAGATATTGAGCTTAAGCATTAAAAAGCTTGATATTTAAGGTACTGTTTTTTTTTTTTTTTTTTTTTTTTTTTTTTTTTAACTTGGGAGCGGGTTTGAATTGCCCGAAGCACTGCTACCTTAAGGTATATTGTACTTACCTCCCTGATCTAGTCAAATAACCCCTTTCCTCTTACCAGGTTTAGGAGTTTCCTGACTAGAGTTTTACCTTCAGCATCCACCAAAGCCGTTCCATCACCAAAGAGGTTGAAGCGCCTCTCAGCAAGTACTCCACATCTGTAAATAATGTGTGTGGCAGTCTCCTGTTCCTGCCCGCACAATCTGCACACTGGTTCATCCTTGTAGATACCCATTTTATGCAAATGTTTCCTTAGTCCACAGTGTCCCGTGAGTAGTCCTGTGGCTATCCTTAATTCCTGCCTAGACAGATAGATGAGACTCTTCTGCAGCCCCAAGGAAGGTCTCCTAAGGGTTAGCTTACTGTGTCTCATCCCTTCGGCCCTGATCCAGTGCTCACAGTGTCTTTCAGCCATCCACCTTCGCACTGTCATCCTGACCATGGATTTGGAAATACCCACCGCAGGTTCCGGTCCAATCAGGGGAGTCGAGGACCCCTCCCTGGCCAGCGCATCTGCGGCTTCATTTCCAAGTATTCCCCTATGCCCTGGCACCCAACCAATCTTGACTTGATTGTGCCTTGCCAGAGCTTGTAGGTTAATTAGGCACTCCCTGACTATGGCCGAGGTGACCACGTGTCCGTTTAGTGCCTTAATTGCTGCCTGACTGTCGGAGAAAATAGCAATCCGGGCCCCATGTGTTTCCCTTCTCGCTATCTCTCCCAGACAGGCATTTATAGCATATACTTCGGCCTGAAAGACAGAGGTATGCCTCCCCAAGGAAAAAACTAGTTCTACCCTTGGGTTTTTACAATACACCCCCGCTCCAGTGCCGAAGTCCATCTTGGAGCCATCTGTGTACCAGATCTGAGCTCCCGATGTTAATGTCCCTGACCATTCCATCATAGTTTGGTGGACCTGGTCAGGTGCAAACATTCGAGTAATGTGGTCGCTGCCCATTTCCAAGACGGGTTCTTTGACCACGCACTCGATACTCATATGTCCCGAGACACCTGGGAGGTTAGCCCAGTTGCTCGAGTTGCGCAATCTCCATGCCGCTAGCCTCGCCTCTCCCCTAAGGACAAGCTCAAGGGGAGGGAGGTTAAGCATTACTTCCATTGCTGCACCTGGTGTAGTTGACATCGCTCCCAGTGTGCACAGACAGGCCAATCTCTGGATAGAGCTCAGTTTAGCTCTTGTCTGTGCCTGGTTGGCCTTTGTCCACCACACCAGAGCTCCATAGGTAATCATAGGTCTTATCACCCTCAGATACATCCAGTGCATCATTGATGGCTTCAGTCCCCATTTCTTACCCACCATTCTTCTCACAGTCATCAGTGCCCTGTTAACTGTCCTCTCAAGATGTGGATTCCAGGTGAGTTTCCTGTCCAGAGTAACTCCCAGGTACTTCACCTCCCCCACAAACTCAAGGTATTCACCAAACAAGCGGGGCATCCTGGTCGTCAGATCTTTTCGCTGTCTGGTGAAGTTAATGAGAGCAGTCTTTTTTGGATTTACCCTAAGGTTCTCCTTTTTACACCACTCTTCAATCAGTCGTAGAGGATTTCTGATTACCTCAAGGACTGTATCAGGGAATCTGCCCAGGATCAGGACAACTATGTCCTCCGCATATCCTAGACAGAAGTACCCCTGTTCATTCAGGAGTTCAACAAGGTTGTCAACCACTAGGCACCACAACAGAGGAGAAAGAACCCCCCCCCCCCCTGTGCACAGCCCAGACTTGTCTCCGCCCTTCTGACCTCCCCTGCCACCTCTACAGAAATGCTTCTGTTTGTTAACATGGAACTTATCCAACCACAAGTGGTCGCATCCACTCCATGACGTCTTGCACCACTTACCATCGTCTCCACTGAGGGGTTATTGAAAGCCCCTTCAATGTCGAGGAAGGCACCTATGGCACAACCTTTCTTAGCGATCATTTGCTCAATCCTACCAACCACTTGATGGAGAGCTCCCTCGCAAGATTTCCCCGGTTGGTAAGCATAGTGGTTCCAATGCAGTGGTTTGATAGCCAAAGCACCCTCCCCCCTATCAACCAGTTTTTCAAGTCCCTTGAGAACAAAGGACATGAGTGTGATAGGTCTGCATCCTTTCCCTTCCGATTGGTTACCGGTGGGCTTAGGTATAAAGACCACCTTACTAGATTTCCAGGCTGCCGGCACATGCCCTAGAGCAATGCTTAGCCTGTATAATTTAGTAAGTACCAGCACCAGCATATCCATTCCCTGCTGCAGCAGCACAGGATAGATCCCATCTGGACCTGGAGATTTGTAGGGTTTAAAAGTGCCAACAGCCCATCTTACCCTTTGTGGAGTTACTATCCTCCTTGCCACTTCCCAGTCCTCCCTCTTACCACGTCTTGTGGAGAGTTTGGTAACCGGTTCAGTGTCTGCTCCCCCAAGTTTCCTCAGGGTACTGGAAGGGAAATGTGTCCTGATTAATTCTTCCACAGTTTCCCCTGCCGTTTTTGTTATATTTCCCAGTGGGGTTCTTAGCATCCCCACCGGGTTAACTGGGTCCTTAGAGAGCACTTTATACAATCGTGCCCCTTCCCGAGTTTCGTCAATCTCATGACAAAACTCCTTCCAGGACTTCCTGCGCGCTTCTCTAATTGCCCTGTTGTATTCGGTTAGTGTTTTCCTATACAGGTCCCACTCCCCGTTCTTTTTTGCTCTATTAAAGAGTCTCCTGGTGGTCTTCCGAAGTTTGGCTAGCTTCTTGTTCCACCATGAAAGATCCCCTACTTTCCTCCCCTCACTGAGAGGGCAGTTATCGGTAAAGGATTCTATTATAGCCTCGCCAACCAATGTGGCAGAGTCTTCTAGCTCTCTCCTCCCACCATACTCCAATCCAGCCTCCTCAATCCGAACACCCAGGTCCCTCCTGTAGGAGTCCCAGTCTGTTCTTCTTGGATCCCTGGTTGGGCGAAGCATGACTGGATTTAGAGAGATATCATACCTAATATGTCTGTGATCAGAAGAAGATGGTTCATCCGACACATGCCAATTTAGTACATACCTAGCCATCTGGTTCGATGCCACCGTAATGTCCAGGACCTCCTGTCTGGCCCTAGTGACAAACGTCGGCTCTTCCCCCTGATTTAAGACTAGTAAATTCTTAGAGCTAAGATAAACTAAAAGTTCCTCACCTCTAGTGTTTGTACCTGTACTACCCCACGAAGTGTGATGGGAGTTAGCATCCATCCCCACCAGCAGCTCCTCATCCACAGCCCCGCAGTGCTCGACCAGGCTCCTCAGCTCTTGTGTTGGTAGAGCCCCCGCGCAGTCAAAGGGGAGATATGCCGTGGCCAGGTTCAGCCTCTTCATCCCCCCCTCCGCCCGCAGCTCCACTGTCACTGCTAACAAATCCCTGCAACAGAAGTTCGTTAGTACAAAAGCACACAACCCCCTCCTAACCAGGATACACGTCCTGGGAACACCGGAGTCCTTATCATACAACTTACCTCCAGATGTCGCCAGCCCGCATATTTTTCCTCCAGAAATCCATGGTTCCTGGATGAGCACCAAGTCCACCTCTCCCCTGTCCAGCATCCTACACACGACAGCACTGGCCGCCCTGCTATGCTGTAGGTTCACTTGGAGGATCTTGATCATGTTTCCTGCTTACTCTGCAGTTGCCTGGGTTCGCAGAGCAGCCCCAGGACTAGAGAGCACCTTGAACGTGGCCTGTCTCAGCCCCACGTTCACCCTCAGGTTGTTGTTCCGCAGTGCCCTGAGGGAGCCCTCTCCTATATACAAGATCAGGGTAAGACCTGCATCCTCCCTTTTCCTGGCAATCACCTTCCAAGTATCCTGAACAACCCCAGGGTTCTGGGTTTTGACCACCTTCAGAATCTCTTCCGGCTCCTTGTCATTGTAGGGTTTGGGCACCCACATTGACACCTTTGCGACGCAAAAGATCTCCTTGGGTGGCCCTGCCCTCAACTTTACCCCCTCGCTCAGGGTGAAGCTTGGCAGGACCCGAAGGACCCACTCCAGGCTCTCCCGTGAGGAGCATACGACATTTAGAGCTCCCCTCTCTAAGTATGCTGTCCTAAATCCTCTATCCCCACTCTCCGCCTCAGCGGACAGCAGTTCCGAGAAGAACAGCTCCTCCAGCTCCAACGCCATCTCTTCCGAGAGTTGTCTCTCAGGGTAACTAACTGGGACAATTGCTAGTTTTTGCCTGAGGGTATCGCCGTATGTGCCCGAAGACACTCCAGCGTCCCCCCCTTGTCCCAGTTTCACCTTCTTCATTCCTCCCTTCACTGGAGAGGGGTTGGATGTCTCACTCCTAGGCATTTTTGATGTGCTTGGGTTTGGCGCTCTCTTTTGCTTTCTTCCCTGTTGCACCTCCCTCCTCACAACATCCAAGCCCTGGACTTTGACAGACTCAGCTCGGTTTTGGCCTCCCCTCCGTTTTTTCAGGGTTGTTGGCCCTCCCGCTGCTCTCGCCTGTTCTTTTCGGAGCCGCCTTCTGGCCGCTCCACTCATTCGCTTTCTCCGTAAAGAGAGCGTACTCAACTCTGCAGCCACTTCACCGGTTTCTGCAGTCGGCAGCTTGACTGCCGCCCCCGCACCCCCAGTGATGGTTGCCGTTGGCATCTCTGCTACAGACCCACGGTTTGCCAACTCATTGGCTCCCGCCGTCTGTGCAGTCTCAAAATTATTTTTTGTATTTTTCTGGTCCATAAACGTCCCACGAGTATGGGGGAAATAAAGGTCGACCAGAGCAGAGCCCCCATTGCCCTGGCAAGACAACATACAATGAGGTTTTGTCTGGTTCCTCAAGGGGATCGTTTGGGACTGCATTTTATACCCTGCAGCCATTCATCCTTCGGCACGATGCCTTCCACCTTGGATTGGGTATTTAGTCACTGACCTTGAAGCACACCCCAAGTTCAGGACATTATTAACTGCTCAGATGAACAGCCTGCTTTACTCACTTTTTTACAACTGTGTCGTTTGGGCAGTTTCCCGCCCCTACTTCACTGTCGCATTGCCCTTGGTTCACCCGGGAGGTAAGAGTAGCATTGTGAGGACTTAATTCCCAACTACCCCAGTCTCCCCGGTCAGAGCACTCGGTTATTTCTACCAAGCCCAACCGGTTGACTGACGAGGAGGGATAATTCCTCACCTTTGAACCATAGCCTTGGTCCAGGCCTGCATATTCAGAAACCTTCCGGAATCGTTATTCACAGGTAACCTACATTTCTGTAGGCCGTCCCACTATCCGCCACCTGTGGACCCGCCCGGTTGCTCAGGCCAGCTTGCCGGGGAAGGTACTGTAAGAAGCTAAAGTATTTCATGTATTTTAAAACTTTATGTACTTAAATGTATTTGACGTGTTTCAAAACTATACGTTGGTGCAGCATTTGCCGAATTAAAATAAAGAAGTACATTGTCATGTTCGGGGTAATTTGAGCGTATATTCCATACAGAATTTGCCGTGTTCTTAGGCCTAATTACATTATATACATTAAGTATTTCAAAACTGCATGCACAAGTGGTATTTCACGTATTTAAACAATATACTGTAGGTGTGTGCTTGCATGCGCCCCCACGTGTGTTGTGTAAGAGAGAGAGAGAGTGAGATTGAGAGAGAGAAGAATGAGAAAGAGTGTGAGAGAGAGTGAGAAAAAGTGTGAGAGAGGGAGTGAGAAAGAGAGAGAGAGAGGGAGTGAGAGAGAGAGAGAGAGAGAGAGAGAGAGAGACGATCCTACTGTAAAATATTTCAAATAGGCCTATTTAAAATTCTTTACGTTCGATATTGGTCATATTTAGAAATTGAAAATATTGTTTTTAATTTTCACCTTCATGTAACCTATAAGTTTGCATAAATCGTCTTAATATTAACCCCGAAATATAAAAACATTTCATTAGAAGTTTTAGAAGTCAATAATATTCAGAGACGTACTCAAATGCTCTTTAAGGTTAGGTCTGTAGGAAGTTCAAAAGTATATTAGACAACTTTCGCAATTATGCATAGGAAGGCGTAGGAAGGTTTGCATAGGTAGTAAGTCCACGAGAGTTTTGGAAGCTCTTAACTTTGAACTTTATATTCGATGACGTAACGGAGTGGCATTTTGCTTTATAGGCGGCTCGTGATACAAAACATTATGGAGACTGAAGGTCGAACATTGTTCTACTAACTTCCGCATCAAAGTGCTGGAAATGTCAAAAGCTAATGGAATCCTGTAATGTCAGTGCCGGTATCATAGCGCTGTGATTTTATAAGTAAAATGTCATTGTCAGGGTGCTTGGCCACAGCGCTGGACATGAGATACATTCACATTGTGTTTATTTGTATGTATGTTTCTTATAGACGCCTAAACAGCTGAACAGAAGTTAATGAGATTTGGAGCGATTGCTTAACCTATTCCCATGATGGTTCGTGTGATCTGGTACAGATCCATCCACAGGTCTCCGCCCAAGAGGCTTAGGGGTGTTAAAAAACCGTTGTATGTGTGTATGTATGTTTCTTATAGACGCCTAAACAGCTGAACAGAAGTTAATGAGATTTGGAGCGATTGCTTAAGCTATTCCCATGATGGTTCGTGTGATCTGGTACAGATCCATCCACAGGTCTCCGCCCAAGAGGCTTAATGGGGTTAAAAAACCGTTGTATGTCTGTATGTATGTTTCTTATGGACGCCAAGCAGCTGAACAGAAGTTAATGAGATTTGGAGCGATTGTTTAACCTATTCCAATGATGGTTCGTGTGATCTGGTACAGATCCATCCACAGGTCTCCGTCCAAGAGCTTAGGGTGGTTAAAAAACCGTTGTATGTGTGTATGTATGTTTCTTATGGACGCTTAAGCAGCTGAACAGAAGTTAATAAAATTTGGAGCGATTGTTTAACCTATTCCCAGGATGGTTCGTGTGATCTGGTGCAGTTCCATCCACAGGTCTCCGCCCCAGAGGCTTAGGGTGGTTAATAAACCGATGTATGTGTGTATGTATGTTTCTTATGGACGCCTAAGCAGCTGAACAGAAGTTATTGAAATTTGGAGCGATTGTTTAACCTATTCCCAGGATGGTTCGTGTGATCTGGTGCAGTTCCATCCACAGGGCTCCGCCCCAGAGGCTTAGGGTGGTTAAAAAACCGATGTATGTGTGTATGTATGTTTCTTAAGGACGCCTAAGCAGCTGAACAGAAGTTATTGAAATTTGGAGCGATTGTTTAACCTATTCCCAGGATGGTTCGTGTGATCTGGTGCAGTTCCATCCACAGGGCTCCGCCACAGAGGCTTAAGATGGTTCACTGTACGGCCTTCCGTGACGAAAAACATTGTCTATCCTCTAGCATTACTCCATTTTCCGTTATCAAATTGCGATTTCGGGCGCAGCAATACGCGCCGGGTAACGCTAGTTTCATTATAAAATTGTAGTTTGTAAAAATGTAAATTTATAGTTTGTTTTTAGGCCTTGTTATTTTTTGCAAGCCTTAAATCTCATTCCCAAAATACCGTAGCCCCAAAATAAACGCCACTGAAACTGAATCAGCTGTTGCCTTCTCGATCAGCTGTGAGGACCTTTGAATGTAGCCGCATATTCGTGTTGACGTATTTTAATTGAGGTTAGAATTTTGCTGATATGGTAACTACTGCAGAGTAAACGTTTATCGTGCCATTATTTTTGCTCATTTGGAATTGCACGTGTGGGTGCGTCACGTTTGTCACTCACTGCATTACGTTTTTAGGAACGATTTCACAAAAACCAGGTTAGTAACGCTGTGATTATTAATGTTGTCGAAAAATGTCCAAGATCAGGTAGTGTTTTGACACAACGGTAGGGCTTTACAGGTTGCCCAACTGTTGTCTGTACAAATGAAAAGCACGAAAGAATGTTGCAGTGGGAGTATAACGAGCTGGAAGCAAACCTTCAAGAACCGCACGAGTGTTGCCTCGAATTGAACCCAGGTCATATAGAATATGTGTATACACGATGCTAACCGATTTAGCTTCTTTTACTGTGTGGGTTTTTAAAACTATCTAAATAAAACGAAATAAAATAAAATTTGACAACTGTTTCAGTACTGTTTATTTTGGCGCATACAGAAATACCAACCCGTCTACTTACTTGTTCATCAAGTACTCCTTCAATCTAGAATGTCTTTAAATTAAGAACAGACTTAATTCTACATTTTATCAAAGTCTTATTTTAGCAGTTAGAGTAGCGTAAAATATTATGTAATGCTCAAAACTCTCTGTATACTTTAGCCCCCAGTCTAAATGCAATGTCAAAATCCTCTACCAACCACCGAATCCCTCCTTTAGGGGTCTGCGTTTGCTTGTTTGTAAAGTTTTACTAAAGTTAAATAAAAAACTATCTTTAAATACAAGCAGTTAAAAGTGTATAAAAGATATTAAGAAACTCAATATTAACTTTTATTATTCAAAGCTTTTTGTTGGAAAACAGTAACATTATCAAGAATGAATAATGCAAGTTTAACAAACATAATTATGATTAGAACCAACATCATTGTTGCTAAATTGATTACAATAATGCCAGGTTTATCTTCTTGCCGTAACAAGATGATGTGCGAACTGTTTGCCAACGAAATGCTTTGAAAAGTAAAAATTAATAAATAATTCTTGTATTTAAATATCCATTGTTTCTTTTTATTACTATGGATGAAAATATTATATATGTGTGTGTGTGCGTGTGCGCGCGTGCGCGTGCGTGTGCGTAATTGTTATTATTTCTTTAAAGCGATTAAAACCAACTGACTCTGAAATTTAAGAAATTTGCCCTTATAACGTATAGCGTGGATAGTTCTGTAATCTGAGCCCCCCCCCCTTCGCGGAAAGACTCCTTATTACGATTGACAGTTTAAACTACTTAATAGAGTGGATTAGTGTCGCCAAGTTGAGCTGTTAAGAAAGTTCATTGTTACACAAGGGTTTTTTACTACAAATCTTACCGTAACACGTTTACAGTTATTTTCCTATGCAAAGCCCTGAGTAAATATTTATTGCAGCTGTCCCTTAACACAGTTCTTTCACAACATTGCGGAAACGCGCCTTGGCCTCGAGCAGTTTATAGTGTTTACACACTGAAGACTAGGTTTAGCAAAGTCTTGGTAAACTATAGGTGACGTAATACAGACTTTATGGGTTAATGCGTAGGCTCGGTCAGATGGAAGGGCCGACGGTTTGGTAGTAAAGTGTAATCATTTTAGTTTTGTGTCCTTTCTGTTGTAACTTTGCATGGTTGTTATAAGAAATTGGCAATTTATTATACTTCGAGTTCTAGGCCTATTATTAAAAGGGGAACAATTAAGGATAAAAACTTTTAAAGTTCTAACCATAATTTTTTCCCTTTATCAAATCTTGTTACGCCTAAGTACATTCTATTATCTTGCATTTGTATGAAAAACTATTTCTCTCGATCTTTACCTTCCTCACCACCAAACATTCTTTTGTTTAGAAATTTTATCCATAAAACGTTTCTCAGATAAAATGTTTTTCAAAGGCACTCACTATTTCTGGTTCTGATCAATAAATACATTCTGCCTCATATAATACGTCTTTTACAAAACATTATCAAGAATTAATATTATTGTCTGTATGGGCAAAGAGTTTCATCTTCTATTTCCCATCTCAGTAAAACACATCTCATAGTCAGAAAACGTAAGATATATTCCTTGTTTCCATTTATCAGTTATCCAATGTATCGCACGCGTGCGACCGAATATAAGAAAACTTCAAATATGTATAAAATGTAAAATTTTAATAATTTTTAATTTTTAAAAAAATGCAAAAGAATTTTAAAAAATGTAACAAGTTTTTTTGAAATGAGGGTACAAAAACGGATTACTATTATAAACTGGCTGGAAATTAATAATGTTAATATACAATTAAGGGCGTGGAGAATTAATATTCCGTAAGGAGAACTAGTTATGGCCTAAATGTTCTACTCGGCATTCACTAGAGTGGACGTTGTGACATTCAAGACAACCACAAGAGGAAGTTCTTCTTTATGTAAGCTATTTGATGTTTCTTTGCAAAGACCGTATTTATAAAACAAATATTCACAGGAAATTGATTACCGTTGTAGACTGTTTTTCTTCTTATTCCTACAACAATGAACTTCCGCTGGGTAAGTTTTGTGATCGCGCCAATAACTTCCGCAGGCCTATCAAGTAGGCCTAGACTTTCGTGAGAAGGGACGAAAGCGAAAACATGTTCATCAAGATGTAATTATTTCGTTGGTAATTTATTTTAAATATCAATTAGTCAAAATAAGAACAGTTAACTTAATCGAATTGCGTTAAACAATTTTCAAATTCCTATATTGCATATAATACTGTAATTATGTTTACATTATATTATTGCATTGAAGAATTAAAATAATTAAAAATGGGTAATACTTGACAATGACTACTTCAACTTCGACGTATATTTTTCTTTCACTTGTTTACTTAAACATTCTAAACAATTTGAAAGTTATTTAAATTTTAAAAATTATTAATAGTGGTTAAAACTTTGAAAAATTACAAACATAACCTCAACATACCAACACAATGGAAACTGTATTAACTAACGGTTTGACCATAAAGAGGAATATTTTATACTGGAATTAAATTTAGCCATTGTACAAATGTACAAACTAGCTTCAAAGTGTCTGGTTAATATTGTTTTGGTTATAAAAAATATAGCTTATGGTTATAAAATATTTTTGAAGTTTATTTACCCAAACATGTCCCAACCGAATACTTAGTTGGTGTAAGATAAAACAAGTAATATAGAAAAAGAATTTTTTAAAGTCAATTCCTACTGAGGTCGACAAAGAAATATTTTATTTTAGTTACTTTTTATTTTACAATTACAATTAAATAAATAAATATATATATATATATATATATATATATGACAGAATAATATTAAGTGGCAAAATATAGAGCGAATTTTGCTACAATTTTCCATTTTCCTCTTTATACAATATATGGTGTGTGGGTCTACAATTCGTGTTTGTTACTATTTAGTTGCTTTTTTCCTTTATAATTTAAAACTCTGATAGTGGTCTACAACTTCTTATTCTAGCCACCTCTTGTAATCCTTCACCATTGCAAAGAACCTTTGTCTTATAATTTTATACAATATATTTTTAAGTGATTTTTAGCTCTGGGGAAGTTAACTCAGTGGTAAAAGTCCTGGTTTTCAAATGTGATCCACGGTTCAAATCCGACCGGGGCATCAAAATATTAAATTTAAATTAATAAATAAATATTTGAAAAACTGTATTAACATCAATTGTTTGTTATCCACTATGGGCTTTTAAAAAAAATTATTTGAACCTGATAGGATGAATAAAAACTTTTAATAACGATTGAAAATTTGTACATTTATATATGGAGTGTGAGCTAATAGAAGGAATTTAAAAACCACGCACAATATTCAAAAATTGTTCATACTATCTTGACTAAAATCGATTTAAATTGCCGTGGAATAATACATCTACTGCAATTAAGTACAACTATTTCTTTTAGAAAACGTTCAGTTGAAGCTAGCAAACTTTACTCTTTTTTTTAAATAACCAAACCAAACCTAACTTGTTGCTTTGAGGTTAAAATATTTTCATATATCTATATAGTAATGTAGCCTAGTGAAGTAAGTACGATTTAAACTTATGTGAATGTTTGAGGTTATGTCTGTATGACAATAATAAAATTAATTATTAACCACTACGATTTCATCTTGTTTGTAATGTATGTTTAAGTAACGTATGTAAACACTAGAATAATTTATAGACATGTTTTTGTCAATTATACCAAATGCACTACACACAATGCTTATTATATTAATAATTTTACATCTAATTTCATAATTTTATAATTTAAATTGAATATATACATCATGATATCGTATAAATGCTAAGACTTAGAACTATATTAGGTTTTTAATAATGTTCACAGAGGAGGGCTGCTTGTTTGAACACTAATCGGAAATTATACATGGTTGTCAAATCCAGTCGGGTAGGATAAACGTGACTGCCACCTTCAGCTCAGTGTTCCCTTTGTTTATATACCGAACACAAAATCCTGAAGGCAACAACGATGTCTTCCAATTAGACACACACTTACGTCGTAAGAAAGTTATACTACTTGCGCTTTCTACACTTTTTTGTAATTTTTAATAGGCCTAGACTTCCTGCACTAAACAGGAACTATGCTTTCTCAGTAGCCGTTACAGTTACATGACGATTAATCGTGACTTATTATGCACTGTTGATACCTAATTTCCGGTTCACTTGTTAAAAACTGTCAATGGCGAAAATACATTTTCATCACACGCTTCGAAAATTTTCACTTTCGTTAGTCATAACGTTAAACGAAAGTGGCTCTATTCAAGTACTGTATAGACCTGGAATGGTAATTTATCTCGGATTGTGTATAGTTATGCGTTCAGCCGCCAGTTGCGCTGCTAGTCTGATGTTTAGATAAACTGGAATCAGCTGTTCAATTTAGTTAACTGTGAAAACACTATCAAAACTGCTGTTATTATTTTAGGAGATATATTACTGTGCAACTGTGATAAAATGTACTGCAGCGTCCGATTCGATTATCAATTATGTAGTTTAAGAAAAGTAGTGAAGACCACGTCCATAGAAGTCAAACATTATTCGTTTGTAAATCTATGGTTAAAAAGCTATTCATGTTGTCATTAATTGATAAATTAATTATTTTTCATGGATTATTATATAAATATATATATATATATATATATATATATATATATATATATATATATATATATATAATTTCGTCTGTATGTTAATGCCTATTCTAGGTTTATTGCAGTCATTGCTTCGTCGGTGTCATACGACAACTTCTTTGTGGGGGGAATCCACTCTAGTACCTTTCGAGACCACCTGTCTTCTGCCGTCCGCTTTACATATCTAAATCATGCTAATTTTCTTCTTTCTACCTCATCCCTTATATTTTTGTCAATTTTCATTTCGTTACGTATCTTTATTTCTGACCCTTTTAAGTCTCGATTTATAGCAGCTTCGTCGCAAATATAATTATTTTATTAATTATACATTATCTGGATAAGCTATACTAGTTTTATTATTATTATTACCATCATCCTTGATAGAATTCCACGATAGCATCTCGGAATCGACTACTTTAGGTACAAGTTATGAAATATATTTAAAATGAGTTTTGAACACAAGCAAAACTCATTTGGATCAATATCCACATCTGTCTTGCATCCAGCTTACATTTAATCTTTGAATGCATTTCTCTCTGATTGAGAGTGTGATAATCTCACAAAGATTGAGAATATCGCTGTTAAAGTTTATCGAAATATCACGTTGCTACACAGAATGGGAAAATCACTGATAAACCTAATTGAAACATCACACTGTTTTATGCAATGGGAATATCACTTACTTAACCGGAATATCACTGACGAAATTGTTCGAAATATCACGCCGCTGCACTGAAGGGAAATGACACTGGTAAAATTGTACTGAAATATCACTCTGCCATACTGATTGAGAATATCACTGATAAAGTTGAGTGAAAAAACACGCCGGGCGCCACTACACTGAAGGAAAATGACATTGATAAATTGTACTGAAATATCACTCTGCCACACTGATTGAAAATATCACTGATAAAGTTTATCGAAATATCACGTTGCTACACAGAATGGGAAAATCACTGATAAACCTAATTGAAACATCACACTGTTTTATACAATGGGAATATCACTTACTTCACCGAAATATCATTCAGTTATACCTAATATGACACTGTTACACTGATTGGGAATATCATTGACGAAGTTGTTCGAAATATCACGTCGCTGCACTGAAGGGAAATGACACTGATAAATTGTACTGAAATATCACTCTGCCACACTGATTGGGAATATCACTGATAAAGTTGTTCGAAATATCACGCCGCTGCACTGAAGGGAAATGACACTGGTAAAATTGTACTGAAATATCACTCTGCCACACTGATTGAGAATATCACTGATAAAGTTGAGTGAAAAATCACGCCGGGCGCCGCTACACTGAAGGAAAATGACACTGATAAATTGTACTGAAATATCACTCTGCCATACTGATTGAGAATATCACTGATAAAGTTGAGTGAAAAAACACGCCGGGCGCCGCTACACTGAAGGAAAATGACATTGATAAATTGTACTGAAATATCACTCTGCCACACTGATTGAAAATATCACTGATAAAGTTTATCGAAATATCACGTTGCTACACAGAATGGGAAAATCACTGATAAACCTAATTGAAACATCACACTGTTTTATACAATAGGAATATCACTTACTTCACCGAAATATCATTCAGTTATACCTAATATGACACTGTTACACTGATTGGGAATATCATTGACGAAGTTGTTCGAAATATCACGTCGCTGCACTGAAGGGAAATGACACTGATAAATTGTACTGAAATATCACTCTGCCACACTGATTGGGAATATCACTGATAAAGTTGTTCGAAATATCACGCCGCTGCACTGAAGGGAAATGACACTGGTAAAATTGTACTGAAATATCACTCTGCCACACTGATTGAGAATATCACTGATAAAGTTGAGTGAAAAATCACGCCGGGCGCCGCTACACTGAAGGAAAATGACACTGATAAATTGTACTGAAATATCACTCTGCCACACTGATTAAGAATATCACTGATAAAGTTGAGCGAAACATCACGCCGGGCGCCGCTACACTGAAGGAAAATGACACTGATAAATTGTACTGAAATATCACTCTGCCACACTGATTGAAAATATCACTGATAAAAGTTTATCGAAATATCACGTTGCTATACAGAATGGGAAAATCACTGATAAACCTAATTGAAACATCACACTGTTTTATACAATGGGAATATCACTTACTTCACCGAAATATCATTCAGTTATACCTAATATGACACTGTTACACTGATTGGGAATATCATTGACGAAGTTGTTCGAAATATCACGTCGCTGCACTGAAGGGAAATGACACTGATAAATTGTACTGAAATATCACTCTGCCACACTGATTGGGAATATCACTGATAAAGTTGTTCGAAATATCACGCCGCTGCACTGAAGGGAAATGACACTGGTAAAATTGTACTGAAATATCACTCTGCCACACTGATTGAGAATATCACTGATAAAGTTGAGTGAAAAATCACGCCGGGCGCCGCTACACTGAAGGAAAATGACACTGATAAATTGTACTGAAATATCACTCTGCCACACTGATTAAGAATATCACTGATAAAGTTGAGCGAAACATCACGCCGGGCGCCGCTACACTGAAGGAAAATGACACTGATAAATTGTACTGAAATATCACTCTGCCACACTGATTGAAAATATCACTGATAAAAGTTTATCGAAATATCACGTTGCTATACAGAATGGGAAAATCACTGATAAACCTAATTGAAACATCACACTGTTTTATACAATGGGAATATCACTTACTTCACCGAAATATCATTCAGTTATACCTAATATGACACTGTTACACTGATTGGGAATATCATTGACGAAGTTGTTCGAAATATCACGTCGCTGCACTGAAGGGAAATGACACTGATAAATTGTACTGAAATATCACTCTGCCACACTGATTGGGAATATCACTGATAAAGTTGTTCGAAATATCACGCCGCTGCACTGAAGGGAAATGACACTGGTAAAATTGTACTGAAATATCACTCTGCCACACTGATTGAGAATATCACTGATAAAGTTGAGTGAAAAATCACGCCGGGCGCCGCTACACTGAAGGAAAATGACACTGATAAATTGTACTGAAATATCACTCTGCCACACTGATTAAGAATATCACTGATAAAGTTGAGCGAAACATCACGCCGGGCGCCGCTACACTGAAGGAAAATGACACTGATAAATTGTACTGAAATATCACTCTGCCACACTGATTGAAAATATCACTGATAAAAGTTTATCGAAATATCACGTTGCTATACAGAATGGGAAAATCACTGATAAACCTAATTGAAACATCACACTGTTTTATACAATGGGAATATCACTTACTTCACCGAAATATCATTCAGTTACACCTAATATGACACTACTACACTGATTGGGAATATCACTGACGAAGTTGTTGGAAATATCACGCCGCTGCACTGAAGGGAAATGACACTGATAAATTGTACTGAAATATCACTCTGCCACACTGATTGGGAATATCACTGACGAAGTTGTTCGAAATATCACGCCGCTGCACTGAAGGGAAATGACACTGATAAATTGTACTGAAATATCACTCTGCCACAACGCCGGGCGCCGCTACACTGAAGAAAAATGACACTGATAAATTGTACTGAAATATCACTCTACCACACGGATTGAGAATATCACTGTTAAAGTTTATCGAAATATCACGTTGCTACACAGAATGGGAAAATCACTGATAAACCTAATTGAAACATACACTGTTTTATACAATGGGAATATCACTTACTTAACCGAAATATCATTCAGTTACACCTAATATGACACTACTACACTGATTGGGAATATCATTGACGAAGTTGTTCGAAATATCACGTCGCTGCACTGAAGGGAAATGACACTGATAAATTGTACTGAAATATCACTCTGCCACACTGATTGGGAATATCACTGATAAAGTTGTTCGAAATATCACGCCGCTGCACTGAAGGGAAATGACACTGGTAAAATTGTACTGAAATATCACTCTGCCACACTGATTGAGAATATCACTGATAAAGTTGAGTGAAAAATCACGCCGGGCGCCGCTACACTGAAGGAAAATGACACTGATAAATTGTACTGAAATATCACTCTGCCACACTGATTAAGAATATCACTGATAAAGTTGAGCGAAACATCACGCCGGGCGCCGCTACACTGAAGGAAAATGACACTGATAAATTGTACTGAAATATCACTCTGCCACACTGATTGAAAATATCACTGATAAAAGTTTATCGAAATATCACGTTGCTATACAGAATGGGAAAATCACTGATAAACCTAATTGAAACATCACACTGTTTTATACAATGGGAATATCACTTACTTCACCGAAATATCATTCAGTTATACCTAATATGACACTGTTACACTGATTGGGAATATCATTGACGAAGTTGTTCGAAATATCACGTCGCTGCACTGAAGGGAAATGACACTGATAAATTGTACTGAAATATCACTCTGCCACACTGATTGGGAATATCACTGATAAAGTTGTTCGAAATATCACGCCGCTGCACTGAAGGGAAATGACACTGGTAAAATTGTACTGAAATATCACTCTGCCACACTGATTGAGAATATCACTGATAAAGTTGAGTGAAAAATCACGCCGGGCGCCGCTACACTGAAGGAAAATGACACTGATAAATTGTACTGAAATATCACTCTGCCACACTGATTAAGAATATCACTGATAAAGTTGAGCGAAACATCACGCCGGGCGCCGCTACACTGAAGGAAAATGACACTGATAAATTGTACTGAAATATCACTCTGCCACACTGATTGAAAATATCACTGATAAAAGTTTATCGAAATATCACGTTGCTATACAGAATGGGAAAATCACTGATAAACCTAATTGAAACATCACACTGTTTTATACAATGGGAATATCACTTACTTCACCGAAATATCATTCAGTTACACCTAATATGACACTGTTACACTGATTGGGAATATCACTGACGAAGTTGTTCGAAATATCACGTCGCTGCACTGAAGGGAAATGACACTGATAAATTGTACTGAAATATCACTCTGCCACACTGATTGGGAATATCACTGATAAAGTTGTTCGAAATATCACGCCGCTGCACTGAAGGGAAATGACACTGGTAAAATTGTACTGAAATATCACTCTGCCACACTGATTGAGAATATCACTGATAAAGTTGAGTGAAAAATCACGCCGGGCGCCGCTACACTGAAGGAAAATGACACTGATAAATTGTACTGAAATATCACTCTGCCACACTGATTGAAAATATCACTGATAAAAGTTTATCGAAATATCACGTTGCTATACAGAATGGGAAAATCACTGATAAACCTAATTGAAACATCACACTGTTTTATACAATGGGAATATCACTTACTTCACCGAAATATCATTCAGTTATACCTAATATGACACTGTTACACTGATTGGGAATATCATTGACGAAGTTGTTCGAAATATCACGTCGCTGCACTGAAGGGAAATGACACTGATAAATTGTACTGAAATATAACTCTGCCACACTGATTGGGAATATCACTGATAAAGTTGTTCGAAATATCACGCCGCTGCACTGAAGGGAAATGACACTGGTAAAATTGTACTGAAATATCACTCTGCCACACTGATTGAGAATAACACTGATAAAGTTGAGTGAAAAATCACGCTGGGCGCCGCTACACTGAAGGAAAATGACACTGATAAATTGTACTGAAATATCACTCTGCCACACTGATTAGGAATATCACTGATAAAGTTGAGCGAAACATCACGCCGGGCGCCGCTACACTGAAGGAAAATGACACTGATAAATTGTACTGAAATATCACTCTGCCACACTGATTGAAAATATCACTGATAAAAGTTTATCGAAATATCACGTTGCTATACAGAATGGGAAAATCACTGATAAACCTAATTGAAACATCACACTGTTTTATACAATGGGAATATCACTTACTTCACCGAAATATCATTCAGTTACACCTAATATGACACTACTACACTGATTGGGAATATCACTGACGAAGTTGTTGGAAATATCACGCCGCTGCACTGAAGGGAAATGACACTGATAAATTGTACTGAAATATCACTCTGCCACACTGATTGGGAATATCACTGACGAAGTTGTTCGAAATATCACGCCGCTGCACTGAAGGGAAATGACACTGATAAATTGTACTGAAATATCACTCTGCCACAACGCCGGGCGCCGCTACACTGAAGAAAAATGACACTGATAAATTGTACTGAAATATCACTCTACCACACGGATTGAGAATATCACTGTTAAAGTTTATCGAAATATCACGTTGCTACACAGAATGGGAAAATCACTGATAAACCTAATTGAAACATACACTGTTTTATACAATGGGAATATCACTTACTTAACCGAAATATCATTCAGTTACACCTAATATGACACTACTACACTGATTGGGAATATCACTGACGAAGTTGTTGGAAATATCACGCCGCTGCACTGAAGGGAAATGACACTGATAAATTGTACTGAAATATCACTCAGCCACACTGATTGAGAATATCACTGATAAAGTTGATCGAAATATCACGTTGCTATACAGAATGGGAAAATCACTGATAAACCTAATTGAAACAGCACACTGTTTTATACAATGGGAATATCACCTTACCAGAAATATCACTCAGTTACACCTAATATGACACTGCTACAATGATTCGAAATATTACGGCGCTCCACTTAATGAGAATATCACTGATAAACTTTATCGTAATATCCCTCCTCTACACTTGACGGGCATATCCCTGGTAAACTAGTTCGAAATATCACTCTGATACACGGAATTAGAATATCACTGATAAAGTTGTTGGAAATATCACGCCGCTACACTTGATAGGAATATACTGTCAGAACGAACTGGTTTCAATTATTTCTCCTCTACGCTTAATGGACTGATCACCTAATGCCACTGATAAACTAGATCGGAATATCATTATGCTACAATGAAGGATATCACAGTGGCGATGAAAGAGGAAAATTTTTAAGATTTGTAGAAACTATTAAAAAAAATGAAATTTATGTCGGAAGTGATTGTCTAGTATTTGATAATTAGTATTTTTAAATAGCTGTCTTACAATTCATCCCGAGTATTATCAATGGAGGTAATTTCTAGATCTTGAGAAATGTTAATTCCCTGCTTCCACCTAAACCTAGAACGAAGATTACACATGACGCCGTCCGGACCATATTCTTTACAATTCATAAACAAGACTTCCATATCTGACAGTGGCGCGTTGCTTCACTCAAAACTTTATGATTTGAGACGTGTCACGTGACGATACTGATACGGATTGGACACGGTTTTAAAGTCGCTTTACAACTCGACGAGTTACACAACCGCGTTTAAGGCTAATGTTTATCGCGCTTCGAAGTCGCGCGTTTCCTCGTCTTCGTCACGTACCTCTGGCAACACGCAGGGCACAGTGTTCCGAGGCGTGCTGATGACTTCAACACGAATCTTTGACTTAATCTTGTAACTAGCATAAGCTGACGGGAAGGCCTAAGTCATTTTATTATGTTCACAAGAACGCATTATCTAAGCCTGGCGAGTGGATTAAGAGATTCAGCAATGGAATTCAAAATATCACGTTAAAAATGTTTTATCTGCTTTCAGATGGTGTAATACGTTTTGCAACGTTTTGTAGTACGGTAATATATTTATATTTTTTAAATATGGAAATTAAAATAGAAATAATACTTGACTAAAACTTTTTCCAATTCCCGTTTTCTCTTGCGTAACCTAAAAATACATTATAAACTAGTAAAAGTAAGTTTAAAATGTAGCAAACCATAAATATTGTTCAACTTACATTAATTATCGTCATAAAAATATATCCCCACTAGTAAAGCATACTCCTTTATCAAGTAATTATTCTCAAATTGCCTCAATATGTTATCCAATATTACTATAGAACTATATAAAAGTACTATAACTTACTAAATTAAAATATAGTTATAAAGATCTGTGTCCAGGGTAAATTTAAAAAAAAAAGAAAAATGTATTTCCTACGTAAACTAACCAACTACCAAATTGAACGACAGCCTCATAAAAACGTGTCTACCACTGATTACAGATCAATTGATATGTTTTAGTCAGTGGTATAAATAGACGTAGGTCTGTGTGATTAGCAGAACTTGTGTTAATTAACTTGATTTTGTTTCTACATCCTACCTGATCCTTACAGGATATATTTTGCTACAGTAGTTTGTGAAATAGCTACATTTAACTGAAGTGTAAAATAGTGCTTTGATTTATTAAGAAACGATGATTACGAAATGATTTATAGTCCATGCAGTTCCGCGTTTATTGGTACTTTGAGGTTATGTTTGTTTTTTTCTTACGTTATAACTTATCCGAACATGATATATTGTAGCAACAGTAGTTGGTAAAACAGCTATAATTAATACTTTAGTTTAAAATAAAAAATTTCGCATCATTAAGGAACTTATAGTCCTTAAAGTTCCGCGTTTGTTGGTATATTGAGGTTATGTTTGTTTTTTTACGTTCTAACTTATCCTAACATGATATATTGTAGCAACAGTAGTTGGTAAAACAGCTATAATTAATACTTTAGTTTAAAATAAAAATTTAGCATCATTATGAAACTTATAGTCCTTAATGTTCCGCGTTTGTTGGTATATTGAGGTTATGTTTGTTTTTTTACGTTCTAACTTATCCTAACATGATATATTGTAGCAACAGTAGTTGGTAAAACAGCTATAATTAATACTTTAGTTTAAAATAAAAATTTAGCATCATTATGAAACTTATAGTCCTTAATGTTCCGCGTTTGTTGGTATATTGAGGTTATGTTTGTTTTTTTTACGTTCTAACTTATCCTAACATGATATATTGTAGCAACAGTAGTTGGTAAAACAGCTATAATTAATACTTTAGTTTAAAATAAAAATTTAGCATCATTATGAAACTTATAGTCCTTAATGTTCCGCGTTTGTTGGTATATTGAGCTTATGTTTGTTTTTTTTACGTTCTAACTTATCCTAACATTATATATTGTAGCCAACAGTAGTTGGTTAAATAGCTATAATTAATACTTTAGTTTAAAATAAAAATTTCGCATCATTAAGGAACTTATAGTCCTTAAAGTTCCGCGTTTGTTGGTACTTTGAGGTTATGTCTGTTTTTTTACGTTCTAACTTATCCTAACATTATATATTGTAGCCAACAGTAGTTGGTTAAATAGCTATAATTAATACTTTAGTTTAAAATAAAAATTTCGCATCATTAAGGAACTTATAGTCCTTAAAGTTCCGCGTTTGTTGGTACTTTGAGGTTATGTTTGTTTTTTTTACGTTCTAACTTATCCTAATATGATATATTGTAGCCAACAGTAGTTGGTAAAACAGCTATAATTAATACTTTAGTTTAAAATAAAAATTTAGCATTATTATGAAACTTATAGTCCTTAATGTTCCGCGTTTGTTGGTACTTTGAGGTTATGTTTGTTTTTTTACGTTCTAACTTATCCTAACATTATTTATTGTAGCCAACAGTAGTTGGTAAAACAGCTATAATTAATACTTTAGTTTAAAATAAAAATTTAGCATTATTATGAAACTTATAGTCCTTAATGTTCCGCGTTTGTTGGTACTTTGAGGTTATGTTTGTTTTTTTACGTTCTAACTTATCCTAACATTATTTATTGTAGCCAACAGTAGTTGGTTAAATAGCTATAATTAATACTTTAGTTTAAAATAAAAATTTAGCATCATTATGAAACTTATAGTCCTTAATGTTCCGCGTTTGTTGGTATATTGAGGTTATGTTTGTTTTTTTTACGTTCTAACTTATCCTAACATGATATATTGTAGCAACAGTAGTTGGTAAAACAGCTATAATTAATACTTTAGTTTAAAATAAAAATTTCGCATCATTAAGGAACTTATAGTCCTTAAAGTGATTCGTTTTATTAAGAATCTTATAGTTCATAGCCTACAGTTCCGCGTTTGTTGATACGTTGAGATTATGTTCGTGTTTTTTTAAATTGTATTAATTTTTTATACTTTGGAACATGTAAAATCACTTTTCTTTATTTAAAATGTATTATAAGTTCCATGTGAGACAATGCAAATATTTCGAAATCGAGCTGCCTTATTTATATAATAACATGTAACTTATGCCTACAATTCCAACCATCACTTGGTAACCGTTTTGTTTTTATACTTGTCCTAAATAAAGAAGTACGGCCAACTTCTTCACCTCACTTGTTTTTCATTTCTGATATAGATTTCCTGAATTTTTTTCCAGAAAGATATATATAACAAAGAGCACCGCTTTGAGATTAGGACAAAATAAAATATAAAAGCACGAGAAACAATAATGTTAAAAGAGACTAAATTAAGATTTGAAAGTTTCCAATTACTCCGGACGTGCTCGTCATTATTTCGTCATCTTGTCATTGTTTGATACTTTCGTACCGAACATGGAGTTAATATCATCCGAATCTTAAGGAAATATTCGGATAATCCGAACGGTGGACTATTCGTCATATTCTCCACCTTGCAAATGCAGTGGCGTCTGGTGCAATATTATCCGAATCTTAAGGAAATATTCGGATAATCCGAACAGTGGGCTATTCGTCATATTCTCCACCTTGCAAATGGCACTGGCGGCTGGTGCCTAAAACCTGTGGGGGTTGCAGAGCATAAAGTATTAGTTTTTTTTAAGGCAAAGAAATCGTAATCATAAAAACTTCAATGGCTGTTTTAGGGAAAATAGATAGATACTGCTTGACACCTTGTAATTTATTCTATTGAATGAACTATATAGGTTATTGTTTAGTTTTACTTATTTAAACCATCTCAATTCATTCTTAACTGTGAATGTCAAAAACTCGTAGCGGAGCGGAGATGCGCCTCTTCGGACGGAGCTTACTAAACACTCCCGAGGTTGCAGGCCGTCTACAACCGAATAGGTCCTTACGGAGCTGCATATTTTAGTTGTTTTTAGTTTGTCTGGACCTTCCAATGGTTTTTATCTACTAGGAGTGACGTCACTAGCTGTTGCAGGGAAACCTGTAACCAGGCCGAACGAAACTGACTGTGATAGAGAGAACGGTCACACGGTTTCTGAGGTTTTGACGTTGTTATTATTATTTATAATGATGGATCATGTTATATGCTGAATAATCACTCGTAACAATGTACATAATTCTTAAATAATAAATACATTTATTTATTCTTTTGCTATAGCTCTCTGGTTTTTGGTGCGCAACCGTGCAACCTGCCCACGAGCCGCCACTAGCAGGTGGCATACACGAGGTGAATAAAGTCTCGCAAACGGTACATAGTGCCAGTATTTTCTCTTATTGGTTTATCTTGATAGCCGTTAGACAGTAAAAGTTTGAATCGAAATGTGACTGTACCATTATTATTTCTTTTTTTCTAGTTTTAATATAATTAATCAGTATTTTCATCGGCTACGTTGGAGAGGAAAAAATTCTGAGTGTTGATGGGATGGGGGGGGAGTCATAAAATCTCACGCGTGTCGTCACTTTTAGAGAGTCATTAGCTTCACGAGGGTCGCTTTCATGAAGTAGACCTCGCTATCGGGGCCATAAAGATGTGTCTACTAATTACATCCCTTTTAAGGAAAATAAAAAGAAAAGGTTGATGAAATTGGGTAGGACTAAGGTAAAGAGATGGTCCTCTGGCACTGGAAATAAGGGAAAGCTATGGCTTTACGTGTTGGGTCGTTAACCTGACGTATACCTGCTCTCAATGTGTAAAAGGAGATGTCTCTATTTGACAACAGTTATTGTTGTCTGAAGGTGATAGTGACAAATTTTAGTTATTTAATTCCGATTAACTGTAGGTGACGATCGTCTCCTAAAGTGTATTTTTTTGCCAGTTCATGCTGAGATATTTAGTCTTGATATTAGGTCAATGCCCCCGCAGTCTGCTCTGTCTAGTTAGGTTCTCGGTAGAACTATCTAAGAGACCAAGTGGCGGGTAATTTACTTGCTGTGAATTTCCTCTGTGAAGACTAAAGTGAAACACTTCATACGGTATAAAGATTATATCCCTGTTACCTTAGTTTAGTCTAGTTTTTCGCTTATTTGAAGGAGCTGCAAAATCTGATTAATGTGTTCTGTTGGGAGAATTGTATTTGCAAATTCGTATGTTACTACTTTTATAAACTAATAAAATTGTCGATTTTTGTATTAGCTTTATAAATGTGTTTTTTCACACATGCCAAAATTTAATCTCAAGTTACAGTCAATAATTTATTTTATTATACGTGTTTCAAACATAGTCATCAACAGTGATTACAAATGTAAAAATTTTTAACTACAGTACAATTCCAACTATAACTAACTATACTGTACTCCTTATAGTTTAGAATTTGTGAAATTATAATCACTGATGATGATCACTGTGTTATTGAAACGCGTATGAGAAAATTAAAAATTTATGTTGGTGTTCTATGCTTTTGTTCAGAAGCGAATAGACTAATGTGCATTTCATTAGTGAATAGGTTTACTTCAGTAAAACCTTGGTGCAAGAATTGCATCCTTATATTAATCCTAGCTAAGCACCACTTTTACCATATATCCTAAAGGATAACATCTACTTTGGCCTAACCATATTTTATTTAAAAAAAATGTTTCATGACTAATTATTCATTACCTACATAAAAGACTAGAAGACTTTGAACAATTAGAGCTACTTTGAATCTGAGATAACAATCATTTTTTCTTTGTCCTTTCATAAACTATTATTTCTAATGTTTACGACAAGGTGTATAGTTTTTCTTGGAATGCTGGGATAGACACTGTTAATTTGTTTACGGTTAAAGAATTCGTCAATTCACTACAGAAATAAAGGCTTAGAATCGATTTCAGTTAAAAGCAGTCAACTGGATTCCGGGAGCACAGTAATGCGAAAATCTCGACATCAGCACTCCATATCGATTACCCTCCGTAATGGACCTCCCTGCGGTTATCTCGAAATATAAAGGGTAGGTAGAGAAAAGGCACCCTTCCTTAACAGACTCCCCTAGCCCTGAATGAGTACTGTGAAATCACTTGCTTCATCCCTTTGCAAGCACGTGTCCTTTCACCCTCTTGCATATCTTAAGTGCAATCATACGGTCCTGTTTTGTGTATTGCATTCGAGAGACAGTGTGAGGTAGAGAGCAGGATATATATTGTTAGATAAGATCTTTAAATGTGTATTGCATTCGAGAGACAGTGGGAGGTAGAGAGCAGGATATATATTGTTAGATAAGATCTTTAAATGTGTATTGCATTCGAGAGACAGTGTGAGGTAGAGAGCAGGATGTATATTGTTAGATAAGATCTTTAAATGTGTATTGCATTCGAGAGACAGTGGGAGGTAGAGAGCAGGATGTATATTGTTAGATAAGATCTTTAAATGTGTATTGCATTCGACAGACAGTGTGATGTAGAGAGAACGATGTATATTGTTAGATAAGACCTTTAAATGTGTATTGCATTCGAGAGACAGTGTGAGGTAGAGAGAAGGATGTATATTTTTAGATAAGACCTTTAAATGTGTATTGCATTCGAGAGACAGTGTGAGGTAGAGAGCAGGATGTATACTGTTAGATAAGATCTTCAAATGTGTATTGCATTCGAGAGACAGTGTGAGGTAGAGAGAAGGATGTATATTGTTAGATAAGATCTTTAAATGTGTATTGCATTCAAGAGACAGTTGTGAAGTAGAGAGCTGGATGTATATTATTAGATAAGATCTTTAAATGTGTATTGCATTCGAGAGACAGTGTGAGGTAGAGAGCAGGATATATATTGTTAGATAAGATCTTTAAATGTGAATTGCATTCGAGAGACAGTGGGAGGTAGAGAGCAGGATGTATATTGTTAGATAAGATCTTTAAATGTGTATTGCATTCGACAGACAGTGTGATGTAGAGAGAACGATGTATATTGTTAGATAAGACCTTTAAATGTGTATTGCATTCGAGAGATAGTGTGAGGTAGAGAGAAGGATGTATATTTTTAGATAAGACCTTTAAATGTGTATTGCATTCGAGAGACAGTGTGAGGTAGAGAGCAGGATGTATATTGTTAGATAAGATCTTTAAATGTGTATTGTATTCGAGAAACAGTGAGGTAGAGAGAAGGATGTATATTTACCTTTAAATGTGTATTGCATTCGAGTGACAGTGTGAGGTAGAGAGCAGGATATATATTGTTAGATAAGATCTTTAAATGTGTATTGAGATATAGCTTCCCTAATTAGGAAGTATATTCTTAAACAAAACATTTATAGTATTCAAGTGAAGTAACCCAGTAGCATAAACTGGAGGTTACGACTGTGTTAGTCAGGTTATAGAACGCTGCATTTTAATAGGGAATCGCTTGTTTTCCTCGTTGCATTTCTAGCATCAGAACTTGTTTTATTGAATTTTCACTGTAATATTTCGTTTGTTTTCAAAATTTATTTTTCTAATAATTCTCCACAATATAGTCCTGCACCTATATATTTATGTTTAAATAGTTCACTAAAGAAACTTTTGAAGACTATATTACAACACTTGTAATAATTTATCGATATTCGAAAGGAATTTTTCCTTTATTACCAGAATTCATCTTCAATGACACTTTTATTCATAGCTATGATACTATAGTTTTTTTATTGGCCTCAGGTTTTTACTGTGTAATTTATCGTCCTCCACTCCTCGTTTTACCGTAAAACTATTTTCTCTCTATAGTGTCTATAAATGATGTCTCGATTTATTATTTCTTCGATCCTACTTTCGAAATGATCTTCCAACTAAACTATATCTCCTTGGAGAAACAAACATTTTTTACTGCATTTATTCGTATCATATTCTTCATTACTGTTCAGAAAAGCTGTAAATAACTGTACGATTTCACTGTATAGTTGTTTTTACTTGTTATTTTTCTGTATCTATATTCCAAAATAATGAATTTAACTATTGTTATGGTGCATCCTCGACCTATTTTCTGTAATATATTATACATAGCTTCTGCCATATATTCTGTTTTCTCACTAATTTCCAAGACCAATGTGTAACTTACATCTTCCACTAATGTTCTAACCAGTTATATAACAACACCGATAACTTCAGCCACAACAACCTCCTTGTCTGTCAATATACTTGATATGTAATAATTCCCATTGTACTACATTACCTGTTACCGATATTTTAAAAATGAGTGTAAAAGTAAACTCACGGCTGAGCTCTTTTAGTGTTTTTTCTCCTGTTTTTCTTCCTGAACAACGAATATAACCTGTATGGCGCTACCTCTTCTTATTTTCTCCAATACTTCTTTTCCATCGTTTCAGTCTTTGGCCAATACTAGTCCCAGCTATTTTTATAGTTCAATTATAATTTTATCACGTTTCCATTAATGTTTATATCTCACCCTTAGCCCACTGAAATAGGTTCTGTTTTCTCAGTGTTAATTTCCAGGAACCATGTGTAATTCTTCCACTGATTTTCTAACCATATATATATATTTATATATATATATATTTAAAATTAATAAATTAAAAATATTTCAAAAACAAGAATAGTTTTGATACATATATTATTCAAAGCTTTTCGCCGATAAAACAGTACCACCATCTTCAGGAAAATAATTATCTAACAAAATATTTTTACAAAAATTATATGTACTATAAAGGACCATATGTTTATAAGTATTGCAAGAAATTAAAAGAAAGATACAAAGAACATTTAAACGCTTATATCAAACCAAACATATACAAATCAAATTTAGGTACTCATTGCATTAATAATGAACACGAATTTCCTAAAATAGAAAATATGAAATTAATAAAAGAATTAAATAAAGGATTAAAGATGAATATATGTGAAACATTGGAAATTTATAAGCACAAAGTTCAAGGTCCTTGTTAGTAATTAGTTGTCTTTAATAATTAGTCGTTGTTAGTAATTAGTTGTATTTAATGATTAGTCGTTTGGAATTAGTTGTTATAATAATTAGTCCTTGTTAGTAATTAGTTGTCTTTAATAATTAGTCGTTTGGAATTAGTTGTTACAATAATTAGTCCTTGTTAGTAATTAGTTGTATTTAATGATTAGTAGTTTGGAATTAGTTGTTATAATAATTAGTCGTTGTTAGTAATTAGTTGTATTTAATAATTAGTCGTTAGGAATTAGTTGTTATAATAATTAGTCCTTGTTAGTAATTAGTTGTTATAAAATTAGCCATTGTTAGTAATTAGTTGTTATAAAATTAGCCATTGTTAGTAATTAGTTGTTATAATAATTAATCCGTGTTAGTAATTAGTTGTTATAAATTTAGTTCTTGTTAGTAATTAGTTGTATTTAATGATTTAGTAGTTTGGAATTAGTTGTTATAATAATTAGTCGTTGTTAGTAATTAGTAGTATTTAATAATTAATGGTTAGGAATTAGTTGTTATAATAATTAGTCCTTGTTAGTAATTAGTTGTATTTAATGATTTAGTCGTTTGGAATTAGTTGTTATAATAATTAGTCGTTGTTAGTAATTAGTAGTATTTAATAATTAATGGTTTGGAATTAGTTGTTATAATAATTAGTCGTTGTTAGTAATTAGTTGTATTTAATGATTTAGTCGTTTGGAATTAGTTGTTATAATAATTAGTCGTTGTTAGTAATTAGTTGTATTTAATGATTTAGTCGTTTGGAATTAGTTGTTATAATAATTAGTCCTTGTTAGTAATTAGTTGTATTTAATGATTTAGTCGTTTGGAATTAGTTGTTATAATAATTAGTCGTTGTTAGTAATTAGTAGTATTTAATAATTAATGGTTAGGAATTAGTTGTTATAATAATTAGTCGTTGTTAGTAATTAGTAGTATTTAATAATTAATGGTTAGGAATTAGTTGTTATAATAATTAGTCGTTGTTAGTAATTAGTTGTATTTAATGATTTAGTCGTTTGGAATTAGTTGTTATAATAATTAGTCGTTGTTAGTAATTAGTAGTATTTAATAATTAATGGTTAGGAATTAGTTGTTATAATAATTAGTCGTTGTTAGTAATTAGTAGTATTTAATAATTAATGGTTAGGAATTAGTTGTTATAATAATTAGTCGTTGTTAGTAATTAGTTGTATTTAATGATTTAGTCGTTTGGAATTAGTTGTTATAATAATTAGTCGTTGTTAGTAATTAGTAGTATTTAATAATTAATGGTTAGGAATTAGTTGTTATAATAATTAGTCGTTGTTAGTAATTAGTTGTATTTAATGATTTAGTCGTTTGGAATTAGTTGTTATAATAATTAGTCGTTGTTAGTAATTAGTAGTATTTAATAATTAATGGTTAGGAATTAGTTGTTATAATAATTAGTCCTTGTTAGTAATTAGTTGTTATAAAATTAGCCATTGTTAGTAATTAGTTGTTATAAAATTAGCCATTGTTAGTAATTAGTTGCTATAATAATTAATCTTTGTTAGTAATTAGTTGTTATAAAATTAGTCCTTGTTAGTAATTAGTTGTATTTAATGATTTAGTCGTTTGGAATTAGTTGTTATAATAATTAGTCCTTGTTAGTAATTAGTTGTTATAAAATTAGTCATTGTTAGTAATTAGTTGTTATAAAATTAGCCATTGTTAGTAATTAGTTGTTTTAACGAAAATAAAGTATACTGTAATTGTATTCTTGGGCGGTAAATTAATTAAAGGATTGAGAATACGTGGATAAAGACTATAATAGTCCTACCTCACGTTACGTACTAAACGAGGGACGTTTCATTTATGTTGAGTCGTTTTAATGTTATTCGAAAGTGAAATAATGTGAAACCTGCCAAGTGTGTTTGCAAGATTGTCGCTGTCTAGGACAAGATGCACGCCGCTCGACGCACCTGTGCCGAATGAAGCCGACGACTTCTAAGAAATCGTCTATCTCCATCTCGATATTTATTGAAGCCGTTCTTCGTACAAGGAACAAGTATTTAGCACTTACAGTTATAATTATGGTCTAACGAAAGTTTATGCTTTAAGGAAATAAATGGAAATGGTCTCTTATGAATGAGAAATAAAGTAATGAGATTTCGTAGTACATTTCACGTAGTTTATAACTGGAATGTAATGTACTCCCCTTTTAGAATTCGAAAAAGTAAAAAGCAAAAGACCTCCATGGGTCGTGGTCGATGACACAATTCTAAAGAAAGTCATTATTTCGGAAAATTATAACAGTAGCCAACACTTACACATAACCTGTAGTATGCTACTCCGTTCTTCAGAGCCGAACCTCTCAGGGATATTACAGGATCTCAGGTGAAACAACTTCTACATAAACTGCAGCAAACACATGAGTCATTATATTTACCTAGATTTGTAATACATAGTCATTACATTTAATTTTATAATTTACAATATCTCTTTGATTTGAAATTAAAAAATAAATAAAGATATAATGGATTTAGTTCTTACCATAAATACCTAAATACTTTAAATAGTTACATAATTAGATATATTTAAAAAGTCGTCTCGACAGTGAATGGTATGTAGGACATTTTCTACACTAGAGCCTTGGATTCAATTCCACCGGTAAAAAGAAATAATAAAAAATTAACTATAAATAAAAACCCAATATGAATCATATCATATTAGGTATACTTATACTCAACTAATAAATTACTATAGGTTGCTGGAATAGGCAGAGTGCAAAAAGGTCGTATATCCCCAGTTTACAGTCATCCAATTACTTATAGTTTTATTGCTCTAGATCTCGGATTTAACCAGAATTATCCTGAATTTATCGGTGCGTATCTTGAACTCAGTTTCACTGTGAATAAAAATAACAAATATATAAATAATTAGAAAACTTCCTTAACTGTTAGATTACAATCTTATTTTAAAAAACTGTTCAGTATCCAACATGAATTATCAGGTTGCTGAGTGCGATTGGTTCTACAACTAGTTCAGTATATAATTTAAATAAATAATACCTCTATACCACAAATAACTTTTTCATTTATTTAATATCTTTAGACCCTTAATATCTTTAGAGGTAATTTACAAAACAAATTTCAAATGTATTTAGGTAGTTTGATTTATAAATTACCTCTGAAGATGATTGCAATCCAATTGAAATCTGCATAAGGTATTAAATACACGAAAAAGTTAATTGTGGTATAGAGGGTTTATTTATTTAAATTAAACATTTTGCTACGGATGATGTATACAGTTATAGTTCAATATAATTTTATAGCTGTTGCACTCGTAAGCTGGCGCGTGATCGATCTATAGAAAACAAAAAGCTAGCCATATTCAAAAACATTGGTTTATGTAGTGCGTGTTGCATCAATGGCCATCGCTAAGAAATTACAGGCGTTGCGTTCGTTTAGAAAACTGATATAAGTAAATTTGTTCAAAACTTTATGTAAATGATCGGGTTAATATTACAAATTACTTCTTACTTCTTAGTACGGGCATCCAGCATCAATCATAGCCGATGGCCCGGTGTCCAATGTATGCGGCACAAGCAAGCTGCCAGTGTTTTTTACTTTTAAGGAAGTCCTCAAAATCATTGACTTCTGCTCTTAGTAGGTCACGTGAAAGAATTGGATAGCTGCAACGCAGAAGAATGTGCTCCAGATCCTCTTCATCGTCTTCGCATAAGCACAGTGCGACGAATCAGTAAGGTTGAAGACGAATAGGCACTTCTGCGTAACTATGTGACCAATTCTAGCTCTTGCTGCAAAAGATGCTAGTTGTCTTTGCACCCCTTTATATAAGTTCCCGTCAGTTGGTAGGGGTTGAATCTTGTGTAGGTGTCTCCCAATGGTTGACTGATTCCATTTGTCCGACCAGGCTTTATAGAAATATTTGTTGCTTTGGTTCCTACAGTGAAGCAATGAAACCCTCTTCTCATCTGTAGGCTGCATTTTAGAGGCTGCTTTCGCTATTTGGTCCGCAACCTCATTTCCGTATACGTCACAATGAGACGGTACCCACTGCAAAGTAATCTCACATCTATGGCTCTGTAGTTCACGAAGCAGGCGTCTAATTTCCATGATACGAAAAGCATATTGCCGTAGGTTCGGAGTTCAAGATAGCCAGCAGAGCACTTTTGGAGTCCGTTAAGACACACACCTGCGATACTTTCAATGATAAACAACTTGTAAGCGCTGCATTTATAGCTAGTAATTCTGCGTCCATACTGGACAATGAGTTTGCTGGCACATAGTACCTATCACCAGTTGTTTCATTAAAGCAACCGGCACCCAAATATTATAAATTAAATGAAGTAATATTTATAGCGGCTTTTCGCCCTTGTCAAATCGACGTTTTTGTAATATAAATACTATACATCATATTATAAGGCCTGTGGAACAGTCTTTGGCTCCCTCTACCCTTCCCCTCGTATGTACTCGCCCTTTTAGGTCATGCCCCACCTTACGTGTGACCAGCTATACCTATTCTTTACTTTCGCGTAGAAAAATTGATAACTTACCTTCCGCTAGGAGTTTTGCACTTACGTGGGTATCGCAACTAGTTATGTATTATTGCAGACAACTTTCAATTCTGATTATTTTATTTTACCTAAACAAATATAACAATTGTAAGAATTTCTTAAATTACATTAAGAAAAATATGTTTTAAAAAACTTCAGTAATCTAAGCAGTGTATCCAGTGGCTATTTCTTAATGTATATTCATAAAGGCTAGGCTAAAATCTTTTTGTGCCCGCCTATAATGAAACGTTTTTTTACCACATATAGGGGTCTTTCATGACACGTATTTCACCTGTCATCTACTGGAGTGTATTTGTCCTTTTCGTATCATTTTAATTATCGAGCACGTGTTAGAACTTCTTGATGTCTGCAGGTGTAAATTGACATAAGGATGGGAAGGGAGTCCCAAGCCGAAAGATAATATTTCTGTAACTTGAATAATATTATCCATATATTGCACATTTTTACGCCTACACTTTACTTTTAGAAGCTCGTCTTTCACCTTTTAACCTATTCCTTAACCAGGTCTTTTATGATTTTAATGTGCTTAATATTTATAAATTGTTAGGCCACGATGCTATTAAAATTCTCCGGGGATTGTTGTTTCGCCTGCCTTCTATAGCTCTCAGATATTATGTTTGAGATAATGTTTACGAAAATTAATAATGATTCCTGCTATACAATTACAATGACTTGGGAGAGAGAGGCTCGATATTTCCTTGGATAATGGCGGCTGGTCATGCTCTTGGTCTTTGTTAGCACCAAATAATTTCTTTGCTCTTTTCATCCTCCAGAATATGCTCAAAGTACTGCAAATATACCTCTCTTTCACTCTCTCTCTCTCTCTCTCTCTCTCTCTCTCTCTCTCCAGCTATGTGGAAATAATATCATATTTTTTGTTCTGATAGACCTAAAGTAATTCGCCAATTATGTTGTATCTTAAAAACGTATCCCATACTTTAATGCTATTTTTATCGTATGATACTGTAAATATTATTTTAAATAAAGTTTGAATAATGTATCAGTTTAAATATAAAGTTTGAATTTCAGTTATCAGTGAAACTCCTACACTAACACTACTGCAACTAAACAGATGAAGCAAGTTTTGTTGCACTCGTGATTCTATATTAGCTTCCATGATGATGATGGCATACGTCATTGAAACGCGTATGAAAATAAAGTGTTTATAATTGTGTTTTTAGTAATCACTGTAACTTAATAGGTTAATCAAACCTTATCATAGCTTACTTGGTGCATACATAAAGTGATATCGTCAACTGGATAATAAACGGATAATAAAAACATGATTTGCACTAAAATAACAGTTACTGTAGATTATTACGTGGTCTAATGTCAAAACTGTAGAAGATTTTTCTTATTTGAGACCGTGAATCTGTGATAAAAACACTAGTTTTATTCACAATATTTACATACATGAAAATTGTGTACAAAGTTTACGTGTTTGCTCTTTTGACAAATGGAAATTGTTTTACCAAGGTTGACGATGGTAAAGATAAAGTTGAAAGAAAAAAGCATACCGTTCCAATAGTGCAATAGGAAATATTAAGAATTCCGTTATAAAGCCCCCAATAAAATACCGAGGCGAGCTTTGATGCTTTTAATTCAAAGGTTGTCTTTGTGAATTTCATATTCTCTTTGAACCACATATTTTCATATATTGAAAAAATATTTTCTTTAAATCATAGGCTGTTCTTGGTCAAGCTGAACCCTTCTATGATCAGTGAAGAAAAATGAGGAGTTTCCGTTTGTGAAACATCAAGGAAAAGATCTATAAAAGGAGGTCGTGTCTGAATCTCAGCCCAGTTGCAAACATATTTTTTTTAGGTTCTCGTCGTGGAAGTGATGGATGATGAATAATGGCAGTTTCCATCCGATATAAAACAATAAGGGTTCGAGATTAGGACCAGAGGGAAGGCTTGAGTCTTTTATTCATTATAACGCAAGCGTGCTGTGAAAAATGTAAATAACTTCAGACAAATTGAAGCTGGAGCTAAATACGAAAGAGTGTAAAATGTTAATATAGCGTTTACTTGTGAATGTTTTGTTTGTCGTGTTTAGGCGTTTTAAAAGTGAATACACGCTGAATACTCTGTTAAAAGCTACATTTTTCTGTCCGAGTAACTTAAATAAGGGGGTTTTCACGAAACTTTTAGAGTTCTATAAGGACAAGTGTATTTTACTATAGAAATGTACAATGTCTGTCCTTCACTCAAAAATATTTTTTACATGTAAATAAAACGATTAATTAGAAAGTGAAGAATGAGTTTATATAATGAAAACATATCAACAGCTGTTTTGCTGCCCTTTACAAATCTTAAAATTGCTCGTCCAGCACCAATATCACTAAAGAGTTTAAGTCGTCAAATTTTTGGGAAATTATCAGTTTATAATAAGTACAGTGTATGATAACTTGGAAATTTTGGAAACGGTAACAATTTACTGTTGTGTGGGACTTACAGTATAAAAGGTAAGCATTCACTTTGATAGCAGCATATTTTTTTTCTTTTTGCAATAAAAGAAAAGAGAAGTATATCACATTTAGGTATATGAAATGACAATAATCAATTCGTATTCGGATCAGAGAATAAATACAAAAACTAATCTACAAATATAAAACCGCTCACTTTATGTTAATAGTTTTTGTTTACGAATTCCAGCTATTATTTGTTTAGATAGTTCGTAAAAACTATCTCTCTGTGTTTTATTTTTATTAATTATTCAATGTAAAATCTACTTTTAAAACAACGAGAAAGCAATTGAGTATTTGATTATCGTTAAGCGAGTTTTCATTACACGTTCCCTCCAAAGTAGTCTTTTTCCGGCTTGTTCGGCCCCCGTGTCTTGAATGCAAAAGCCATATAGCCTTCGTGACAGCCGCCCACTTGCATCCCTACTGCATAGGGTTTGTAAGAAATCGGATTAGAATGCCTATATAAAAAACTCCTTATATGGAAAATTAGGAGATAGTGTAATGAAACATTACGTTAAGTTTCCACTAAGAACGCGATTAAAAAACCTTGCAAGAAAGCTACCTAGCCAGAAAAAACCTTACGATAGACAATGCCAAAACCATAGGGGTAGGATATCCTTATGTTAAGGGATAAGGAAGGGTATTACCTAACAAATACCATATTAGGAGACTTTGTTAAGAGTGACATGCACTTCTTCTGCTGCCTACTAGAAACTGAAATGGGCATGCAACGCAAAATTAGTACCTCCATAGGGGTTAAGTACTACATTCCCTCGAAATGTAAAAAAGCACTAAAATCGTAGCGCCGAATTTAAAGCAGAAAAGGAGTTCGGAATAAACCAATTTACCTAGCTGCAATAAGAATCCATAATAACAAATGGTAAGGCGTAATTTGGGAATATATTTCTTTAATTTTTACCACAAAAATAGTATTACAAAATTTTAAAATTATTCTTTGTTGAACATGTATTAATTCTTTGTCTACTTAAAAATGTTTACCCTTTCAACCTAATGATATATTTTCAACGTCTATTGCGTTTGTTTAATGTAAGTAGAGCTATAGGCCTACATACAATATAAATATAGACTTAAAATTTATAAACTTAAAACCGGTCTTATAAAATATAAAACCGCCGTTTTATACAACATCAACGCCTATGATTTTGTTGACAGTTTGAAAAAACTTTTTTTCAAAGTTTTAACAATTACAAAAGCAATTAAAATTATGAAACAAATATATAAATATATACAAATATATATATATATATATATATATATATATATATATATATATAAAGAACATAAGCCAAAATACAAATACAAGAATTATAATTGAATTTACAATTCAAAGCTTTTCGTTGGCTAACAGTACCAACATCATCAGGAATATTAAACAATTAAAATTAACATATGTGCAAATTAGATCAAATAAATAGCCAAATCAATTACAATGTTGTTAAAAAGTTTTTATTTTGCTGCCCTAACACTACAAACACTGAATATATTATCACATTTAGATTTTACTTGTATTTGTTCATTTATCAACTCATTATTAGTATTATATTTATGTATTTCTAAAGCTTCATAAATATTCATTCTCAGGCTTTTGTTAATTTCTTTTACAAGTATCATATTATCTATGTTAGGAAATATGTGATTATTATTAATACATTGACTAGCAAAATTTGATTTATAAATTTCTGGCTTTTTTATATGCATTAAAATGCTCTTTATATCTATCTTTAAGTTTTTTCTTAGTTTGTCCTATATAAATTTTATTACAATAATCACATTCTAATTTATATACACCGTTCTTTTCATGCATATTAATAATATTATTATTATTCATTATATTTATTAATTTATTATTAGTATTATATTCGAATTTTATGTTGCTACGGTTAAACAATTTTGTGATATTTTTTACTTCATTACCAAAAAATGTAAATGAAGTCCATATGACATTTTCATCATTATTTTTATAAATTAGATTATTATTTTGTTTCTTTAAAATATTATAATTAAGTTTATCAACAGTTTTCCTTTTATAGCCTATACTTCCTTATAGCATATAATACTAATAATAAATTAATAAATATAATGAATAATAATAATATTATTATTATGCATGAAAAGAACGGTGTATATAAATTAGAATGTGATTATTGTAATAAAATTTATATAGGACAAACTAAGAAAAAACTTAAAGATAGATATAAAGAGCATTTTAATGCATATAAAAAAGCCAGAAATTTATAAATATATTTGTATATATTTATATATTTGTTTCATAATTTTAATTGCTTTTGTTAATTGTTAAAACTTTGAAAAAAAGTTTTTTCAAACTGTCAACAAAATCATAGGCGTTGATGTTGTATAAAACGGCGGTTTTATATTTTATAAGTCCGGTTTTAAGTTTATAAATTTTAAGTCTATATTTATATTGTATGTAGGCCTATAGCTCTACTTACATTAAACAAACGCAATAGACGTTGAAAATATATCATTACGTTGAAAGGGTCAACATTTTTAAGTAGTCAAAGAATTAATACATGTTCAACAAAGAATAATTTTAAAATTTTGTAATACTATTTTTGTGGTAAAAATTACAGAAATATATTCCCAAATTACGCCTTACCATTTGTTATTATGGATTCTTATTGCAGCTAGGTAAATTGGTTTATTCCGAACTCCTTTTCTGCTTTAAATTCGGCGCTACGATTTTAGTGCTTTTTTACATTTCGAGGGAATGTAGTACTTAACCCCTATGGAGGTACTAATTTTGCGTTGCATGCCCATTTCAGTTTCTAGTAGGCAGCAGAAGAAGTGCATGTCACTCTTAACAAAGTCTCCTAATATGGTATTTGTTAGGTAATACCCTTCCTTATCCCTTAACATAAGGATATCCTACCCCTATGGTTTTGGCATTGTCTATCGTAAGGTTTTTTCTGGCTAGGTAGCTTTCTTGCAAGGTTTTTTAATTGCGTTCTTAGTGGAGACTTAACGTAATGTTTCATTACACTATCTCCTAATTTTCCATAAAAGGAGTTTTTTATATAGGCATTCTAATCCGATTTCTTACAAACCCTATGCAGTAGGGATGCAAGTGGGCGGCTGTCACGAAGGCTATATGGCTTTTGCATTCAAGACACGGGGGCCGAACAAGCCGGAAAAAGACTACTTTGGAGGGAACGTGTAATGAAAACTCGCTTAACGATAATCAAATACTCAATTGCTTTCTCGTCGTTTTAAAAGTAGATTTTACATTGAATAATTAATAAAAATAAAACACAGAGAGATAGTTTTTACGAACTATCTAAACAAATAATAGCTGGAATTCGTAAACAAAAACTATTAACATAAAGTGAGCGGTTTTATATTTGTAGATTAGTTTTTGTATTTATTCTCTGATCCGAATACGAATTGATTATTGTCATTTCATATACCTAAATGTGATATACTTCTCTTTTCTTTTATTGCAAAAAGAAAAAAAATACGCTGCTATCAAAGTGAATGCGTACCTTTTATACTGTAAGTCCCACACAACAGTAAATTGTTACCGTTTCCAAAATGTCCAAGTTGTCATACACTGTACTTATTATAAACTGATAATTTCCCAAAAATTTGACGACTTAAACTCTTTAGTGATATTGGTGCTGGACGAGCATTGAGATGGGTTTGTTAAAAAGAATAAGCCCATGACCTGAGATCCGGTGCCTTAAATAAGTAAAAATTAAAAAAAAACAATATATTCCCTTCAATAGAATAAATCACAAAGTATTAAGCAAATCTTTCTATTTTCCCTATAACAGCCCTTTGGGCATTTATGATTACTATTTCTTTTTACCGGTAATGACAGATCACAGACCAATTCATGCTTTTACCAATACAATCTACGTTTCGATTTTCTATTCCCTATTTCTTTGCCCTAAAGAACTAACATTTCTCCATTGACCATAGGTTTTAGGCACCATCATTCACCGTAAAACAGTATTTTGTGAATAGGATGCCGTTTGTAAATGTTACGTTTGTTGTACATAAAAGCAATAACTCAATTCGAATCTATTATCACATCATCTCAATTTGTACGAAATGACATTCAGCATTGTGTTATGTGAAAACGTAGAAGAAGGATGGTGGAAAAGAAGAGTGGTCGAAAGGAATGTAGAAAGGACTGGCTCTTACGGCTCTCCTCCTTGTCGAAGAACACAAAGATATACCCTTATTTGGACCACTACCCCCACGACATCAATCTCAAAAATCGTGACGCCCGACCGGGTGACTAGCATCAGTCCCGAGACGGGGGCTAAGTGCCGCGCCGTGGTACCATTATACAGTAGACTTGTGGCCTTCCTGTAATGCCTGGACTAGTGACCGGCCAGCCCCTGGGACGAGACGAACTCCAACCAGACTCTAAGGTTGCGATCGCTTTTTCAGGACTAACCGGGACTAGGACCTCGATGTCCCATTTGTAGGTTCGATCCAGGTAGTGCAATCGATTTTTATCCGGATTAGCTTATGTTAGACAAGTTTCTTTTTAATAAAAAAATCCATCCCAACCAGTGACCTAATAGCTTTATTGTAATACAGAATAAAATAAAAAATGCTCTGTTTTATAAAAACATTTAATTCAACATATTTTTGGGATGTTAGCACCAAGTTTTATTATGTTTTCGATATTCCTTAGAACTTTCTAAATCGTTAGGTTTATTTTTTCAAAATACCAGTGACATAGGATTGACACAAATACCAAACAAATTTATTTCACAAGATGTTTTCACGCAGACAGTCTCAATAACGGCGTGACGGAGTCTCAAGGTAAAAATAAATCCGCCGTGATCCCGAATTACAAGGGACAATGCTCTAGCCGAGTAGCTTTACGTGAAGTAGAGAAGTATAACCTTGGCAGTTGCGGATATTTCTCGGTGACAAGGTCATACAAATTAATTGAAAAACACCTACACCTATCACATCTTTATCGCCATCCTTAAAATACAAAGTACACTTTATTCTTAAACAAATACATTCGTTTTATTATAAGTATATATATATATATAGCTTTCTCTCTCTCTCTCTCTCTCTCTCTCTCTCTATATATATATATATATATATATATATATATATATATATATATATATATATATATATATATATATATATAGCTTTGCAACACAGTTTTCTTGTATTCATCACTTATCACTTTCACTTATGTACTTAAACAATACCAAGTAAGATTCTTGTTTAGGTACATATAGTGAAAGTAATTATATCTATCTATCTATATATATATGTGTATATATATATATATATATATATATATATATATATATATATATGAAAAACAATTAGGGCTCTTCAAATACAAGAATTATTTATCAATTTTTATTCAAAGCTTTTTGTTGATAAACAGTACAATGATCATGAGGAATGAATAATACAGATTGTATTGATTGTATGATGTTAGTAGCCTTCTGTTTATCAACGAAAAGCTTTGAATAAAAATTAATAAGTAATTCTTGTATTTGTATAACCGTAATTGTTTTTGATTATTATACAAGAAAACATATCATATATATATATATATATATATATATATATATATATATATTAATTAAACATATATATGTTCAATACTTATAAACATATGATTCTTTGTAGTACATATGATTTAATTTTGTAAAAGTATTTTATTAGATAATTATTTTCCTGAAGATGCTGATACTATTTTATCGGCGAAAAGCTTTGAAAAAATATATTCATTAAAAGTATTCTTGTTTATGAAATATTTTTAATTTATTAATTATATATATATATATATATATATATATATATATCGCAATATGTATTCTTGTGTATTAATAAAGAACATTAGTCAAAATACAAATACAAGAATTATAATTGAATTTACAATTCAGAGACTCTCAATATTATAAAACCTAGATTAGAGCAAAATGAAAAAGATAGAAAATTAATATTATAAATTATAAATACATTAAAAATCATATTAAATCAAAATTATTTTTCATATAATAATAAAATTTACAAACAGGAAGATGGTCTTGCCATGGGCTCTCCCTTATCGAATATAATATCTGAAATATTTTTACAATATATAGATGATAAAATAAATAAAATTGTACAGACATTTGATAAAAACGGTTATTGGTTTAGATATGTAGGTGATGGTTTGTATGTATCTAATTATAATGGTATAAACTTAATAACTATTTTAGATAAAATAAATGTGATAAATAAAAATATTAATTTTACTTATGAAATGGGGAAAATAATAAGATCAACTTTCTAGATATAACAATTATAAGACATATTAATGAATTTGAATTTAACATATATCACAAACCGACACAAACCAACCAAATTATACCTAATAATTCTAACCATCCGTATAATCAAAAAATGGCTGCATTATACAATTTATTATATAGATTACATAAAATACCTATGAATAATGAAAACAAGATAAGAGAGAAAAACATTATCTATCAAATTGCAATTGAGAATAGCTATAAAAGGAAAACTGTTGATAAACTTAATTATAATATTTTAAAGAAACAAAATAATAATGTAATTTATAAAAATAATGATGAAAATGTCATATGGACTTCATTTACATTTTTTGGTAATGAAGTAAAAAATATCACAAAATTGTTTAACGGTAGCCTATGAATTTTATGTTGGTCTGTAATCTGTCATTACCGGTAAAAAGAAATAGTAATCATAAATGCCCAAAGGGCTGTTATAGGGAAAATAGAAAGATTTGCTTAATACTTTGTGATTTATTCTATTGAAGGGAATATATTGTTTTTTTTTTTAATTTTTACTTATTTAAGTCACCGGATCTCAGGTCATGGGCTTATTCTTTTTAACAAACCCATCTCAATTCATTCTTAACTGTGGATGTCAACAAATTATGTTAACATCCAAATTATTAAAGCAATTTTTTAAAAAAATAGAACTTACTCATTTGACTAGAAACTTGAAGCTGAGAGTAAATGCGTCTTCGGACGGAACCGATCTTAACCGACACTCCCGAAGTTGCAGCCATCTGCAACCTAATAGATCCTTACTGCGTTTTCTAGCTGTTTCAGTCTGTTTGGACATTCCAATGCATTGGAGCCGATCTTAATCGACACTCACGAAGTTGCAGCCCATGTGCAACCTAATAGATCGTTACTTCGCTACCTAGCTGTTTGTCAGTTTGGACTTTCCAATGCTTTATCTCCATTAGGAGTGGCGTCACTGGGTGTTGCCGGTTTCCCTGCAACCATTCCGAACGAGAATGTCTGGGGCTGAGCGAACATAGTCACTGCGGTTTTGATGACGTTTTTATTATTATTTATAATGATGGATCATATTATTTAATCAATAATCGCTCATAACAATGTACATCAATTTTACATAATAAATAAATTTATTACTTTTTGTTTTTTATCTCTGGTTTGGGGTTGCGCAACCGTGCAAACTGGCCACGAGCCACCATTTGCTGTTTTCCAAAAAATTTAATCTGTTGTATTTTTTTCATGTGGCCTTCCGAGAAAACGTTATCACAACCATATATTTATATATATATATATATATATATATATATATATATATATATATATATATATATATATAGGGGAAGAGAGAGAGAGAGAGAGAGAGAGAGCGAGCTATATTTTGTTTAATATTAATTAACAGTGTATAACAATTTTTTATTTCACTGTACACTTTAAAAATCACAAAAGCGATATTCTGCAGAGAATATTAGTTTAAAAAAAAGGTCGATTTAAAAGATGTAACATGTCTGTACCGGGTCACCAAATGCATTTGAGCACGCGCGAGAAACCCAAGCCCTAAACCTGGCTTGATTTCAAGTTTGCCCCACGTGCCTTCCTGATCTTCGACTCCTATTCTAGTCACCGTTTGTTTATTGTCTGCTGTCACCCGACAAATGTTCTGCGCTTAATAATCAATAGTTTTATCTGACAAGTCTGTCTCTAATGTGACAATGGCTGGGCTTAATTACACAGGCACAGCCGAGCCCTCTCCGTACTAGGCACCGGTAGGTCTTGTGTTATTTATTTACAAGCTTGTGTAGGCCTAATCTGTAATTTGACGCCTTAATACAGCCAGTTACACGCCACGTACTGATTAAATAAGAAATCGTCCTGTTGCATTTACATGTAACGCTGAGTAACAGATTAAATCTTCGAAAGTTAAATGCAGCTGATGTAATGTAATTGAATCTATAATGTAAATAATTAAGCATATAAAAATAATTTCTTCTTTGTTTCCAAAGTTAAAGGATTTACTAATGGATGTCATCGTTAACTTGGAAAAATAACAATTGTAGGCTTACTGGAAAAATTTCAAAATATTGTACTTTAAATTTAGAAATAAGTGTAAATTTATAATTTTGCTTGACTATATTTTTAATTGACTTTACTTGAATTTATATTAGGAAAGTAAATAATTAACTTATTATAAAAGTTGAAATTTTGCCTATTATCTTGGGATTTTTGCCAAATATACACAGGAATATTATTTTAAAATACGGTCATTCTATTATATTGTCGACTTTTTCAAGAGCTAGTACCTAAACAGCAATAGGTTCTTTCTCTTAATGTTAACCTAGAATTGTACCTCAACAAATTACCCAAGAAAATTTAGGAAAAACCCAAGGAATTACCCAAGGAATTTAAAAACAACATTTAAAAAATTACTGTAAGGGTTATTTTTAATCTGAATTTATACATGGTACCTATTAAGAAGGTACTGTAGGCTACTGACAAACGTATTATAACCTTAAAGCTCCTTTCCTTGGTCAGCATTCTTCATTTTCTCTAGGTCTTTCTACACAATCTACTTGTCACGTTTCCGTCAGCTTTTTCTGACTACAATCGGAACACAATTTTAGACGTAACCATTCACCGTAATATTGTTTAAATATCCTAAATGCCAAGTTTGAATTTTTGTTTCGGGTATGACGTGTCTAGTGGTGTTTACAGTCGGGCACAGCATGGGAAGCCGGCCGGTTGTGTTAACAAGTGCCGTTATGCTGGAAAGGAATGTCACACGTTGGACGAGGCAAGGTTAACAACTTCACGCGACCGGAGTTTAACTATAATTATTGCGTCCAGTAATTCGATGTTCGCGTGCGCACTGGGCTGTGAAAGCCCGGCACTGCCTCTACAATATGCTTCTATCGGAAGTTAAGCTGCCACGGAAAGATGCTACAAAGTACTTTCTTGTCGTGTAAACGTTCTTGTAGATATTGAAAATTTATTTTAGAATATAGTCATACCATGGAATAATAATATATTCTTATATAGTATTATATATTCTTATAATATGCTATATTTTTTTCTCTTTTTGAACTTTATAAAGATGGCATGACAGACTTTTAATTAAATTCAAGTAAAACTTGAGTTTAATGTAAAGCTTTTACTTTTAAAGTAAAAGTAAAGTTATTATAAATAAATTTATTAAAACTATGAAGTTCGGCAAATCGTTTTTTTATAAAATTCAAATTTATTTAAATAAAACCTCTATACCACAAATAACATTTTCATTCATTTAGTACCTTATGTACATTTCAACTGAATAGCAATCATCTTCAGAGGTAATTTACAAAACAAAAAGAAACAAATAGTATTAAATAAACGAAAGCGTTATTTGTGTTATAGAGGTTTTATTTATTTAAATTACGCCACAGTTGATTTATACAGTTTAAATTTAAAATTTCTTCGATCGTTAAGTATAACAAAATTCACAAGTAGCCTATTAGATTTTGTTTACAAGATAAGTTAATTTAATTATTATTACCTATGGAATAAACTATTTTTAGATACAGATAAATTCAAGGTAAGAATTTTAAGTGCAACTAAAAGAACTGTGACGTAATGTTTATTAAATTAATAAATCCTCTTAATCAAAAATTAACTATTTTATTTATTTAAATCCAAATGTACATTTCGATTGTAAAACAATCATCTTATGAGGAACCTGTTAAATTATATCTTATTTGTATTTTTGTAACGGATTCCTCTAAAGATGATTGCTTTGTAACAAATAACTCTTGAATTTTGTAGTCCATTACGTTCGGTGAAACTTAATTATGTAAAAGTGATTAATTACATAATTAAGTTCATTTGTGGTGTAGTGGTTTTTATTTATTTAACAAGATTTTAAAATAATTGTTACTCACTCTTAAAATGACCTCGTACTTTAAATAGACCTACTCTCTGTCGGGTATGTTTGGTTCGTTTAACGTATATCTAGGAAGAGACAAAATGATTTCCTTGAGGGAAGCTATGATTAGCCTGCTCAGGATTATCTCTCCACCTGCTCTCTGTCGGGTACGTTTGGTTCGTTTAACGTATGTCTAGGAAGGGACAAAATGATTTCCTGGGAAGGATTAGGAGGGTAACGATGACTCGCCTGCTCAGGAATATCTCTCCACCTACTCTCTGTCGGGTACGTTTGGTTCGTTTATCGTATATCTAGGAAGAGACAAAATGATTTCCTTGAGGGAAGCTATGATTCGCCTGCTCAGGAATATCTCTCCACCTGCTCTCTGTCGGGTACGTTTGGTTCGTTTAACGTATGTCTAGGAAGGGACAAAATGATTTCCTTGAGGGAAGCTATGATTCGCCTGCTCAGGATTATCTCTCCACCTGCTCTCTGTCGGGTACGTTTGGTTCGTTTAACGTATGTCTAGGAAGGGACAAAATGATTTCCTTGAGGGAAGCTATGATTCGCCTGCTCAGGATTATCTCTCCACCTGCTCTCTGTCGGGTACGTTTGGTTCGTTTAACGTATGTCTAGGAAGGGACAAAATGATTTCCTTGAGGGAAGCTATGATTCGCCTGCTCAGGATTATCTCTCCACCTGCTCTCTGTCGGGTACGTTTGGTTCGTTTAACGTATGTCTAGGAAGGGACAAAATGATTTCCTTGAGGGAAGCTATGATTCGCCTGCTCAGGATTATCTCTCCACCTGCTCTCTGTCGGGTACGTTTGGTTCGTTTAACGTATGTCTAGGAAGGGACAAAATGATTTCCTTGAGGGAAGCTATGATTCGCCTGCTCAGGAATATCTCTCCACCTGCTCTCTGTCGGGTACGTTTGGTTCGTTTAACGTATGTCTAGGAAGGGACAAAATGATTTCCTTGAGGGAAGCTATGATTCGCCTGCTCAGGATTATCTCTCCACCTGCTCTCTGTCGGGTACGTTTGGTTCGTTTAACGTATGTCTAGGAAGGGACAAAATGATTTCCTTGAGGGAAGCTATGATTCGCCTGCTCAGGATTATCTCTCCACCTGCTCTCTGTCGGGTACGTTTGGTTCGTTTAACGTATGTCTAGGAAGGGACAAAATGATTTCCTTGAGGGAAGCTATGATTCGCCTGCTCAGGATTATCTCTCCACCTGCTCTCTGTCGGGTACGTTTGGTTCGTTTAACGTATGTCTAGGAAGGGACAAAATGATTTCCTTGAGGGAAGCTATGATTCGCCTGCTCAGGAATATCTCTCCACCTGCTCTCTGTCGGGTACGTTTGGTTCGTTTAACGTATGTCTAGGAAGGGACAAAATGATTTCCTTGAGGGAAGCTATGATTCGCCTGCTCAGGATTATCTCTCCACCTGCTCTCTGTCGGGTACGTTTGGTTCGTTTAACGTATGTCTAGGAAGGGACAAAATGATTTCCTTAAGGGAAGCTATGATTCGCCTGCTCAGGATTATCTCTCCACCTGCTCTCTGTCGGGTACGTTTGGTTCGTTTAACGTATGTCTAGGAAGGGACAAAATGATTTCCTTAAGGGAAGCTATGATTCGCCTGCTCAGGATTATCTCTCCACCTGCTCTCTGTCGGGTACGTTTGGTTCGTTTAACGTATGTCTAGGAAGGGACAAAATGATTTCCTGGGAAGGATTAGGAGGGTAACGATGACTCGCCTGCTCAGGAATATCTCTCCACCTACTCTCTGTCGGGTACGTTTGGTTCGTTTATCGTATATCTAGGAAGAGACAAAATGATTTCCTTGAGGGAAGCTATGATTCGCCTGCTCAGGAATATCTCTCCACCTGCTCTCTGTCGGGTACGTTTGGTTCGTTTAACGTATGTCTAGGAAGGGACAAAATGATTTCCTTGAGGGAAGCTATGATTCGCCTGCTCAGGATTATCTCTCCACCTGCTCTCTGTCGGGTACGTTTGGTTCGTTTAACGTATGTCTAGGAAGGGACAAAATGATTTTTTCCTGGGAAGGATTAGGAGGGTAACGATGATTCGCCTGCTCAGGATTATCCCTCCACCTACTCTCTAATGAGGTCGAATACAGATATCTCCCTAAGATTATTTATATATGAGAAGGGAGAGAGAGAGAAGGGAGAGAGAGAGAGAGAAAGAGAGAGAGAGAGAAGGGAGAGAGAGAGAGAGAGAGAGAGAGATTATATGGATGTTTATATCTGCATTTTTGTTCAGAATAGTTTCAACTAGAGTAGGCCTACCACGAGGAAAGTTAAATCTCAAAGTAGGTGCGGCAAGCCCTAAATATACTAGAAGATGATGTCACCAAAAATGAACACAATAGAAACATTTCATGTTTAAGAATAAGAAGTATTAGTTTATTTTTAAAAAATGGAATAATTTGGTTCCAAAATATTCAATGAACTTTAGTAAATTGATTCGAATATTTAGAATGTTTGAGCAGCAAATTTTGAAAAATTATTGTAATATTAGGATGGTAATTTTTGTTGTTGCTTGTTTTATTTAGGAATTGTTTTGTTTAATTACGTAAACATTGCTAATTATTCAAGTGAATTGATTTTTGAACTAGGATTATAACGCTTTGACCATATTTTTTGCAATAAATGTTCAATTACTTTAATATTAATTTTCTGTCACCATTATTCAGAGCAGTGTTTACATAGTTGAATTCTCTCCAGGCTTTGTTGAAATATTTTAGCATTTGTTGGTCACTAACCAAAGTTGTAATACTAAATACAACAATTGTACTTAAAATGGTCTTTAACAAACGTGTTATGTGTCTTGAAGTTTATTTTAAACCGAGTAAATTATAAATTTAAAACGAACTTTATTAAAATGTTTAGTACGAAAAACGCTGGAAACAAAGAAATGTGTCCATAGTAAATGCTCTAAAACTTACAGTGCGATCTTATTTCGCAGAGAAAGCTGAAAAGCCAGCTTAGATGATGGCGAAGTTCTTTAATCTACGCTTACTTACTTGATAGTACTTAATACTTAATAGCAAAGAGTGACAAAGAGTAGGCTAAAGCGCCTACGGCTAGAATGGTGCCACGAAAAATGCGTACAGCGAAATATGCGTACATGAGGAAACAGTAGCAATTGTCGAGGATAAGTGATTAATTTAATAGGCGAAAAAAGCGTACATCCAAACCTCATTTTTTAGTACAGTTCATCTACGCCTTTTGATAATAACTTTAAAGGTTTTGAATTTTTCTTACCATAATGGGTTAAAAAAGGGTTTCCCACTTTGACTGTGGTCACTTTGTTTTAACTGCTGATAATTCGATTTAATCTTCACTTCAGTGGGTTTTGTGTTTAGTGAATATGGAGGTGACTAAGGGGAAACCGATGGTGCACTATCTCGGCTATGCATATCGAAAGCATAAGGGAAAAAACCCAAAGGATATAGTGTAATGGAAATTAGGTTTAATAAATAAGGTTTTAAAGGATCTCCAGCCCCGAGAAACTAAGCGACATATATGATTAGCTCAAAGATAAACTAATTTATGTAGCTCAGTGATTTTAAAAGATCCGTGTACGCCTAAACGTTGTATGCATTTTTCGCTTGTCTGTCACAATGTTCTGACGTCATAGCTTACCCTCGCCATCTGTCAAAACTCGATCCGATACGACTCTTTTGCAAGATTCCTGGTGTACGCATCTTACGTGTATTCCGTAGAATTGCCTTTTAATGGGTTGAATGTTTGTCTTCAGTGTATAGCCTATATATTTTGAAGAAAACGTTTTTATTTAAATTTCACTATAAAGTAAACAAAATATAAAATCAGTGGAAATGTCATTGTTTGGATGTTCTTTTTTTATCAGTTTACAAGTATTTATAAGAATGATATCGTTTGTGCGTTTAGTTCATGCAAAGGGAAAAATGTTTATGCCCAATAAACAGTAAATTGCGACAAAGAACAGGATATGTGCGCATTTCATGTTTTAATGTTGTTAATAGAACTGCCATGGATATATTGTTACATGTCATAGAAGTGCACGTTGTTTCTCGAAACGGGATGATAATATTAAATTACACGCTACGGAAGGCTGAGGATTAGACTATATTACATAGCACGCCTACACCACTGATTGCTATTAGCGTTACCGCATCGGGATTGGCTGCGTCTCCTATTCAACTTAGATCTATATATTACTTTGGAGTATTCTAAAGTACTCCACACTCCAGCTACTCAAACCACCCTACTCAACTACCGAAATGCTATGTTATACTGCCAGCAGTATTCGGAGGAAATAGTACCTGAAGGGATTTACTCTTTCATGTCGATATTGGTATCCTGGCGAGCAACCAAGTAGGATTTTTTTAAATTTACATTTTGCGTTGTGAGTTTTTCTAGACGCTGTAGTCTAAGGTATATGGTGGTATGTGAAAGTGAAACTATGCAAACATTTCCGGAAGAAATATGACGACCCGTAGGAAAAAACTTGTTACTAAATCCCACTCAAAATTCTGGAACACCTAAAACTTGCATTATCACTAACCCATAACCTTGCTTAAGGTCGGATTCTGTAAAACATTGGATCAACCTGTTGTCGGAGTATCTTACCTGTCGTGGGGGTTTTCTGGTCAGGGTTTCATTCTCGCCTGGTTCTTCATCCCGCTCGACACTCAGGCCTAAAGTTCTTTCACTCTTTTCCGATTATCCAAGTCACACAGGATGGGTTGGTGCCTACCGAGGACCAAGACCCGAATCTGAGGGGCCAGTCTTTAGGTAAAGCCAACCGAGAGTGGATAAAGGTCTGATTGCACGTTTTGGACCTAACTAAACAGAAGGGCTATTGAGGTAAGGAATACTGGCCGTTCGAAAAGTACTACTGGTCCCGAGTAGTTCTGGAAAAGCGGTCGAAACCGTAGTATCTGGTTGGAGTGCTTCTCGTCCTAGAGGTGGACTGTTCACCAGTCCATAGTAAGGTTGCAAGACTCTTGCATACAGGTACCATAGATCGTGGCACCAAACCGCTTATCTCTGGCCCGACGTTAGTCACCCGGGCGGGAGTTATGAGTTTGAAGTTGGACTCTTGGGGAAGCGGTTTCATGTGCTTGGTTGAAGATATACTCCACCAAAGGATATATTTTTGTCTTCTTTAACAAATAGGAGTCGAAAGAGAGGTACTCCTTGTCACCATCCTTAGTTCTTACACGTTTCTGCATAACACACTCCCGTATGTCTTCCGATTATCCATGGAAATGCATGACGTAAGAGGATGGCTTCCCCGAAGGCTATGCCCGTTTAGGGGTACCAAACCCAGGAGTTAACGGGATGCCCAGAATGACGAGATGTAATGTTTGGACTGCGAGCATACTTACGTAGTACGGTAAGATAAACGTATCTTGCAATGAATAAATATCCCAGACGGTATCGTTATGAACTGTATGGTTCCACTGTACGAACGCACAGAGTAACGTGTTTCAGAACTTTCAACGTCACGGCATGCTCACAGAGCGACTGAGAGCGTAATGACGTGGTAACCATGGTAACTGATGCGGGAGCAGCCATCTTGGGTTAGGGAGTAGGATACAGCGGAATTCCGTCGTGGACGCGGAAACAGCTGGGTCACTTGAAACCCCCGCCATTTTGAAGCGTTAAAAGGTCATGTGATCGACGCACTTTTAGTTGCCATAGGGGGTAACTCGTTAGCAACGCTGCCATGTTGTATGTATTCTGTGCGTATTTACATTGAAATATAAGCGAAAGGGTTTCCTAAGCTTCTACCATAGCGTTTCCTATTCCGTGACTTATATTAAATTTTTATATTTTATATTACCCCTGATTTACATTGTATACAGTTTCTTATAAAATGAAGCCTACTAGATTCCCGTACGTTTGAATCGAACTAAATAAAGTTTCATTCAGAAAATCGTTTTCAATGTATTGTACAGATATATAATTGAATTCATCGATGTTTTAAAATAATTTCTAAGAGATAGAAATCTCTGTTGGAACTGTTGATTTATCCATTTAATCTGATAAAAACGTGTGACTGCGAAGGACAGAATTTAATGAGCGAAATGATTTAAGCTGTTTATAGAAGCCATCGACCCTCCAGTAAACTTCTTTCTCTTCCTCGAGAGAGATTTCTTTGTTTAAACTTTTTCTGTTCTTTATTGCCTTGTTCTATTCAAACCACATATGTAGTCATTTTATAGATCTTTTTTAAAAATGTTAACGCAAGAAACCCGTAATGAGGATGTCGGATGAGAAAGGCAATGATTTTATTCCGTCGTTATTCTCGCTATTATAAAATATTATAAAGTTCCTCTACAAAACATTACACCAGTGGCAACGAACATGCAATATAACTCAATCTGAAAATATTTTGTTTTAATTTAATATTTTATATTTGCAAACTAAATTTTTAATTATTTTAGTTGATGTTAATTTTGTAATTTATGAAGACGAGTTTACAGTAATGCGCACTTAATTACATGGGTGTGTGGGCTATTTTGAAGTGTGTTAAATGTAAAATAAAATCCATATGTTTTCACTCATTATTAATACCCGTAATACCTTCTTTATGGAATAATTCTTTTTACAAAACTAAAATATTGTTTTGCTTATTCTTGTGTAAATATTGCATGGAAACTAAATGTCAGTATTAACTACACCATTGTTGGCCTATCACTAATTAGTACAGCTTGGCTGTCGAAACGTGTTTGAATTTAAAGTTTTATTTTTAATATATGAGATTTGAGTTATTTTGCATGTATTTTGCTTATGTTATTCTCGAAAGCCTAACGCAATATGTTAATACTCTTTGCATTGTATGCATATTTATACGAGATGTGAATAAAAAACCAAATACAGTAGAATGTTTTCCCCTGAATAAAATGGAAGTGATAGTAAACAATGGTGTTAGGTTAATATCCTCATGTTCCTATTTAAATGCTGCTACAATGTGTTTAAATAAGTAGAAGAGAATTAACGTATTAGCATGGAAAAAGCATTAACAGCGACATCTTAAGTTCTATGTTTTTACTAAAATATTACCTACCTGTCGAACGAATAGTTTAAGTAATGTTATAAAAAAAGTACTGATAAAACGTTTTTGATCACACCAGGAGATCTTCGTCAATTCTTCGTACTGACACTTTGAAATACTGAGAAGGTCATATAGTGCGGTGAAAAACGATTTCCTCAGTAAATTTTGTATACATTTATGGTGCGGACCACGTACCGTGCACTTGGCCTTGAGATATTACAGTAAACGAGACGGGAGGTAGAGGGTCAGTATAAATACTTTTCTACAAACATAAGGACTGTCCAAACATTGACTTGCATGAAACGGTCGATATTAGATAAATTGGATGATAAATTAATTTTGGTATGAAATAACAAACGATCTTGAAATATGTGTAGACATATCGGATCCAGAAGCTGTTGATGTATCGAACGTTCTAAATATGTAACTTGTTTTCAGAAGTGCTAGTATACGCAAGGCCAAGTGCACGGCTAAGGGGTCCGCACAATGCTTGAACTTTTAGTTCGGCAAGTAGTAAATTAGTTTACTATAAATGCTAATATTTCGCTGATGTTGTCATAGATTATAAAAATCTACGAGTAAACAATGCGATATCAAACAGTTACTGAACAAAATCCGACTTACTGTCTAAAAAATCTCACATTGAACAAATAATGCACTGAGGAGCGGAAGACTGAGGATTAGGCAAGGAGTGCTACTTTCATTCAACCAATAAGAGAAACTCAAATTAAATAAAACTTGGAAACGAGGAAACCGTGACAAATTGCTGAGTGCAACGTAGCCGCTTCCTATGTACCGCGGTGATTTCGTCACATTCATATACGTCACGCGAAAAGGAGATTGGCGTAAACCTGGTTGTTTTAGAAACAGCCATTAGACGATCGAGAAAAATTCCTCCTACTAAAAATTTCTTCTGACAAAATACCTTTGTAATTTTAATTGTATTCTTTCTCAAATGTTTTAATCTGATGAATTCGATGTAAATTTAACTTTATCCATTCGAAAATTACAAAATTTATCGCAATTTGGTTACTAATAGAAAATAAACGTTAGTTCTGTTGTGCATAAATAGTTTAGTAATGAAAGTGAAGTTAACCCTTTTCTGGAAATGCTAAGGTTTAGTTCTTTATATATTTTTTAAGAAATATTTACCTTATTTTGATAAAAATATTTTTGACAATTATTTTTAATATGTGGATTTATGTATGCGTGTGTTTGTTCATGATAAGGTTTCTTAATTATTAAGTTATTTTTGTTTGGATTACTTTAGTATTATTCAAAGATATTACTTTTATCTTTACAAATTATTTAAAGATTTATATAATATATGTTACGTATGTTTCTTCATTTAATGGTAGGCCTACTTGTATAATTGTACAATTTAAATTTTTATTTAAAGCACGTTTTTGTCAGTACGACCAAACATAGGCCTAAAAGAATACCATGATTCACAGTTATGTCAATATTTTTTTAAAATACGACAAGAGTATTATCTCGAGCAACTGACAAAGTAAATAAAAGTTCAAGTTAGAGAGTGAAAGTCCGATCGAGGTTTTAACAAAACGAACACAAAAATCTCTAAACGATACGCCGCCCTTCACTGTTATAAAATTATCTGGATTCTACATACTGTTTAAGGAAGCAAAATCCGTTCCAGATTAATGCGTATTTCATTGGGCTTTTGGGCAGCCGCACTGCCGATGCGGGTTAAATGAATTAGCCCAGATTTGAATGAATCCATTGCGTCACTATACACTTGGACCTCTTCCAATCCTGTGTCCTGATTTGTTTACTCTCCTCGATTCCGGAAATAGCGTAATTTGTTATCTACATCCTTCAGCAGGTAGCGACCCGCTTAACGTGAACTGAGAGCATCGGGGGGGGGGGGATCTTATTGGGTTTCATCATAGATGCTGCCTTTCGCTCGTTATTGAAGCTTTTGGTTTCGTTTATCCAATTAATTTCAACCTTTATTAGAAACTACTAGCTGACGAACGAGTTTAAAACGATAATACTCCTCTTAAAAAAATCGTTAATGACAAAATACCTTTGTAATTTTAATTGTGGGTTACTTTTTTAAATATTTTGTAGCAGAGTAAACTGTGTTAAATATTCTAACACATTTAATATTAATGTGTACTACTCATGAAGTATTGAATTAAACCTTTCCATTTTTGTTTTGTTTTTAGTTCACTAAATCACCATAATGCCTGAAATAGCATAAAGCTATACATTTGATGTCTTTTTCGTCTGTTACACTCTTGTCTTACATTATTTTGTCTAAACGTTTTAACTGACGTGTGTACTGTCACTGAAAATGTATTTAGTGGGTACGTATACAGATTTTAAGAAATCGCCTTAGGTTCGTCTTTTTAGTAGTGTCGAATAATCAGTTTTTGGAAATTTTATTCAAGGGAGAAATCGGAGAGATTGTTTAGTCCTGATGAATTATTAAATTTGGAATAATACCAAATTTACTTGAGGAAGAATTGAGTAGCCACAAGAAAGCTCTCTTTAGAGGGCAAAGATCAAATTATAGTCTATACGTCTGTACGCTATTCTGAGAATCTTTTTCTTTCTTCTCTTCTTGCAAGAACGTTGCGCTTTCAATTTTTTTTTTTTTCTGCACCTCATTTTATAAGTCCCTTCTTTTAGGCTCAGTGATATATATACAATCAAAATCGTGAATAACCTTTGATGCTTTTGTTTTTAAAAGGTGTTTTAGATCCTAACTACATTTCATAACTATAAGCTATTTCAAGCGAGATATTCCCTGACTTTTATTTAAAGAAAATGCTTTAAATGTGAGCTAGTTTTTACGGATAAACGTGAGCTTTTTGATCTATCCCTGTATTATGCATTACTCAATGCAGCAAAAAACTGTATATTTACAGTGGTATATTTACACATAGGTATGGGTAACATTACCTTAACACATTCCCTCAGTTACGTATCACTCATGAACGGAAATGTGTCTCATGCGAGTGTAGTTTACACTCACCGGTGGCCTAGGTTTACTTTTTTCGTCGTATTTTGCTTGAGCCCTGTTTAATTTGTCTTGACCAACGACATGTGATATGGAAGAAATAAAAAAAAATATGAAAACAATTAACATAAATTAAACATACAGACCGTCTACTGGAAAGAAATAAGGTTAAATTCAGTTATTAAGAAATCGTTTAGTTATATAACTTTGTAGGCCTATTTTGTTTACTTTAAGTAATAGATTTTTCTGTGAATGATTCTATAATTTTCTTAAAAATTTTCGTTTCCTATGAGGTCACGTATAATTTAGTTATTTGCGCTTTTTTTATTTCTGCAGATTTAAAAATTTTAGTCCCAGCTTTTGTAAATTTTATTTGTCTTTGAAAATGTATTTTCTTGGTAATTTTGTTCGTACTCTGTTTTCTTTCACGTATTATTTTTTAAAATATTTCTTATTGTTGAAAATTTGTAGTCTTTTAACTACGTTCTATATTTTTCCCAATGAAAATGACTTATCAAGTTAATACGACTAATAACAGCTGCAAAGTATAAATACAGTATACCCAATGATATCGATGACAACTTCCATTGTGAAGTATGAATGTATTTCTGATAATTATAAACATTTGATTACGAGAATTAAAACTCATGTTGGATTTTTTTCGAGCTAAGAGTGTCTCACATGAAAAACATTCTAACAACGAAAGAAATGCCGAGGCGGTGAGTTAGAACATTAAGTTTTCCGCAGATAAAAACTCCAAGTTAATGTCATCCAGAAAATAATTTCAAATAAATTTTAATTTCAACTTAGTTCACATATTTATATTTTAATAAATAATTATAGACCTAATATTAATATTTAAAAAAATCAGAATGTGTTATCAATTTCTTTCAAACGTATCATGCAGTGAAATAAATTAGAGTATTTGAGCCGCGTGTGGTAAATAAAAATATCAATTCAAATAAAATTATCTAATTAATTAAAACAAATTTTAAAATATATTTTTACTTCTATAAACGAATCCTGTTGTTAAATCCTAATACACTACACAAGTAGTTTAAAAACAACTTTGAGCAACACTGTGGTGTATTTCAATAATACTTTTAAATCACAAAAACATTCTCTTAAATCCTTATGTACATTTCGATTGCAAAACAACAATTTTCAGAGGGAATTATTGTAAGATAACAGCTATTTGTGTAATAATCTCCTCTGAAAATGATTGCTTTGCAATCGAAATGTACATAATGATTTAGATAAAAAGTGTTATTGCTTAATGAAATGCGGTTGACTTGCGAGTCAGGTACAGCTAATAATTTACACAGGCAACGTTTCAATAACGGCTACGTTTACCGTCATCCTACATTATTCCTCCTGCAACTATTAAAAGTTTATTGATCTGGAGGTTTCTTGAGTTTATTGCTTGTACATATGGCCCTGTGAGTTAATTAAAGCCTATAGGTGCTGTTTTCATAAATATAGCAAGGTTATGTCACTTGGCTATTTTTTAATAGAGTGCAGGAGGAATAAGGCCTGATGACGATAGCCTACTCGTATGGAAACGTTGTTTGTGTAAATAAATATTTGTACCTGGCTCGCAAGGCAACCGCTTATATTTAACAATAATCCCTGGGATTGTAAACATGATTTAAAAAATTTTTATGGTTAGGTGGTTTTATCAATTTAAAAAAAAAAAAACGGAAACAAAGTGAAGTTTAAGTACAAACTTAAACCAAACATTTGTAATACCTTACGTTAGGTTATTTACCTAAAGAAAATAATTTTGAAAATGTTAAGTTTTTGTAGGAGACAGTAAATATGTAGTTCGAGAGTGTTTACTTTGTACGAAGTCTGCAAATAATAAATCTGGTATGAAGGCAACGAGCGAGACGTAAAAACAAAGTTCAAGTCGTGGTTGCGATATCCTGCCGGTCCGTGACGTTTACAACCTGCGAACAGCGAGAAAGCCCTTGCGAAACGTTCGAGCCGGCTTATCGCGGACATTCATTGTTTGTAAGGAAATTACCGAGAAATTATTAACGTGATCGAGATGATTAAATTTATGGCATTTCCCCTTTAACAAGTCGTGAATAAAAACGCATTTTCCGTGATTGGTTAGTATGATTGGTTATAATTTTGTTTATAAGAGCTTAAATGTCTACTAATTTTTTTAGTATCAAATTATACAATTATTTTTGTGATTATTTATCATTTTAAAAATTAAATAGCGTTGATAAGAAAAGAGTGACTATTTAAATTTGCTTAAAAATAAAACCCAAACTAATAAGAAGGTAAAATTCTCTCGGTGGTTCCAGTTGAGAGCAAGTCTACCTTACCAACTCGATGAAATATTCCTTTTAAACCTTTTCTCCAGTATCAGTACATCATTATTTTCTAACTTTTCCTTATCTTTCTTTCTACAAGAGATTGTAACTGTTGGGCACCTCTTTGTCACCCCGACAGAGAGTAGGTCTAGCTCAGGTAAGCAAACCTGCACAAGTGATACTTCCATAATTCCCTATATTCCATACCTGGGGAATTAATGTCCCTACCCTAATCCTGCCTTTAGGATTAAGCATCCTTTCCTATTCTTAATGGACACTATATAATGGACTATATAATCACTATAATACAAAAAAAACGAGAATTGATACCAAAGTTTTATAGTTTTGCTGGAGAGATGGTATACCCTACCTACACGGTAAAGGACTCCTTTATAATCCTTTTTTCCACTACCAGGGCACAATTATGTTCTCCTTAGTCCTGACTTAATCAACCCACTTTTCTTTTTCTTCTTCCTACAAGATAATGTAACTGTTAGAAACATCCCTCTAACGCCGACAGAGAGCATTTCTGTTTTAGATACACAAGAATACTTCGATAATATCCTATGCCTCAGATCACTGGATTTTAAGGCCCTACCCTAATATGACCTAAGATAAAGGTATATACTATCACCGGGACACGAGAAGAGCCCTGGCGTTGTAATGAGTCACACTCGGTTTTTAGTTCTGCGCATGCGCTGTCGATGTATTCCTGAACTACAAACATAGAACTAATTGTACAGTAGTTTTTTAGTAGTTATATTTTAGTAAGTAGTAAAAGTATTTACAGATAGGTAAAAGTACTAATTTTATTAAGAAAGTGTGCACAAAATAAATTATATATACTGTAGTTCCGTTCCGGCATTGTAATTATCTGTAAATCTGACGTTTTGTGTTAGAAAATGTTTTTGGGAATGACCTTAGCGTTTTGGGCCAGGGCTCTTCTCGTGTTCCGGTGACAAGATTGTGTTTGTTTTATTAATCATACTTTTCTATTCTTTATAAAACAAACTAATAACTGTAGAAAAAAATTAGAACTTCTAAATAGTATTGGCTTATTCATAAATAAAGTAATTTCATAATTTCTTTCCATAATTTCATTAGAAAAGCAAACACATCAAATATGCCGCAAATTGTTTCCCATAGTTAGGGCTTCCTCTCGTTCACCGTTATCTGCTTAATATGGAGGAACAAAGGCATCTAAAGTGTTTTGCTCTAATGCACTTTTAATTCTATTCATTACAACATAGTTTGAAGGAGCAATGAACTCGCTAAATTAACCTCTGTTGGATACATGTTAAGAAAAAGCATTTCCTACGCCTGTATTTCGAATTCGCAAACAAAATAATACAGTATAATTCACGAACTTGTTAGTAGAGTCAATTCAACTTTGTAGGATCCGTTACTATTCTAGATAAACATGGCTCAGTTATTGGTTTGGGACTTATTGACGAAAGTGTTTAGAATTATAGAGTCTGTTAAAGCATAAAGGTTTACCATTAAAGTGTGAAATTTCACTTGTGGACTTAATTAACATGAAAATTTAGAAACTAGCTAATGAGAAAAGTTATTTAATGAAGTAGAACATTTATAAAATTACAGTCTAATTCAGACCTATCCAATCTTCTTATTTATGTATGTGGACACATTAAACTAGTACAGTGGCTCCCAAAGTGTGAGTCGCCGCTACCTAGGGCGCCAAAGAACTTAGAGTTAAACGATTAAATTAGAAATTTCGTGAAATGAATCGCGTTTTAGTTTGCAGTACAATTGTTAAACTAGTTATTTTATGGGTAAAGACCTTCTACGCTATATATTACTATATTGTTTAACAAGGGAATAGATTTATTTTACACAAGGTAAAATTCTTGAGTTACTCATAAACATTGCCTAGGTTAGTCTTAACCATAAGTATTTTATACAATTATTCTTTGAAATTAGCTTGTGAGGTTATATCAATATAAATAACTCAAAACTCACTAATAAATAATTTATTAACTCAGACGCGTTTTAATGACAAAGTCAACGAGATCAGTGGGTGTTGCTAATTTAGAGTTGGTAGTAATACTCGCTGATGATAATGACTTTGTCATTGAAACGCTTCTGAGTTGATAAGTGATTAATTTGTGAGTTTTTTGTAGGCGTACGTCTTTTATTTGTATTATAGACTAAGTATATTTTTACATTTAAAAAAAAATTCTAAAAAATATACCAAAGTGTGCTTGTACATATTAGTATAAGTACATTAGCACGAAAGTAATATCTATTAAAAATTTACCCAAAACTTTACTACAAAAAAAATGATGGTCAATTGTCTGTGAGGTCGCCGCTAGAAAGTATTTTTCCTTCTGGGTAAAATAATTTGGGACTAGAAGATACCAGAGCGTGGGTCTGATAGTAAAAATAATAATACAGTAAAACTCTCATTTCCAGATCAATGTGGCGACAGCCCGATAGCGAAAAATCCGGATATGGGAGGGATTACGTAATGATGTACGTTTGTGGTACGTAATCAGAACTACTCCAATTGGGAGTAGATGTATGATTGTTTAAAGTAAAGGAGTTACACTTGTAGATTATATTTATATTTTAATAGCAATTTAGAACTGTACTTTACATACATATTAACATTAATTATCGGTTTTGGTAAAAAAAAGACGTAGTGGTGGTTTGCAAGTTTCGTTGAACACGTGTCTTTGATGAAATTTCCCTCCACCATTGAAAGAATAGACGATCGACTGCTGTTACTTCGTCTAGTTGTTCGACGTACGCGATCAGCTGATCAAATGCCCATTAAACTTCTTTAATTGTTTGCTTTCGTTACCTGCGGCAGGCACTGCCTGTGTACTCACTAAATTCATAACTTATGAATGAAGACGCTTAATTTTTTTTCATATTACGTCCGGATATTAGAGGGCCGGATGTGAGAGGTTTTTTAAATCCTCTTATTTATCAATTTAATTTTGCAAAATTACCACTACCTATGATATTGACAAGTTTCGCACTTGGTCGATACTGCCAGACTGGACAAGACTCAGAGATTAACAATAGTAGTAGGCTAGCTCAGATTCCAAGAGCAAAATCGATTAAACTTAATAACGTCGATTAAACAATCCTATCGCTCGCATATACAGTTACACAGATACACAGTATCACTCGCATCTAAGTTGTACACGAGAACATGTACAGTCGGTAAACCTACTGTTTGATAGCATAACTAAAAACTTAACTGAGAAAGCAAAACGGGTGCTGTGAGTAAGCGGGATCCCTGTAGGGTCACCTGTAGGGCTACCCCGTCACAAAACTCACAGACCTACCGTTAGAACCTTTCTCTATTCACGCCTTACTTTTCTCGAAGGTCGCTGAGCGGCCTGAAACAAATTTTAAAGTATTTTGAAGCAATAATGGGAAAAGAATTTTTTTAAATATGATGAAGTACAATGCCATACTTATAAAAGAAATTTTAACAGGTTTAGTTTCAATTCATTAAAATTTGTCTCCTTATAAGAAGATGCCAAAAAGGCAAAGAAGGGCATGTTGGGAATGTTGGTTGACCTATTGCTTTGCTTGTCGCGGAAGTGGCGTCGCCGGTGAACGTTGAATCGCTAGAGCTATCCAAAACGTCTGTCTCTTTATCTTCATCCGAATACAGAATTCTTCAACTGCTTGTTAACAACGTCTGGCTAGAAGACAAATAAAACCGTTTGGGCTAGTGAAATACTATCGTATACTAGTTACAACCATATATGTAATTGACATTGTCTAGACAAGGAGGAGAGTCAATGAACGCTTAATTAAACGAGCTTAGGCCAGTTTTAGTAGCAAATTGTTAAACAAAATAATATACCTGCAAAGGTAAGCTTATTTTCTAATAATATTTTTAAAGTCCAAAGAAACGATCATAATGTTCATTTGAAATTTTCATATTTTATTTATTGATACCAAATAGTTTTTCTTTAATGTAGTACGTATAACAGATAGTACTAATATTAGATGTCATGCCGACTAAAATACTTGAGGGAAATTTCAATAGTTGTAAGCATTCCTTTAAACTTCCGGTGAAATTCCTCAGCAAACTTCCGGACTCATATCATTGTTCCCAAAGATATTAAATTAAATCTTAGCCTCAGTTTTTAGTTTACTCATTACCGACATAAGCTTATAACAGAACGTATTGTTAGGAAATTTTTGTTAACTTACAAACAAGTTATTCTGATAACACTGTAAGCTAGAATGCACATAATTTTAAGATTTTATTTATTTTTCAAAATTCGTTAATAAACAATTTAGCGTAAAATATCCAAACATAAAAGTTGAGGTAGGAAGATCCGTTTTATTCGGCACACGAGAAGAGAACTCGACTTTTATTATTTGGCGCATGCGCATCGAATTCGGTTGAAATGGTTTTAGTGCATCCGTTTCCGCCGTCGTGCTTGTGATTTTGCTGACAGTCGCAGCTTCCGAAATTGCCTCGCATTGCTGAATCAATGAGAATAAAATGCATCAATACATACGTTCAGCAATCTAGTTAAATCCGGTCTAGAAAACAAATTTAAAAACATCTAAAAGTATTGCTCCTTTTTAAAGTGAAAAATAACAAGTACGCATAAATTTTAAAAACTTATAATATTTAAATGTTTAATGCAAAAATTTCTTTAATTTTTAAAAATCGGACTATTTATATAATTTTTAAATTAAAAGGCAAAATGTTTTCACAACTAAATTACCTTACTACAGTAAAAATTCCATTATGCAAAAACAATTTGTATTAAATAACTAAAATGAATTTACACTTGTAGTAATACAGTAACACTTTTATATTAACCTACAGTTATGAAGAGTGTATTTAGCTTTAGTTATTATTATTATTATTTGACATGAGTTTTCAGTGAGGAAATATTTTGTGCCTAGTAATAGCAAGTTCTGCTTTTGATATAATATATAATTATTTCACAGTACTGACTGTTAACGACGGTAAATCGATGTTTTTTCTCTATATTGTCAATTTATAAGACAAAACACTATCGTTTCCGAACTTTATAAAATCAAACTATTTAAACAAAGAGTTAGATATTTTACTCAAGTCTGGTAGAACAAACTCATTTTCCCGTTGCCATTAAATTGCTGTTAATAAAGACAAGTCCAGTTTCTTAGTTCGACTAAGGAATAATTACAATAAAAAAGTTTTAACTGTACAAATATAAGCTGTCAGTATCTCAACTAATGCTGTACCAATAATGTTTTATTTCTTAGGTTTACTGTTTTCCAAAACAATGCTTTACATAAAAACAATATAATTATAGAGCCTTGCTTTAAGTTTTTAGTGAATTTACTTCAATTAGCGTGTTAAAGTATTTTCAATTAAATCCTGAATTATGTTCAGAAGGTTATTTATCCTTATATATTATCCGAAAGACTGTTAAAAGATTTCTGTAATAAATAATTATGGAGTAATAGCTGTTGCCTCGTTTACAGAAGAAAGTAACAAAATTTATAACTGTTTAAAAGCTTTGACTAAAAAATAAATTACGTTACTCAAATTGAACAAATTTTGTGTATTTTATTAAATTAGGAAATATGAGAAATTCATCACAAAAATGAGAAGAGAGAAGGAAAAAGCGAGAGAGAGGTTACAGAGAGAGAAAAGAGTAAAGTAGGAAGAAGCAGACACGATGAAAGGGGGAGAAGAAAGACAGAAAAAATAGAGAGAAAAAAACAGGCACCAAGAGAACGAGGAGAAAGGTGAGAGAATGAAATGTCAGAGAGAGAGAGGTTGGTGGGACAGATAGAGAGTAAGAGAAAGAAGGGGAAAGAGAGGTAGAGGAAGATAGAGAGAAAACGTGTATTATTATTATCTTTAATATTATCTATATAAATAGCAGTTAATTCGCAGAATTGTGATTTTAAAAAATTACTGTAAATAGAAAACTTTTTTACAGTCAGTTTAAACGATTTAACAAATTAGTTATGAAGGCACACACACTGTGCTGTGCGCTGCAGCAGAAACAAGAAAGTATTCAAGCTTGAAAGAGATGCACATAAAGCACAGTAGACTTATCTGTGACTTGACGGGTATTAAACGGTCCAGCACGACTCGTCTTGTGGGGCACAATGCCAATGCCATCACTTTACCCTCATTCACATTGCTCGGAAGACATTTATCTTCCCACAATGTGTTCCTCGCGATAAACTGACGAACTGACACAGAGCTGTGTCATATCAAGTAATGTTCTAGACGCCGCGCCGGACAATTTATTGTGATTTGCACCGTACATTTCGAGCATTAGCTCAGCGTCAAGTAAAGTATGATTAGGGAAATGAAGTATATTGCCCTGATCCGGTATATCTGACGTCTACGCATTCTATACAAGATTATGTTTGTGTTTTAGCAAATAGTAAATATTTCAAATACAAATGTATTAAGTTGGTAATGGATTTGGAATTTTTTCTTTTGTATTTTCATTATATTTTATTTCAATACTTCGAAACATTTTATGTTGTACATCTTGAAGTTTTTAAATTTATTACTATTAATATTACTTTTCAAAAAATCACTATTTGCTGATATTTTTCAGCAGACGCGTTTCGCACTAGATCAGCACATTATTCACAAGACTCACTGTGATTCTAGGACAGTAACACACTACAACACAACCAAAAAACTATAGACTCCCAATAATACGACACACCTGAGTAAGTAGTGGTTTTTGTCCAAAATATACCAATGGTAGTCAATATTTTGGGTGGTTTTTTTCAAATATTTTCCGTTTTTAATCTTACGTATTAAATCTATTAAAAGAAAAAAATTCTGTGGTTTTGAAACGCACTTTAAATACTTCTTAATTACTTTTTTTTATAGAGAAGGTAATCAGTCATTACGATTTAAATCACCTACAATGGAGGGGAAATGTTTGTGAAATAGGAAAAATGATGTTAGGGGCATAAAACCTTTCGTTACAGGTTATAGGAGATTTGTTAGGACACTGGGGTAGAGGGTATTTAGGGGACTGTAAAAATCATGTGTACAGGGTTGCCTTTTTGGAGGAGACCTACTTATCTATAGTAAATAAGGTTCACTCATTACACCCTTATTAGAAGTAGCCAATTTTATGCTCTTTTTTGAGCTTCACCTGTTTTTTGCACACTTGATGCTTTCGAGGAGCTTCCATTTACTTGAAGTGTTCTTAAGTACTAAGACGTATAGCTCAAGTATAATTCAGTCCTTATCTTATCTCATTTTCTCTGAATTGGGTAAATTACTAACTTTCGTATCTTATCTGATCATTTGTTAGGATAACTCTAGTGAGTGTATGTTCTGTTATCTTCTCGCTCAGACGTTTCAGGCCTCTAAACAAGATATGCTCTTGTGGGGTAATTACTTCATTTATTGTTTGCTCTTTATTTTACATCCATTTACATGATATTCAGCGTTTTCCCTTATTACAAGCTTATACTACTACTGTTAAACCGATCATCTCTGTTAATCTGGTGTTTGAGTAACCCAAATCTTGATTGTTATATTTATACACCAAAATTTATATTTAGTTTTAAACTGCTTGCTGTCTGTCCTTTATGTATAACTTGTCCTATATAACGCCGTTTTTGCCTTGAGTACTTTTCTTTTTACATTATTGTTGTCCTACTCGAAGCCATCTCAATTTCAGTATTTTCGATAAAAATCTTTTCCTTAATTTCCTACATAAAAATATTATCAAGGCTAGAAAAAATTAGGTAGAAGTAAGAAAGTCATAATGATCTCCCGTTACTGGAAACGAGGGAAATACAAGTTGCTGGAAATTAACGTAGAGAGAAATTACAGTGGCGGGACATTATAGTAGAGACGTTATAGTATCGGGGCATTATAGTAGAAAATTATAGTAGCGGGGCAATATAATAGAGAGAAATTATAATAGCGTTACATTATAGTAGAGAAAAATTATAGTAGCGGGACATTATAGTAGAGAGAAATTATAGTAGTGTTACATTATAATAGAGAGAAATTATAGTAGCGTTACATTATAGTAGAGAGAAATTATAGTAGCGGGACATTATAGTAGAGAGAAATTATAGTAGCGTTACATTATAATAGAGAGAAATTATAGTAGCGGGACATTATAGTAGAGAGAAATTATAGTAGCGGGACATTATAGTAGAGAGAAATTATAGTAGCGTTACATTATAGTAGAGAGAAATTATAGTAACGTTACATTATAGTAGAGAGAAATTATAGTAGCGGGGCATTATAATAAGAGAGAAATTATAGTAGCTGGACATTATAGTAGAGAGAAATTATAGTAGCAGGACATTATAGTAGAGAGAAATTATAGTAGCGTTACATTATAATAGAGAGAAATTATAGTAGCGTTACATTATAATACAGAGAAATTAAAGTAGCGTTACATTATAATAGGGAGAAATTATAGTAGAGAGAAATTATAGTAGCGGGACATTATAGTAGAGAGAAATTATAGTAGCGTTACATTATAGTAGAGAGAAATTATAGTAGCGGGACATTATAGTAGAGAGAAATTATAGTAGCGTTACATTATACTAGAGAGAAATTATAGTAGCGTTACATTATAGTAGAGAGAAATTATAGTAGCGGGACATTATAGTAGAGAGAAATTATAGTAGCAGGACATTATAGTAGGGGGAAATTATAGTAGCGGGACATTATAGTAGAGAGAAATTACAGTAGCGGGACATTATAGTAGAAAAGTTATAGTATCGGGGCATTATAGTAGAGAAATTATAGTAGCGGGCATTATAATAGAGAGAAATTATAGTAGCGTTACATTATAGTAGAGAGAAATTATATTAGCGGGACATTATAGTAGAGAGAAATTATAGTGGCGGGACATTATAGTAGAGAGAAATTATAGTAGGGGGAAATTATAGTAGTGTTACATTATAGTAGAGAGAAAGTATAGTAGCGGGACATTATGCTAGAGGGAAATTGTAGTAGAGAAAAATTATAGTAGCGGGACATTATAATAGGGTGGAAATTATAGTAGTGTTACATTATAGTAGAGAGAAATTATAGTAGCGGGACATTATACTAGGGGGAAATTATAGTAGCGGGACATTATAGTAGAGAAAAATCATAGTAGCGGGACATTATAGTAGAGAGAAATTATAGTAGTGGAACATTATAGTAGGGGGAAATTATAGTAGTGTTACATTATAGTAGAGAGAAATTATAGTAGCGGGACATTATAGTAGTGGAAAATTATAGTAGGGGGAAATGATAGTAGCGTTACATTATAGTAGAGAGAAATTATAGTAGCGGGACATTATACTAGGGTGAAATTATAGTAGGGGGACATTATAGTAGCGTTATATTATAGTAGAGAGAAATTATAGTAGCGGGACATTATATTAAAGGGAAATTATAGTAGCGTTACATTATAGTAGAGAGAAATTATATTAGCGAAACATTATAGTAGGGGGAAATTATAGTAGCGTTACATTATAATAGAGAGAAATTATAGTAGCGGGACATTATACCAGGGGGAAATTATAGTAGCAGGACTTTATAGTAGGGGGAAATTATAGTAGCGTTACATTATAGTAGAGAGAAATAATAGTAGCGGGACATTATACTAGGGTGAAATTATAGTAGCAGGATGTTATAGTGGGGGGAAATTATAGTAGCGTTACATTATAGTAGAGAGAAATTGTAGTAGCGGAACATTATACTAGGGTGAAATTATAGTAGCAGGATGTTATAGTAGGGGGATATTATAGTAGAGAGAAATTGTAGTAGCGGGATATTATATTAAAGGGAAATTTTAGTAGCAGGACGTTATATTAGAGGGAAAATATAAAAGCGTTGCATTATAGTAGCGGGACAATATAGTAGAGGAAAATTATAATAGGATTATTATAGTAAATGCAAATTATAGTGCAAGACCTACCTGGAGGGAAGTTGTATTCCACCGTGGTATAGAGACGTGACCTTTTACCTCAGTTGTTAACAGGTGTACTTCAGTAGCGACATTGTTGTTCGGAGGTGATGATAACGCCGTCTTAGCTATTGAGTTTCGTTTTATTTTGGAGTCGATATTCTCTCAAAGAATCAACGTCTTTGGGAGTTCACGCTGAGGGGTTTAAAGAGTCTTCGTGTTGGTTCGATGTTTCTTCATTTGTTTAACTGGATAGTAGACTGTCATAAAGGCAATCGAACGGCTGAACACCTACTTGGGGTGCGCCCCTTCGCCCTCGGGAAGGTTAATGTAAAACACTTTGTATGGTATAAATTAAATTTTATCCCACTGCAGTTAAACTTGCTTTTCGTATAATTGCAGTAGGAAAGGACTAATACTATATCTTACCCAAACTCTGAAGCGCCCCAGGTCATTAAGCGACCCTCACACATCGACGCGTACTTACAACCTGAAGGGGTGACCAGCCTACCTACCCCCGAGGTTTTCCATGAGTTACCTTGAAACTCTGAAGCTCCCCAGGTCATTAAGCGACCCTTACACCTTGACGCGTTCTTACAACTTGAAGGGGTGACCAGCTTACCTGCCCCCTAGGTTTTCCATCAGTCACCTACTAGGCCTTGGTACAAAAAATTTAAAAAAATTAAACTTTCACATTCAGGCAGTTTTTATTATAATTTTTTGATTCTACATATTATTTCTTAGAAATAGAGACCCTATACGACTTAATATTGTCGATATTTAATATAATATAGGAAATCTATATTTAATGACTTATCTTTTCTATTATCTTTTGGAGTGGCATGATTACGCCTTATTGGCCACTATTTCCAAGAGGAAATATTTAGAGTTAATAAAAGTAAGTAAAAATTACCTAAATGTTACAGTTTAAACATTTTATTTTGTAGAGGGAAAACTAGTCACCTAGTATCACCTCTGGTGACAGGTGAGGCCGCCGAGCCGGGTCAACGCGAGTGTGTGTGTGAGGGTTATCTATCTTATGGGACGCTTCCGAGTTTGGATAAGATATTTGGGTAGGAACATAAAATTCTCTGGTAGAGGCTATACGGGAGATCATGTGTGTAGAGTCGAGTCCCTGACGTTATAGGTAGAGGAGAGGTTGTATACCCGCTAATTGGTTAATCAATTGAATTAAAGCGTCTAGAATAAAATCAACATTACCATTTCGGAAGAGAAATTATAATAATTCAAAAGACGACTTATTTCTAGACGTAATTTTATTTAAAACGTAAGAATTAAATTTGAGCAATATTATAGTATTTTCTAAAATAAATGAATATATTACAACGTAGTCGTAGATGACTAATGTATCAGTTCTTAATAAAGAGATCCAAGGAACCCAAAAAAACATTTTCCCGGTAAAAACACCATAAAAAGGATTGTAACTTCCTCATGTAAGTTATAAAACTACAAATAGTTTGAAAAGTTTAAAAAATAATTACAGAAAATAATTTTTTTAGGTCAAACAACTGGAAAAGAATTATTTAAGACTTGCAGGAATAAAGTAATAAGCGGGGAGCGTCCTTATTCAAATAATAACTGACCCTGAATTTCAAAAGACGGTCTCACGGTTTATACACCTTTTACACCTTTATTTTTCTATAAATAAATTTTTATCCAACTATCCACTTCGTTGACCACAAATAAAATATTCAAACGCTGTAAAAAGATTTGTTTACACGGTTACAACATTGATAAAATTCTACATCTAGTTTTTCATAGAATTATAACAATCAGTGATGTTATGCTAATTTACGCATTCCTTTGTTAGCGTAAGCAAATTAAATTGGCGTTTAAAATTTAATTACTCAATTATGAGATCATAGTTTACTTCGCTTATTGGAATAAAACAAACATCAAGCGAGTCTGTAGTTGTTTCTAGTGTAATCAAACTTTTTTATGGTCTCATTAAAACTTTGTTAAGACTATCTTGAAATTTCGTGAGAAGTTCAACTCAGCGTGCTACGATGTTTTGATTGTAAGAATAATGACTAACAGTCACACTTTATGGAGATATAAACTTTAACTGAAGAAAGGGGTTTTTTGTAGTTTTAAATCGATGTCAGTTTGACTATTATCGCTTCACGAGGCTAGGGAGTTATTGTGAATAAAGATAACCACCGGTTCAGGATTTAGGGAGATATTATTGCATTTCCTGTGTACATCTCTATCGAGTACATAAAGAGGAGTCCACACGTTAACGCTCCCTTGTGAAAAAAGAATACATTATTTTAAAAATACATCTGAATACACTGTAACATCAAGTTATTATTTTGTATTTTATAATGGCATATGCTTGGTTATTGTTTTATTTTAATTATTTATATGCTGGTGCGCTTATTTAAATAATAATAAATCTTTCAATTTGTTCCTTAGTCATATAATTATAATATGTAAAAAAGAAAACTAAAAATTGCTGAATACATCAATAGTTGTTTTCTTCAACATCTAAAATAGTAATTTACTTCAACAAGTTCACTTAAATGTATAATTTCATCAACCTTATGCAACAATTTGTGACACAATTTTCATGACTTCACAAACAATGTTTTGCTAATAAATTATACTGAAAAATAAACTGTTATTTAAAACTTATTTTATCATAAAAAAACATATTTTTTCCGAATAATTGTGGAATCGTTTAGAGATTTCAATAACTACAATAAATAAAAGTTTTAAGAGTTATCTGATTAACGAAAGAGTATTTTTCGTAATCTAACATTTTTACAATAAAAATACACACACACACACACACACACGAAGTCGGCTATATACCCACAAAGAATACATTCAAAGCAACCTAAAGGTTTTTTGTTCTTTTTTTATTGAAAAATGCAACACGTAAATAGGCACGTTAAAGTATAAATAATTAAAATAATTTAAAAATTCTAAAGATTCATTGCTTTTTGTACAAATGCTAAGATTTTTTTAAAATATCGACATTGAATTAATATTATTTTTAGCACGCTCGTATCGGCATTACTGTAATGTAACTGCTACTTCATGATCTCATTATGCTAATTGTTTCTCCAATAGTCCATCTTAATTAATTTTTTTTAAACAAAATTTACTTGAAACTAACGAAGAATTTTATATGTCATTATCATTTTAAATGTATTACTTTTTGAGGATGATATTTAGTCTTCACGATAAAGAGACCCTCCCTCTCTCCCGTTACCTTTTCTGTGTGGTTTATGCCCTTACCTTTGCCCCACCATTACTATTCACCTTATTCCCCATCTATCAGGCTCGTCACTCAGCAACACTTGTAGCCTGCTCAAGGTTTCTGCAGAATCAGAGATCCGCTTAGAAGCCATATGTTATACAGGGTTATCATAAAAGAATGGTATTTTTTCGAACATGGTTTAAAGAAAACCCTAATTACTTACAGTTAATGTTGTTTACATCATTCATAAATTTCAATATGTGCGCCCATAGTCGCACGACAAATGCCCAAACGATATTCAACTTCTCTCTACACATTCGTTAATATTTCTTCGGTTATGGTTTTCATTGCTTCTTTAATCCTGTTTTATAAATGGTTCAGGTAACTATTTTGTGTTAATAAACCACGCTTTTGATGTACCCCCACAAGAAAAAATCACAAGGTGTCAGGTCTGGACTCCTTGGAGGCCACAGCATAAGTCCCTGCCTGCCTAGCCGTTGATCTCCAAATGTTTCGTTCAAAGCGTCCGTGACCAATGCACTGAGGGGGAGCACCATTTTGTTGGAAATGAATTAAAACCCAATTTACTTGATCTTTATCCGAGAATATTACTCACTAAACTCACCGCGACAACGATACAAGAACTGATGTTGAGGTTAAATAGCTTACAAACAGATTATTGGGTTGGAGGCTTTCAGAGATATCAATTTTAGCATCTAGAAATTTCTCTTCAAACTTCCTACGAATTACTGAAATCGCACCATTCTTTTATGACAACCCTGTATTTTAAATCAAACTGTAAACATCCATAGAAACATAATAACACGTTCTCGCAAATAACTAAAACTAAAAACAGGCTAGATGATCGAAATGGTCAACATTTATCATGGTATATGTTTGACATACTTATATGTTTGGTTAGAGTGTAATTGCTTCTTCCAAGTTATTTTAAATTCACTATTGTACGGATAATGTAAAGTTACAAATGTTACCTTAAGAGTACCATACTGTTATTCTTTGTAAAATTAAATAATATAAAAGATCTTTTTCTAACAGACTATTCTTCTCACTTCTAAGGTTAGAAGTGTCAACAGAAGCCTTTCAAAGCTATGCGGATACAATTTGCGGGGGAATTGTACGACGCCGTATACAAAGGGGGAGAATGAAGTTTTGCACGACTTTTTCTACCCCAGTGCGCTGTGTTGGCACAGCCTCTAATGCGTTATTTCAACACACTGATGTAAGCATTCGGTTTCATTCATGCGCCAAGTCAATACGCGACACAAAGGGAGTTATGCATTACTCAACGCTTGCATGCTTCTATTTCACTTGGATTTTAATTAAAAATCTTATTTGTCTTCAGGTTTTATGACTACAGCGTTATTATATGTTCAGATTATTGTGCCGAACCTTTCTCGTGTTGAATATTTATTTCTGTAAAACGTAAATGAGATTAACATATAACAATACAGTATGAAAAGTAAACTTTTCGCAACAAGCAAGAATTATCAAGTCAGTTACCCTAACCTAATTTTACCAGTTAGGTTAGGTTATGAATTCTTTCTTTAATATTAATTTCTTCTAAATACTTATTCTTCCAGAAGAAATTTAACACTTTGTTATATTTCAAAACGAAAGACGATTGAAACATTAATTGCTTATCATCAGTAACAATAGGACCGACAGCTGCCAAAAAGTCTGTCCTTGGTACAGCGAAATCCCTTCTCAGCCAGAGGCTTCTTGCCAAGTCACTGCAGTTGTGAAATTCTGTGAATTCCACGTCTACGCGGATCCAAAGCTAATTTTGGTTTGAGCGTCGCAATTTGCAGACTGACAACTGTCAAAAAATTGAGGTCCGATTTCGTTTAACTAAGCTTAAATATATAAAACAAACCGCTTAGAATAGTTTACAGTTTACAGTAATTAACCTTGAGTAAATATAAACACTTCTAGTGTCGGGCTGTAAGGAGTGTTAAACGTGTGTGTATATAATCTGTGAAAAGAAGCATATTCCTTAATGACGTCATAGTGGGGAGTTATTTTTACGCTTTAACGATGTTATTTGTAGTCCGCTTTGAGAAATTACAGTCCGTTAACTCGCTAATTTTAACCGCTTTGTAACTTAAATGTGGAATACCTGTCTGGGATTTTTGAAAAACTTGTTTTACCCAAAAGGGTGTCTAATGTTGATACCTAGATTTTTTTTATCCACACTCCTTCTTTCTCCTCTTTTATCGGGTTGTACAGTCCTGTTTTGTGAGTATATTTTATTCTTTTATAATTTATAGTCTCAGATTTTCAAATAGGTTTTATTCTGTAATAATTTATTCCTTGACTACAATTGTACTGAATAATTTAAAGTGCATGTCTCCTAAAACTAATGGTTTTTTCTTACCTGTGTAAAATACACTGAACGAATGGCATGATTTAGTATCAAATACGATGCCCAGTCGACTTTATAACAATAATGTTTTTAAAGAGAGTCGTGAATGCAGAAGGCGGGAGCAGTGAATACCTCTTTTCGCCCATCATATACCCCTTTTAAATACCCCAAGTTATCTACCTTTATGAATTCTCTTCGCCATCTTCTGGCTTTACCTTCATACTTAAAAACCCTTCAGAGGCACATTGGTAATGTCATTTATAAGCCTTTGGGTTTAGAATTAACTAAAATGTTCATTTTAGATGTGCATACATCTATTGCGGCGGATAATACCGACTGCTGACGTGGCGACGCTTTGTAACTCTTCGACCGTCTCCGCCGGCTATCTTCTCTCATTCCCTCTCTCACGTTATTAACATACCTATATACAGTGTTCTTCACTTGTTAAAGTACGTAAGTTGTAATTTGCTTAATTATAACAATTAAACGCCCATTAAATTTAATTTAATGTTTAATAACAATAACAATACATTTATGGTATATATTTGTTAATTATTTGTAAAATTATTTCTATTAAAATGATTCCAAATAATAAAAGGAGGGATAATTTAATACTAAATTAAAGTATTTTTAGAGTTATTTATTTTTAAAAAAATTAAAACTTATTCTTTTCAATTACTACGTTTAATTACTCCCGTTTAAGTCTATTACGGGAAAATGTGTTGAAGGTGTGTTTATACATAATGATTGATGATTTAGGATTATATCATGGAAGAGGAATTGGCTTTACAGTGGTAGAGATTCGATGATTTTTAAATACAATAAACATGAAGACTGTTGATTTTAGCACAGGACTTCGATGTAAACTATGCAAAAAATTAATCACTGCCGTTAACAACCTTCCTTCAAAAGAAATTTCAATTGCAAATTAACAACAATCCGAGAGAATGTACTACTAGATATGTAACAACAATAGATGCAGTATTTATAACATGTCTTGTTAATACTATGTGGAATACGTTTACAACATAGTACTTTAGTTATCATCGGCCGATTATTACAGTGACAGCGTTAGAGGCAGCATCGAATAGGCTTACTAGTAGTACTGGAGTAACTGACGAAGCAGCTAACTATATTGAAGAAATTTGTATATTAAATCTATATTGGGGTATTTTTAAAATAAAGAAGATTCTCATTTTTTCTTTAAAAAATCTGAATATATTCCTCTTTAATTTATCTCCTCTAATAAACTATCCTTTTATACACATTTTTTAATATTTATCTCCGTTATTAAATCATCCTTTGAAGCACATTTTCTAGTATTTATCTCCTTCCATAAACCATCCTTTCATGCATATTTTCTAATATTTATCTCCATTAATGAAGCATTCTTTCATGAACATTATCTAATATTTATCTCCGTTATTAATCCATCCATTCAAGCACGTTTTCTAGTATTTATCTCTTTCAATAAACCATCCTATCGTGCTCATTTTCTAACATTTATCTCCATTAATAAAGATTCTTCTTCTTTAATAAACCATCCTTTCATGCACATTTTCTAATTTTTATCTTCTAATATTTATTTTCATTATTAATCCTTTCTTTCATGCACATTTTTTAATATTATTCTTCTTTAATAAATCATCCTTTCTTGCACATTTTCTACTATTTATCTTCTTTAATAAACCATTCTTTTATGCAGATTTTCTATATTTATCTTCTATAATAAATCATTATTGTCTTACACATTTTCTAATATTTATCTTCATTAATAAACCACTCTTTCATGCACATTTTCCAAGTATTTGCCTTCTTTAATAAATCATCCTTTCTTGCACATTTTCTAATATTTATTTTCATTAACAAACCATTCTTTCATGCACATTTTCTAATATTTATCTTCAATAAATCATTCTTTCTAGCACATTTTCTAATATTTATCTTCATTAATAAACCATACTTTCTTGCACATTTTTCAATATTACTCTTCTTTAATAAACCTTTCTTTCATGCATATTTACAAATATTCATATCCTTTAATAAACCATCATTTAATACATCTTTGCAACATTTTATCTTCTTTATTAAACCGTTATTTCATGCACATCTTCTAATATTTATCTCCGATTATAACCCATTTTTTCATGCACATTTAAAAAAAAATGTTTATCTCTTTTCATAAACCCTCTTTTCATGCACATTTTCTATACAAAACATTTTCGATGTTTTACATCTGCCAGGCGTTCCGCGACAATGTTTTGAAACCCTTAAACAGATTTGTATTCAAGCCAAGAAACTAGATTAACGCTAACAAGTAAACGTTTAATCAACCTTAAACTTCCGTCACATAAATTTTAAACTGACAATATCCTACTGTTTAGGTAACATCACCTACGCGTCCGGGTTGGTGAAAGTAGGAAGTGGCTAATAGGTAAATTTACTCATCCAGCAAGAAACTGTCGCAATGTAACCGACACAATTAAACCTGTCGACGACTAAACAGTTACGCAATCAGGGTCTTTAAACGATTGTTACTTTCTATAAATAAATTTATGTTAAAGCATGAATTACTAATTGGGTTTGCTTTACATAAACTCAAGTTTCATTTGCTTCATCAAACAGATGTTTGTTCAATATTTGTTCAATGTTTGTTTCAATATAACCTAACCTATTTGGTATTTTCCGAATGAGTTTATATATTTGTACAAGATGCATACTTTGCTTCCATGTTCTCAAATAAAGAATACATTGGAAGAATGTTTTATATTATAATTATAGAATACGTTAAATTTGTTACGTTTACATTTACATTTAGTGAGCAACATACTTAATCTACATGTCCTTAGTATGTGCTATCAAATTCCTTGGTGTTTTTGCTTAATGTAATTACCATCACACTGCTTTAACTATTAGTTACCTGCTCTACGACAACGGGCAGGGGCGTAGCCAGAGGAGGGCACGAGCCCCCTCCAAGCCAATTAATTTTAGGAGAAAAATATTACCTTATAAAACAGCGCTAGGTTTTTAGTGAAACAGCTTCTCGACAACCCAACAAATGTGTAATTTCAATTGCCAAAATATCATAAAATATGATTTCTAGAGATAACAATGTCCAAAATTTCCCCGGGAGGGCTCGACTTCTGGGTCGTGCCCCCCGCTAAAAATCATCCTGACTACGCCACTGACGACAGGGTTTATTCTGTTTAACCTTCTCTTCCTGTTGAGCTGCATCGTCTCAATATTAACGTTTGTTCAACGTAACTCGTGGTTCAGACAAATCGTTTAATTTCGTCCTCGCTTATTAGGCACTCTATGTAGAACAGAATTTTAAACATACTAATGGGAGTCTATTGTGTTCCTGGTTACATTGTTTAGAAGCTGCAGTTGTGGGGAGGTCTAGCATCATATAATATCGAGAATAATATTAATGCAGAGAATAATAAATTAATGAATTACTTTTAAAAACCCTAAAAAGCAGATATTTTATAAATAAATTTATTATTGTATTTGGCACTTTAAAATACTAATAACTGACCGTGTCATCGGCTTCCTACGCCACCTGAAAAAAAAAAAAAAAAAAAAAATATATATATATATATATATATATATATATATATAATAATAATAATATTTAAGAACGTTTTGTTTAGATTTAGTTAAACTATGTTAGAAATAGTTTAATTTAATTCTTTAATCTTTATCTTTACCTTTAATTTTAATTTTAGTTTTTATGGTTGACTTCAAGTTATTTAGTTTAACTGTTTAATTCTAAGGTTGCAGTAGCAGGTATTAGTATGGATAGTTTTTTTGAGGTTTTAATTTTTCAGTTTTAGATTATTTATTTTATGTGTGTAGGCAATAATATCCATATTTAGATTTTCACCAGGAAAAAAACATTTTAAATATATATATATATATATATATATATATATATATATATATATATATATATATATATATATATATTGTAATCCTTAGATGAATTATTTTTTCTTGTTGAATATGTACGGTAAAATAAAATAACTTTCATAAACAAGAAATATACGAGAAAACAAGAAAATTCTATATATATAGAAGTTTTTAAAATTTAAATTAGGATGGGCTTCTGAGTCAGAATCTGATAGATAATTTTTAAATATATTTTACCCTCTTTTGGCGTCATACTCGTATATTAAAGTAAATTCAAAAATTGTCACCAGTAGTTTATAGTAAAATAGTGTAACTGATAAAGTTACAATATTATACAAAAACATAGTTTAATTATTGCTCTAAAAGGTAATACAGTACATGACACACATTAGTGCAAGCTCGTTTCCCCGTATGTTAATATTATTGGTATTAATGAATGTCACCGTTCAATCATAACCTCACTTTACAAACACTCACATTAATGTAATAGTTTTTCAAGAACTTCCTCGCAGTGGTTAAAACTTCATTAAAATGTAGATTCAAAGTATCCTGTTAAGATGGGTTTGTTTATTAAGACAAAACTACACCTCAAAGCTTTTCTAACGGTAACTACACGATTGCTGAATTCAAATCCTGGTCTCTATTTATCATTGTGTAGTGTCGACCTATGGGTATCGCTGGGACTTAGGAACTCACTGTATGTTGCTACTTTGTTTGATCTTAATATGTACAACATTGCAATAAAGTATTCAATTAGAATATGTTCCGTTATAAAAAAAGGAAATTATTATTACCGCAACGTAAAACTCCCCCCCTGGGGTCAACTTTAGTGTTGATAAAATTATTATTATTGTTACAACCAAACCTAACTCAACCGGATACTTTGTTACTAAGTTGTGAAACTGATATAGCAACTAGCAATAGGTTATCACTGACAATATGAAATTTACAAACACACAAAACACAAAATACGTACACATAAACAAATATTAAAAAATCACACATACTCTTTGATACTATCAAAAACCTGCCTTTAAAGCCGTCACCACTTAACCTAACATCTCCAAGCAGAATACACTAATCAAGATCGCCATGGAGCGATCGAAAACGTTCTGTCTCAGTTTTACAAATTTACAAAATTTAAAAGTTCGGATAATCATACACTAATGTATAAGTGATTAATTACGTTTGACCGAACTTATGGACTACGAAATTCAAGAGAATATCATGGAGATATTAATCATGATTTATGAAATAGTTCTCCATTTTACAGGGAAATATTGACTTTCTACAGTTCCATATGGGTTTTTACCTTGAGGTTATGTTCTTGAAAAAAAACAATCACTATTTATGGTTTGAAACAATTTACACTTATTTCTTGTTTAGAGTGTATTTTAAGTAACATATATGAAAACGAAAAAAAAACGGGACCGACCCAGTCTTTTTCAAGCATTGTCATCTAACTCAAATACTAAATGTGGAACTCAATCCCGGTCCTATAGAACTTAAAGCCATTTCAAGTTTATTTCTGTAGGAACCGTGCTGAGGTTTTCATCTTACCTGTAAAACCTAGAGATGCGATTAGAGTTCGCTTTCAGCAAGGGGTTTTACTGCAAAATTTCAGTACTGAAATTTATTATACAGTATTTCTTATATTATTTTACCGGCCTCATGACCTCCTCCCCTAAATCAGTTATAATCCAAACTATCCTATCATGTATAAATTTATACAAGTTTTGTCTTTGCTTTCTCTTTGTATGTACATTCAGCTTCTACCTAGTTATTATTTTTATACAATTTAAATTATATGTTAAAATAACAACCCTGTAAGCTCTGATTTTCTTTGTGAAGCGTATGACATGACAAGTGTGTTGATGAATGTATCTGGAATATTCCTAATTTGTACAATATTCGTATTGAAAATTTATAAATAATTGAACAATATTTTTTTGAAGAAGTTTAGTTTTCATCTAAATCGGAGATCTGTGACACAGGAGGCTGTAATATTTTAGTTTTAAAATCTTTAAAAGTAATCTAACTTTCTCCTCTCAAAGAAAGACAAGGCATAAAATGCAGAGAGATGATTTCGCTAGGAAGGCAGAAGATTTATTGTTTTATTTAGTCTGTTTAAAATAGTAAAATATTTCTGAAATATTAACTGGAAACGCTCAAAGTTATTTCACTTGACAGCTGAATGGATAAAACACCGCGTGCCAAGGAAATGGCACAAAGACGGGGTCGGGTAGCTGTAGACTTATCGGGGCTAATCAGTGCTCCCTAACATTTTATGACTTCCCACAAGACACAGCTACTCCGCTTTAAGGCCTTGTCTTGATGTAAGCGTGGATGTATCTGTCAGGAGGTTCAACCAGTTTTTTGTTACTGTTTTAAATCCTTGTTGCACCATTAATTTCCAGTCGAATACCGTCTTTCTTTCTTGTCCGTTTAGAGTGTGTTGGCTTCTGTGTTTACTTTAGTAATAATAATTCACTTACTAAATTTCATTTATTTGAATTTCATAAATTCAAGAATAAACAATTGCATTTTATTTAATAAAGATGGAAACCTTACATTTCAAGTGCATTTTAACGCATTGCAAACAAATCATGCGAAGGTCTGTGTTATGCTAAAATAAAATACATCCTTAGTTGTTCAAAAATTTGTAATGTAATTATTTGTCCTTATATTAGTGTAGTTCATCATTTGTTATTAATTAAATTTTATTTTATTAGTTACAACTTAAATATGAAAATGTAATAATTTCAAATGATTATTTTGTCGTATTATAAATATAATAATTTGTTGTTCACTATTTTTGAACGAAAAGTGTGAATTATAATAAATAGCACATACGCACCCTAACTACAATACGTTTTTAATAGCCTTATGCAGGTTTCGGTTGTATATCTTCCATCTTCAAAGGCAGAAAAAAAGAAAAAACTGTTTTTATTCTTCCTGAGGATGGTTGATTTTCAGCCGAAATTTGTAATAAATTAATAAAACAATATGATTAGAAGTTGTTTGTTCTTTATTACATTTAACCATCTTCAGAGGCCACAAAAACAAAAATACTTTATTTTTTGTACAACCCAAGGAAGGTCGCTTAGCAGCCTAAGTGTACATTAGGTTAGTAAAAGTTTATCATGGTTAAAGGGTGTTGTTTGTTCTTCGTTATAATGTATTCTACATATGTTCTAGATATTTAAAAAAAGTTATTCCAGCTCGAGTTAAATAATATTTAAAAATCCATTTTTATTTAATTGTATCAGTAGCATGCTAATTATATGTATCAAGTCTCTTGTAAACATTTGACGGATATTATAGCTTATTTGAGAAATTCATGATCTTTTCAACTTGAACGTTAAAAACAATTTTGCTGTGTTAAAAACAAATATTTTATAAAACTCTTTCAATCTAAAACTCGAAACACTTCAGAATAAGGATATTATTAATATTGCAAAAATGAAAACAAAGTCTTAATCTATTTTTACAAAACCAAATGGGCTGAATTCAAATGGAAATATACTGCTACAATTAATCTTCAGCCAGAAAACTTACCCAATTTTTGCAAAAAAATCGGATGAATATTATTTAGAAGGGTGAAGAATCAGCCCAGACTGATTTCATATCTTGGAAAGGTTTTCCAAGGTTAACGGTTATTTTTATAACCTTTTGTTAAAAAGAAACTCAAGCGGACGAGTCACATTAAATTTAAACTCAAACTTTTTTAATTGATGAAAAATATGTTTCACTCTTTAAATGTAGTGTAAAATCGATTAACAAGTTTGACAATAGCCTACTGAGTAAGTAAAGGGTTGTTGATACAAATAACGCTGTAACGCTCCTTGGTACAGTATGTAAGAAGGATATTATGCAGGAAGACTACATTTTGGTCATCTGTAAGAAGAATAATAATGAGAGTAGGTTCAATTAGGTGGGAAATGTCCTAATGATGTCCTGGCACTGAGTGCAGGGAAACTCATAATATCGCATGGACAGTATCGATTGCATTGCATGTCGCCAATAAAACAAAAAGCTATATAAAATTCATTGACATTGAGTAATGAATACAGATATGCAGAGCGTAGTGATAGGTACTAATCGATCATAAATGTGTCTAACTTGTTGCAGTTTTTTTATGAGCGTATTAATTGTGGGGATTTACTTTATTATTTTACCATTTTTAATTCGGTTTTGAAGTCGATTTTTTACAGAGATTCCTAATTATTCCAACGTTCAATGAATATTTTGGTCATGTAAAATTATAGCGTGCAGGTATATAGGTCTTATCCTGATTTATATTTCTTATTGCTAAGTATTTTATATTTATATTATTCATATATTAATATAGTAAAAACCTAAATGCAATCTCTAAGGCTTAAATCTACTCTTTAGAGTTATTAATTATTACTCCAAATATTTAAAATAAGCATTCAAATTAGATTTCGCGAAGTTACACCTTAGTACCAGAGTCACGTTTGGTGAGTAATAAAACCCTTTAACTCACAATTATTAATTTATTTTCTTTTATCCGTTTCATTGACAAACTCATTATCAATACTCACTAAACAAATTCTACACTATTATTGTTACATTTACTAGCCTATATCAAGTAGGACAGTTACAAGGTCTTATTAATACGAGTATGATTATGCCTCAGTAGGGAAAAGCTTATTTAATCTTATGAAAGTTTGCTTATTGTTTTCTTTGCTCAATAAGTTATATATTTTAGAAACGCATTTTCAAAACATAATCGTTTACTATGAAAAGCGTTGTGCTGAGAAATAATCGGTGTTAATCGTATTCGTTTTCAGTGTTACTATAATCAGAAACACTTCTAAAATATTTTTTCGTTATATATTTAGGCATATACCTAGATATATATATAGGTATATATACTTAGGTATTCGTTAAAATAATAGCTATATACTTTTAAAAGAAATATATTCACAACTTGAAAGTAGTGTCAGAGTTTTTCCCATCAATTTCATATTTTAATAAATTATTTAAATATTTCTATCTTAGTCCTTTGTTGTGGTAAATTCGTTTTTAGAATCTTATTTGGATATATTCATTAATATCGTTATGAGTAGAAAATATTATTTTTATGGTTTTTATGTAATGCAATAATTTTTAATTAAGCTTTAAATTTTTATTTTACAAGTTTCCTATAACGCGTAGTCAATAGAAATAAATAACTCGTTATATATTGTGGTGGTTTTCTGATGTATTTATTGCTATCAAGGTTTCATACAGAAGGACAACCTTTAACTCTAGTGTTGTAGGTTTTTGCCTGCAATCATTGTCAACATTATCAAGAGAGTGCACTATGTGATACAACTTAAGTCTCTCCTTGTGAGACAACCATAAGTGTTGAGTAAACAAGTGTATAGTGAAACGTTATTCTTGTTTATGGTAATATATATATATATATATATATATATATATATATATAACAGTATATTTTAGAAAAAAATAAGTAAATAAACTCAAGAGGTTTTTATCATCATTACTTCCCTATTCGTTAATGCAGCGATTTAGTATATAAAAAAACAATGGAATCAAATCCAAAATCCAATTGAAGTACTATAATGATTACATTATTACGTTATAGCAATATCATGTTAGATTACATTATTACGTTATAGCAATACCATGTTAGATTACATTATTACGTTATAGCAATATCATGTTAGATTACATTATTACGTTATAGCAATATCATGTTAGATAACATTATTACGTTATAGCAATATCATGTTAGATTACATTATTACGTTATAGCAATATCATGTTAGATAACATTATTACGTTATAGCAATATCATGTTAGATTACATTATTACGTTATAGCAATATCATGTTAGATAACTTTATTACGTTATAGCAATATCATGTTAGATTACATTATTACGTTATAGCAATATCATGTTAGATTACATTATTACGTTATAGCAATATCATGTTAGATAACATTATTACGTTATAGCAATATCGTGTTAGATTACATTATTACGTTATAGCAATATCATGTTAGATTACATTATTACGTTATAGCAATATCATGTTAGATTACATTATTACGTTATAGCACTATCATGTTAATAATAACTATTAACTGCTTATATATATATATTTAAAATTAATTTAAAGCAAGCTTTTAAATCAAAGTAAAAAGTCAAATGATTACTAAAAAACTCTTTATAGAAACAGAAATTAATTGCACAAAGAAAAGTAAATATTGTTGATGTAGAACATGTTTGCGAAATGATTGTAGTGGAGCCAGAACTAAAGCCGATCGGTGCGTGGGCTTGATGTAAGGAGAGATGCTGTCAGCTGTACCACTATTGATCTCACGAGAGGGAGAGAGAGAGTTGCATATTGATTGCGAGAGAGGTTGCCGTGGCAACTCACCACGTCCACCCCTCTAACTTACCCCTGAGCACGTATTAAAACAATTATCTTGTTCATTCCGAAAGTTTTTACGATTAGGTTCGGTATAAAGGTATTTCCTACTTCGTTTATAGATATTTAGTTTACAAAGTACATTATATTTCCATTAATAAAAAGAAAGATTTAAAAAAATCTTCACACACATTTTGTTGATTTACGTTTAAAGTAAACAAAGTAAAAAAATAATTTTCCAAGTGTTTCTCCTATTAATGCAACAATATCGCAAACAACCAGGAATTAAAACCTTTCAACTTTTATAATAGATTATATTAAAATTACTTCTATATGTATAAAATGTTATTTTACAAAAATAATAGTTTTTCATTTTTGATACAGCCAGACTGTTTTTTTTCTCTACACAAAGTAAACAAAAAATGTCGATTTGCTTAACAATTTATTTTGCTGGTGTCATTGAATAATATTCTTCGAACTTGACAATGGATAATTCATTGTGCCTAGTTTGTCCATGGAATGTAGGACAGGGCTTTATAAAAGTCACAACAATGGAGCAAGGCAATCCACGTATTATTGCCAAACATTACCTAATTTGTTTAAACACTTTTTTATTAATTGTTTGGTTTTTATATTTCATTGTAATAATTTTTCTGAAACTAAAATAATGTAAAAAGATAATTTAATTTTAAAAAATTAAACTATATTTTATAAATTATATATGAGAGATAGAAATTATGAATGCATTGAAAAGATATAGAAGAATATCAGATTTGTGACTGCTAATTTCAATACTTTGATCATTAAGAATGTTCTAACCTTCCAAAATTTTAGAATACATATATATTTTGTATATTGTTATATTATTTCTTGTCGTGATCAGTGTGTCGAAAATTCTGTTATCCACAGTTATAACTGTGAAAATCAAGTTATAACTGTATAAAACAACTGTGGCGTAATATTTAACATAAATAAATGAAACCTCTATACAACAAATGACTTTTTTCTTTTATTTAAAACCTTATGTACATTTCGATTGCATAGCAATCATCCTCAGAGGTAATTTACAATAAAAATTTTGAGTATTTTTATTGCAAATTACCTCTGAGGATGATTGCTATGCAATCGAAATGTACATAAGATTTTAAATAAAAGAAAAAAGTCATTGGTGGTTTCATTTATTTATGTTGTTACTTCAAGTGTTTCTTATGTTTGGAGTTTCATTTATAAATAGTAATAGGCACATATAATTAATAAAATGTATTGCCTGTATGGAAAATACGTTAAAGAACTTGTGTCTACATTAATATACGTCAATTTAATGTTTATTTTCAAAACATATTGGAGTCTTAGTAGACATATAAAGGTTAGGGTCAGACATTAATTTTACTATGGTTTGTCGATTTTTTTCTTAATTATCTGAAACACCTAAAATAATAAAGTTGTATGACTGCTGTAATTTATTCCTACAAATATAACAGTGGATTATTTAATCGTGTTTAGAATGCTTGTATTTACGTTTTGTTAAATCTATACACTCAACTCTCGAGCGTCGGGATATTTTGTTTTTTGCGCCCGATGTGGTGCATTGAAAGACCACTCTTGTTTTAAACATTTTAATAACCTCAATATATAATAAAAGTATTCCTAATCAATTAGATTTGTCGTTGATTGACTGAAAGATACTGAGATCATAGAGTACACGATATTTACAATATTTCTCAGATTAACAATTTCCCCATTAGTCTATATTTTCTTCTGACAGTGGGTTACTTTTAATTTAAAGTTTTTCACATTTCCTTCGCCTTTTTTAGTTTTCGCGTATCAATAAACTGTTATAAATTAAAATGTGTAATTTATAGAAATTGTAAAACAACAATTACGCCGAGTCCCAACAGCGTTGTTTCTTAGTTATTTTGCTAATAATTCCGGTTGAGTTTAGGCTTCAGATTTTTCAGTCCCGCTTCTGTTTCTTAGGGTATAAGTGGTGTTGATACGGAACTATATTTCTAAACAAGTGACGACTTATTCTTACTCAGCGCAGGAGCCAGATAACCTTTCTAGAAGTACATTATCAGGAACAGGAAATTAATTATTACCTTCAAATCCAATTCTTCTACATGAAATCCCATTTTATGCCATTATAATGGTTAAACTTAGACATAAGTTTTTAAATAAGTTAATTAAATGTGTGCCCAATTTAAATACATGCTTAAGTATGTGTACAAAACAACAAGTGCTTGAAGCAAAGTTTAAATATTCATGTACACAAGCTATAACTATACAAAGAAATATACAATATCAAGATCACAGTGGTACAATATATTACCATAAAAATATTGGAAACAACCTTAGTACCGCAAATGTAATAAAAAATATTTGATATTACGAGTTACTTAAGACTAAACCCTTATGTGCATTTCGATGACCATGTAATCATCATCAGAGGGTCTTATTACAAACTCAAAATCATAAACTTTAATTAAATTTTAAAAAAAGTTACAAACTAGACCGAAGTTTGTAACTTATTGTTTTCAAGATTGTAATTTTGTAATAAGACCCTCTGATGATGATTACATGGTCATCGAAACGTAACTAATGGTTTAATTTAAAGTAACTCGTATTATCAGTTATTTTTGATGTTTTTTGTTTTATTGGAGTTGTTTCCAATATTTTTATTGTAATACAAAGAAATACTGAGTATACGAGATTTTCCTTGAAATTTCGTTGAGAATTTCATCCCTTATTTTAGCATGGATACAAGCCCTAGTTATTCAACTTAGGGGCTCTTCTTAATTTTTTATTTTCAAATTATCGACCGTCGCTAAACGAAATTACGTCCTTGAAGTTTACTAGTATACTAGCAGTAATAGCTCTCTATTTACTGTTCACTCGCTTTATATGGAAACTACCTTGAAAATAATACTATTTGAGTTTTCTAATGACATTTTAAAATTAATAATAAATTTGTTAACCAAATTGTAATATTTTTTTGAATTTTTCATTCCATAAAAGATTAAAAAGAAACGTAAACTTCTGGTGGTTGTTCAACCCCCTTGCGCCCCTTGCTGCTTTCCTGCAAGAGTAAAATCGCCTAATGAAGTCAGTTTCTAATTGATGTTTTCTCCAGTCTTCAGTGATGTTCATTAGAGTTCTGAATGTATATAATAATTTATACAAGACATCAGATTCTTTTCATTATATCACTAAATCAACTCATACAAGTCAGAACATAACTTAAGCGTATAAGAATCTCATTTATTAGTTATTTGTCGTCATAAAATTTATATCAAGTAAATTTAATTTTGAATTTAAATTTGCGTCGTCTTTTGTTTTTAAAATTAAGTAAGCACGCATATGTTATGCAGCTAATAAAGTAATACTGTGTATAAAACTATCTGCTACTCAACTGAACGGAACAATTTATACAAATATCCAAAATTGTTTAAACATGATATAAAAATATTGAACAAGGAAACAGTTCTAGTACGACATCATATGTTTAGTGAGGATCCTCAGTATATTATGCTTTTAATCTTATTTAAATCGTTCTACTTCGCATCAAGCCAAAAAATGTTTCTCTTCAAAAGAAACAAAACGTATACAGTAGATTACTTTGTTCTGGAGCCGGTATCAGATCAGGCTGAAATAGTGTCGGGAGCTGCTGTTGTCAAAATACTCGTTCACCTCCTTCTAATAGCTCTCACTCTTCGTATATATAACTTTGCAACACTGTTTTCTTGTATTCACTTATCACTTTCACTATATGTACTTAAACAAGAATCGTACTTGGTATTTATACAAGTTAACTTTCAAAGATTGGTAGTATCTCCATTATCGAGCATCACTGACCAATCTTTGAAAGTCAACTCGCATAAATACCAATTAAGATTATTGTTCAAGTACATATAGTGAAATATATATATAGTATAGTACTGATATATATATATATATATATATATATATATATAGTATATATATATATATATAGAATATCAAATGTGTTTTCCTGTTAGAATATTTTTAAGATCAAATAATACACACAAATACAGGAATGTTAATTTATTGAACAATAAACTCTAAGCTTTTCGTTGGCTTACATTACCAACATCTTCAGGAGTTACAATATTAAGAATGATAACACAAACTGTCAAACAAACATGAAGCTACTAGATAAAGCAATACACAGTTGCCAAATCTATTACAATATTGCCAAACCTACTCCACTGCTGCCACAACATTATATACATTGAACAAAGTATGGTATTTAGAACGTATTTGAATTTGTTCATCTATTAATTTGTTATTAATATTATGTTTGTAAATTTCAAATGCTTCACATACGTTCATTTTTAACCCTTTATTTACTTCTTTTATAATTTTCATATTATTTATATTAGGAAACATATGATTATTATTAATACAATGTGTTGCGAAATTAGACTTATATATATTTGGTTTTAAAAAAGCATTAAAATGTTCTTTATACCTTTCTTTTAATTTTTTCAATGTTTGTCCTATATAAACCTTATTACAAAATTCACATTCTAATTTATATACTCAGAATTTTAATTTTAATTTGAGTATATAAATTAGAATGTGAATTTTGTAATAAGGTTTATATAGGACAAACAAAGAAAAAATTAAAAGAAAGGTATAAAGAACATTTTAATGCTTTTTTAAAACCAAATATATATAAGTCTAATTTCGCAACACATTGTATTAATAATAATCATATGTTTCCTAATATAAATAATATGAAAATTATAAAAGAAGTAAATAAAGGGTTAAAAATGAACGTATGTGAAGCATTTGAAATTTACAAACATAATATTAATAACAAATTAATAGATGAACAAATTCAAATACGTTCTAAATACCATACTTTGTTCAATGTATATAATGTTGTGGCAGCAGTGGAGTAGGTTTGGCAATATTGTAATAGATTTGGCAACTGTGTATTGCTTTATCTAGTAGCTTCATGTTTGTTTGACAGTTTGTGTTATCATTCTTAATATTGTAACTCCTGAAGATGTTGGTAATGTAAGCCAACGAAAAGCTTAGAGTTTATTGTTCAATAAATTAACATTCCTGTATTTGTGTGTATTATTTGATCTTAAAAATATATATATATATATATATATATATATATATAATATATACATATAGTACTGATATATATATATATATATATATATATATATATATATATATATATATATATAGATTCTTGTTTAAGTACATAAGTGAAAGTGATATATATATATATATATATATATATATATATATATATATATATATATATATGATTGTAATTTTCATTCCTGGTGATATTGGTACTGTTTACCAACAAAAAGCTTTGGATATAAATTAATAAATATTCTTGTATTTGAATAACCTATGTTGTTTTTATATATATATATATATATATATATATATATATATATATATATCACAAATTTTCATTCGTTAATAAAATATGTTTATATTCACATAATCGAGTTGAAATACATTTCTTTTAACCAATAGTGGATGACAACTGATATTGATTCTGTTTTTTACATATTATAAAAATTTAGGGAGTCTAGTTCGGATTCGAACTGAGTACCTTTAAGTCCGAACTCTAGCACTTTTTTGGCATTGAGCCAACTATCCATAGCTAGAAATTAATTTCTCAAAGATCTATATGAAAAAAACCTCCATTGTATAACCTTAAATTGTTGCCATGGTTACCACACAATGTCATAAATAATGCTCTAGAATTAAATATGAATGAAAAGAATAAAATAAACAAACTGGGTTAAAAGTATCGAAACTTGCTTCACAAACGGATAGTGCGAAAAGAGAGCGAAAAGAAACTGCAACACAATGCACCCGACGAAGAAAAAGCGTTTAAATAGTAACAAATGAAAATAATATTCTAACACCATACATAGAAAGGAAAATTGCAAGGAAATTCGCTTAATATTGTTATTCTGACTTATACAAATACATATTTATATAAATTGTAATTATACAATTCAAAATAAACAAATACAATTTTTCTTTAATGATTTAAGTAGAAATTGACTTTAAAACAAAATTTTATATGAATTGTCTCCTCTTGTTTCAGGTGAGTGTTGACGGAAGTTGCTAGAAATGACACTATCGTAGATAACCTCAGGTAACCTAATACTTAAGTCCTTTGTGATTGCAAAGAATCTTTAAGTAAGTGTTCACACCGTTTTATAGTTGTAAAGCGTTTAACAATCCTTTATTCAAAATTTCCTGTATTAAAAATGCAGTTACTCTTAACTAACAATATGCAGCCATTTGGGAATGTGAAGATAGGAGCGGAATTTTAAATATAGAGCTTTAAATTTATAATAATATAATTTATAATTTAATATCATCTTTAAATTAGGTGAATTACTTTATTTAACAGCGCTATATTATAGATAGAACTAGACAAACGTAGGGTTTTTTCGTTTTCACTTAATTTACGTAAAAAAATATACTAAATGAGAAAAAAGTTATTTCAAGAATCGCGATCCATAAATAGAGGTTAAAATTTGGAAATTAGAACATAATCTCGATTTACAAACTCATATGATAGTGTATAGACTGAATGATTGTTTATAAAACAGGTTATTAATGTATACTAGCCTGCAATAGATTATATAGGCCTACCTATTTCACAACCTATCCGCTAGATATCCAGTTAGGATAGTGTACCGACAATATCTTATGGGTTCATTTATTCAAAGTTCCCTTTAATTAATTCTTTATGTAACATACAGTTACTCTACACTAACAATAAGCAGTGACTCGAGAATTTAAAGACAGTTGCGGAATTTTTTATATAGAGGAAGATATTTTTATATCAGGCGTATTTCTTAATTTAACAGCATTATAATATGTCTAAGCGTTTAGATGAAACTTTACAGGTATTAGACAAACTTGGATTTTTTTTGTTTTTACATAATATGTTACTTAGAAACACATTCTAAACAAGAACAAATTTAAGCGTCACCATTAATAGCGTCACCATAAATAGTGGTTAAAATGTGAAAAATTATATAAAAATAACGTCAATTTACAAACACAGATGAAACAGTATGAACTCCATTGGCTCGCCGAAGTGGGGCGAAGGGGTCCCGGCCTCCCTGTTTTATAACCAAAACAAAAACTATGCGCGTCATCTTTCATTGGTATTTATAGTTATTCATTAAATATTCATGTTAAATTGTGAAATGAGGGTCAATTGACAAAATAGTATTAATTTCCAAACTTTTTAAATAGAAATTTATTTAAACGTTTTGAAAATAATCCTATTAGGTTAAAAAAAAGTTATACCCTTGTAATTATAGCCTTGTAATAAGATTACTATTTATTAGGAATATACTGTGGTTGAATTTAATAATAAATACACAAAAACCTCTTAACCACAAATTTTCTTTATTTTACCCTTATGTACATTTCAGTTACAAAGTAACCATCCTCAGAGGGATAACATACAAAGACTGATTACGCTAGAAAAATACCTTATTTATAATCTACAAAACTAGTCACTCCCACTCCGACCGCCGCGGCCCCACCTGTTAAACAAGGCGTAGCCACGCCCATCGAGTGAAAGCTTTTTTTTTAGTAGGTTGACGTAAGATATCTTGCTTTCACTCGATGGGCGTGGCTACGAATTGTTTAACAGGTGGGGCCGCGGCGGTCGGAGTGGGAGTGACTAGTTTTGTAGATTATAAATAAGGTATTTTTCTAGCGTTAATCAGTCTTTGTATGTTATCCCTCTGAGGATGGTTACTTTGTAACTGAAATGTACATAAGGGTAAAATAAAGAAAGTTTGTGGTTAAGAGGTTTTTGTGTATTTATTATTGTAATAAGATAATCAGAAGGTGTCTTTTAAACAATCATATCCCAACCGGGTAGTTTCTAACTGTAATTTCATATGGTATAATTTAGGTTGACAATTCGTAAACTATTACTTGACAAAGGAGCATGTTTATAAAATCAGATTATGTTTCGTTGGCGATATTTAACGTGCTTTTTAAACAACAATAATTGTTGTTTTATATTTAAAAACACTTGCTAAAACGTACGGTACAACCTCGATAATTCGGACTAAGTGGGACAGTGGCTTATCCAGGTTTTCGAAAAGCCTCGTAAGCCGGACACTAAGGAAAATTAAAAGAAGAATTTGTACTTACAGAAAAACTATTTTATATTTACCAAACAAAGAATATTATCCACAGTATATGAATGTACATATGTATACACAGTTGAAGTCCATTACAATTTTCTGGACAAACTAATCTGTCAATTTTGGCTGTTTAAATGTTGTGAGCCGCTTTCGTGCTGTGGGATCCTGTAGTCTTTTCAGCACAAAACATTACGTCCATTATTTTGTTTATCTGTAGGTCTTAGACGTGTTTATTGTTGTGCTAGACTTTTTATGTATATACTGTACTTAATTGATTTTTGTTATTTCTTATTTATTGCTTTTTTATTCTACTTCAAAATCATTCCGAGTTAACGGAGTCCGGCTTAACGAGATTCTACTGTAATAGGGAGACTGGGACAATACCGACATATAGAGAAATCCCAACGCTCTTATTTCTATCCTTCTGTACGCCGTAGAATATAGCTGTAGTCCTGGTCAGCCCTACAATAGAACCACGTTTCTCCGGACTAGATGAGACATACAAAAAGTCCAGTTCATCCACAAATTATATTAAATAACACCATTTCCTCATTTATGTTCAAATTCGATATTTATGTAAGAAAGGCTTGTTTAACTCTCTGCATTAAAGAATAAGTGTCTACTTTTGAGCCGTAAAACAAAAAAATACATACATTAAATGAATATTTTCGAATTATGATGTACTGTAATTAGCTTATTAGTACTCTGGTTATAATTAGGTAATTTTAGTTTCTCATCTGAAATTAATAAATTCCGTTATTGACAGTGTAAAACTACAGTAGGGCCTACACTATAATTAACTAGAAAGAAAACAATATAGCACGAGGTTTCAATTTTATTGAAATAATTAAATTTTCCTCATGTTTTACTTTTTTCTTTACTTACATTTAGTTTTTTCAAATTACAACCGTCCGGATTAGCTGGAACTCCTCACGATCGAAGTCCGGATTAACGTGTTCTACTGTAATGAGTAACATAAGTTATACAAAAACGACAAAATCTATTTTGTCCTTATCTTTGTCCAGTATTAACAATTCTATCCCATTCTATTGATACCGTTTCAATTTTTTACAAAATCGAAGACACCTTTGAATTAATGGTTTCGTTCGATTTATTTTACTGTAAGCATATATGTGTGTTTTCCCTTTATGATTTAACTATCCAGCAAGTGTACTAAGGTACGCAGTTTATTGCAGTTCCCGCTACAGCATTATAATAAGACAAGAAGCGATACTGGGAATTATTGTTTACCGTTTCCTACTTCCTACATCCACAATACAACGCCGTATCCCACTCGTCTTGATGTGCGTGACGGAGGCGTACCTCTGTACAAACTGTTCCTATTGTTTAATTACTTCATCAACTTTTCCTATTCTCTGTGACGTCTTAACACTTCTAATGCTCAACATTACAAAGGGCATTCACCATGAGCGTGTGTTCTGTACTATGTCTACTGGTAGTTTGCGTGAAGACAATCAACTGCTGCCTCAACCACTTTAATTAACACACGAGTAATCTATGCTGAACTTCTACTTGAAAACCTCATTTATTTTGTTTCAAAAAAATTTAATCTTGTCCATTTTTTTATATAGCTTGCAAAATTTAACCTAGACAGGTTAATCGTAGTACGTTTAGTCATTCTTTTTATTACTTTTTTTAAAAATTTGTGCATACTAAACTTCCATTAATACCCCCTTAACACTAAAGTGTACGCCTTCACTTGAAAGGTTCATTACTAATGGAAAAAAAGATTTTTGCAACCAATTGTTAACGTTTAATCATGCAATACATCTTGGAGTAACCTAGAGGGTTGAAAAATGTGTAAATAAAAAACCATACTTATTTGACGTCAGTGAATTTCTGATGCAATTTTCTATATTTTTAATTCGTGTTTGGCATCGTTATTATCTTATTACAATGCTTATTCCTGATGTATACATCATATTAGCAATATTGAGCGAAACAAAATTTAAAAAAAGGAATCCCTACTTGTTTTTTTTCAATTCTTTCTTTTAGATCGTACTCTCCTTATATAAATTTTGTTCAAATTTTCAATCGTTAATAAAATACTTTTTATTCATCCACTGAAGGTCAAATACGTTTTTTAAAATTTGTACTGGATGTATTGTTATTGATGTTAATACAGTTTTTTTTTCAAATATTAAGTACTGAATTAAATTTAATGAATTCATTTTAGTTTTGTATGGGAGAAAAACGTGTCACAAAAGGGGCAAGCTATGCAATATAGTTGTTTAATACCATTTGGTTTAAAACATATGATTAAATAAAACAGCAGATTTTATGATATAGGTTATGTGGCAGAACTGCTATTTTATGGTATATGTTATGTTACTTTTTTATATTAATTGTAATTATTTAATAAAAAGTAACTAAAATATTTTTTTTTGTCAACCTATCTAGGAATTGACTTAATTTTAAAAAATATTACTTCTTAAAGTAGAGACTGAGCAGAGATTACTCAGGTGGTAATTATCTGGGTCGGCGCCCGGACCGAGAGATTAAATGGGAGTCCACAAGCCAACCGCCACTATAGGTCTGTTAGGAAAATGTCTTATAAACCTTTTAAAAATTATGCATTTATGGCATACTCCAGGTTTCAGGTCATTGGTGTATCAGTTACTTGGATATCTACTCACCTGAGTAAGCGTTAACGCAAGAAAAATTATCAAGGCCTTATAATATGAACATTAGCTAGTTGTTGATGTCTAACGTAGTATGAGGCGCCATGTGATCTTGGTTTTTGGTGCGGGGGTATTGGTATTAGCCTAACCTTTCACGCACATATAAAAACGTGTTTTACAATATGCACACTTTTAATTTCTTATTTTGGTCCTTCAAAATTAAGAGGGAGCCAAATATAATATTATTTAGGGTTATTCGATCCAATCTAAATAAATTTGTTTCTTGTTTTAATGGACTGCTAATGGAATCTCTTCAAAAATAGAGGGAAGGAAGAAAGATTGTTTGATTAAAAATGTTTTGTCTAAAATTACCTTCCACTCTAATTGTAACAAGGGCGTATAAATAATATAAACACACTTTCTCTCAAAAGCTTATAAAAAAACGGGGGAAAATTTTGAAGAGTCAGATTTTTTGATGTTTTAATATTTTTATAAAAAATGTTTCAATTAGTATAATGTATGCTGACATATAATAAACTGATTGGAGTAAATTTGAATCTGTACCAGTGCCAGCACACTACGACTGCACGATCTCACAGGCAGTGGTGCCAGTGCCTACATATCATCTTAACTTGGCACTACGACTTCACGATCTTACCGCCAGTGTTACGAGAAAGCAATGCAGGAAATTTACAGTCTGCCTTAAATGAGTTATTTTAGTGCACAACTTAATTCCATGTCCCTTTTATTTGAAGTGATCTCTCTCGTAAAGATATCAAATTATTTGATTTCTAAAATAGAAATTAGTTTTCTCGAAGCTCATTTGTAACATTATTTATGCGCAGTTCGTAGAAGCAGACGCTTTGATCACTTTTACATGTCATGGAGAGCGAACATAAGCAACCGAGCTACAAAAGCTCGTAATATTAATACTGGGGCGAAAAATGTTGCAAATAAAAATAATAAAAAAAATTATTATACATCTGATCTTTATTACTTTTTAATGTCTACTTTTAATTTTGTCAACTGGCTTAACAAAGGTCTTTTGTAAACAATTACAGTTGATTTGAAGTTGTGGTGGTTTTGGTGAAGTTGTATAGCAGGGTGCGATGGTAGTGGTATTGTGATTGTCGTATGCGTACATGTGTGTGTGTGTGTGTGTGTGTGTGTGTATGTGTGTGTGTGTGTGTTTGTGTGTGTGTGTGTGTGTGTGTGTGTGTGTGTGTGTGTGTGTGTGTGTGTGTGTGTGTGTTTGTTATGTAGGATAAGGTTTTCAGAGAATATCGTCCCTTTACCCTGGCTAAAAAAATTCCTTATGTGTAATTCGGTAAAGTTATCACACATTTTTTTTTAATACAGAATCTACAAATGCTGATGTATGTATGTTTACGAAATTCCAGTTTACCTTGTACCATTATTAATCTTGTTTCCATAATTTATTCCTAGACTGCATAACGTTTAACCTTGATCATATAGAAGAATTTCTAGTTTATCAAATGACCTTGTGAAATCCAACGGTGGTTTAACAAATCGTTTACATATATAGGATTGAATTATTTTTATTGAGTTGGGACAAAAATGTAGCTAATTACTATACAAACAATTAATGGTTTTGTTTTTATTAACTAATTCTAAAACCTAAGAAACACGGAGCCTTAATGTATTAATTACAGTTTTTTAATTATGGAATCATAAAAGGACGTTTTTAATTCGTAAACCCGTTTCTAATTAGAAGTAATTAGTTAAAATAGGAGCCATGGAACATTAATGCACGTACAATCTGTTAATTAACTTTTTATAATGAAAATTGATAGCCACTCAAATATTTTTAAGTACTGTTTCAAATATCTGAAAATATCAGTGAAAACTGGTATTTTTAGGTATGATTAACTAGGAGAAGATCTTTAAACATGTTTTATTTTATAAATACTGATCATATTGTTTCGGTGAATAAACCTGATTAAATATGCAAAACATGTTTAATACAGTCATCTGTTATCCGTTCCGAATACTTATCAAAATTTTGTAACATTGATCAAGATTTGAACCTTTTTTGTCATTATGTCATTGTGTTTTTCCTACTCCTAAAAATCTTGCAGTCCATTTTTATTTTAGTTAATACAATACGTCTATAATAAACTCCAATTGTGCCTACTTTGTTAATTGTTCTAAACAGATTAACTTGTGTAAACGTCATAGTGACTATAAAATACGAAGGGTGTCCCCTCTAATAATAATTACACCAGATAAGTTAGGTTAAACTATAAGAACACTCCTGCGGCTTGTACTTAACTCGAACCTTGATCACACCTTTAATGAATTAATCACATCAGCTGACCCGAACGTAAAATCAGCAGTCGGCCACGAGTAACGACGTGGATTCTTTATAGCCTCGCTTTAACGTGTTATACGGCACATCGTATCTCCGACAACACACTTGGTATAACGGCTTCTGAAGAATGGCTTGCTGCTACACGAAACACGTGTCGACATTCTATAAATAGCAGGCATTTATAGTGAGTGTCATTATTATAACATAGAACATGGTCGAAGGGTTTTCAACAAATCATACTGAATAATTTAATGGAGGAACAAAAGTAATATAGTGATCCTGACAGTTTATAACTATCTGCATAAATAAAAATGAATGTTGTTTGTACTTCTCTTATGCGCTCTTCGATCGGCATAAAACTTTGGAGAGGCAAAGTCGATTTTTTAAACAAAAACTTTAAAAGTGCTACCACTTACGTTTCTGTTCAAGAATTTAGTAACTTATATTGAAACATACATTATGATCTAAATTATATTGGATATTGTTGTACATTACAATAAATATTACACTTTGGAATATATATATATATATTAAAACAACATAGGTTATTCAAATACAAGAATATTTATTAATTTATATCCAAAGCTTTTCGTTGGTAAACAGTACCAATATCACCAGGAATGAAAATTACAATCATATATATATATATATATATATATATATATATATATATATATATATATATATATATATATAATATGTTTTCTTGTTTAATAATTTAAAAGAACATAGGTTATTCAAATACAAGAATATTTATTAATTTATATTCAAAGCTTTTCGTTGGTAAACAGTACCAATATCATCAGAAATGAATAATACAATCATGAATTAGTTGTAGCCTATGATGTTTTAGATTATTAAACAAGAAAACATATTTTATATATATATATATATATATATATATATATATATATATATATATATATATATAATACGTTTTCTTGTTTAATAATTTAAAAGAACATAGGTTATTCAAATACAAGAATATTTATTAATTTATATTCAAAGCTTTTCGTTGGTAAACAGTACCAATATCATCAGAAATGAATAATACAATCATGAATTAGTTGTAGCCTATGATGTTTTAGATTATTAAACAAGAAAACATATTATATATATATATATATATATATATATATATATATAATACGTTTTCTTGTTTAATAATTTTAAAGAACATAGGTTATTCAAATACAAGAATATTTATTAATTTATATTCAAAGCTTTTCGTTGGTAAACAGTACCAATATCATCAGAAATGAATAATACAATCATGAATTAGTTGTAGCCTATGATGTTTTAGATTATTAAACAAGATACATATTATATATATATATATATATATATATATATATATATATATAATACGTTTTCTTGTTTAATAATTTAAAAGAACATAGGTTATTCAAATACAAGAATATTTATTAATTTATATTCAAAGCTTTTCGTTGGTAAACAGTACCAATATCATCAGAAATGAATAATACAATCATGAATTAGTTGTAGCCTATGATGTTTTAGATTATTAAACAAGAAAACATATTATATATATATATATATATATATATATATATATAAACAACTAAGTAAAAATACAAATAGTTATAATTGAATTTACAATTCTTGTATTTGTATTTTGACTTAGTTCTTTATTAATACACAAAAATACATATTGCGATATATATATATATATATATATATATATATATATATATATATATATATATATATATAGGCCTATAGTTCAAATTTTCTTTATATTTTACTTTTTATTACTGGTCGAATTGAATATTTATAGGTAAGACAGGACAACATCTGTCGAGTTAGCTATTACGTTTATAAATAATAAATTTAAGTTTAGCTAAAATAAACAGGACATTCATTGGCCGTTAGGTGATACGAAGTTTGTCGGGTCAACTAGTTTTAAAATAAACAGGACATTCATTGGCCGTTAGGTGATACGAAGTTTGTCGGGTCAACTAGTTTTAAAATAAACAGGACATTCATTGGCCGTTAGGTGATACGAAGTTTGTCGGGTCAACTAGTTTTAAAATAAACAGGACATTCATTGGCCGTTAGGTGATACGAAGTTTGTCGGGTCAACTAGTTTTAAAAGAAACAAGTAATATAAAACAAAATCAAGTCAATTTCTAAATAGGTCAACAAACAAATTTATTTTAGTTACTTTCTTCAAATAATTACAATTAATTTAAATAAAGTAATATAACCTATCCGTTAAAACAGCATATTCTTGTGTTTTACAACTGTTAAAATATGTGTGCGATGTAATTTATAGGAAAAATAATTAACTATCAACTATGTGTTATTTATGTATTAGTTGCTTTGAATGAATAATACGATTAAAGCAAATGCCGATTTGAGATAACGAAAAAATATTATTTATGATGCAACAACAAGATGCATTTCGGGTCCTTTTCGTTGTCACATTTATCCATTATGTTTTCCAAACGTTTTGAAATTCCTATTCATAAAAAAAGGATAAACTTATTGTGTAGCCTATTAGATTAAAAATGCAATTTTCAAAAGGTTTCTCAATATGGACTAGATGTTAACTAACTTATTATTAGAGAATATCATGTAGAAGAATCAAGAATAGACGTAAGGATTGAGGATAGGAAAAAAAATTTAGAATCGAAAATTTTAGGAATCGTCCTATCCCTAATGAAAACTTTCTTCAATCTGTCTTAAACATTTGGGATAAAACATACCATGTATGAGAGGAATTAGATTCAAAACTGGAAAACAATTTTCAACTTACAAAATATTAAACAGGAACTTCATATTTCTAGAGAGGGCAATCCCAAAACTACTCGCCGCGCCGATCGCCAGTTATCAGTAGTCTCATTTGATTTTTTATTTTTATTATAGTCAATTTTTGTGGAAAGTATTTTTTGGTTTGGTTGTTTTATCCTAAATTACTCTAAGGAAGCTATCTAAGTTTTAATAAATTTACACAAAACAATTGATTAGTAATAATTACAGAAAAGCAAATTTGCATGTTTCAGTAAATAAAATATACATCCGTACACTTTATATGATTGTTGTTAAAAATACAGGATAAAGGTTTGGTGTTACCGCGATAAATAAACCTTACAAAAAGTCCATAAATCACTTGTAACTTGGATAAATGTCAAATATTACATTTACCAATGGGAGATACACACACTAAGGCCTATACATTTCTATCTCCCTCCCCCTCTCCCCCTCTCTCCCCCCCCTCTCTCTCTCTCTGAATCTCTACGATGACATTAATTTTCATAAAAATACCTCATGAGTAACGACATTTTACTAATGTCCGTCTCATTTCCAGCCAATCAACTAAATTAATGGCCAGCAGAGGTCGCGTTAGTTCCAGTTAACGTAACCTTTCCGCAGATAACCAAGTGACCAAACTTATGTCATCGGATTACGTGGGTGCTATTTTTAATTCAAAGTGTCAGTAACAATGTTTACAATGTTTTTAACAATATGTAAAATTTTCATTGTTACAACGTTTCCTCCACATTTTTACTAACTTCTATTTTATAAATACTTTTCATAACAGAAATATTTATTATAATCTGTTTTTGTGGCTACCATGAATACTATGCGAAGTTGTTAAAAAATAGTTATTTAGAATAAAATTGTTATTTATTAACATTTGTTGATTCCATCTTCGCGTGAGCTACTAGTAATCACTTACACTTTTAAAATGTTTTTCCAACTTCTGTTGGAATTGTTTAAATGTGTAAGTATTATTTATTGTTAAAATGTAACATATTTTAAAATTTTGTTTAAAATGATGTTCATACAAACATTTTTTTTACTAAAGTTTTTGAAGCTAATACTATTAGAAATAGTCTTACACTATATAACTTATATAATAAGATTTTTAATTTACAAATGTAATATCTATAAGATCTGCGATGTATATAATCTGAGATATAATATTAGATAACCTATAATATATCAGATCCAACAATGTAATTTGTGGAATGAAGCTTATTACTTACGAACCCAGCGATACTTTGCTAACGAAACTCAAATACATTTACAGAGAAATTATTCAGTTTAATTTGTTAAAACCGACGACACCTGACATCTATGTGCTCTTTGACAAGGAGGTGGAGTCGAAGGACAGGTACTCTTAATCACCACACTTATTTTTCCTCTTCTCACACTTTTCCGCTTATCACACTTCCGAATGTCATATGTTTCAGTGGCGCGTCAGAAATTCCTTTTGGAGGAAATATTAGCCCTTGGTATACCGGGAGGACTAGGGCTAATTTATTTCCCCAAAGCGAAATTTGACTAATTAATTGCAATTTTACTTAATTGGATACAATTTTATGCCCTAAAATTAGTTACTAGTTGACAAAATAGGGGTAATACATTTGTTCATAATTTAAAGACATTCTAAATTTAGGTTGTATTCAATGAACATTAGACTCAAGTATACGTAAGACTCTGGACTACGTAACCGTGTACTTGGCCTTGAGAGATCGAAGTAAGCGAGACGGGAGGTAGTGAGTCAATATAAATACCTACAAACATGATAAGGACTGCCAAAACACCGACTTACATGAGACTGCCGACATTAGATAAATTCGATGATGAATTAGATTCGATATAGAATAACAAACAATCTTGAAATATGTGTAGACATATCGGATGCAAAGCGGTTGATAAATAGAACATTCTGAATATGTAACATGTTTTCAGAAGTAGTATACGAGAAATCTCGCAAGGCCAAGTGCGCGGTTACGTGGTCCGCATTATACATGTATGGGGGGGGTATCAATTTTGGAAATCAGATTAAGGTCTATAAAAAAAAATAATAAGTCCTAAAAGCAAACTTTAAATTCTAATTTTTAAAATAAAATTCTATGAATAAATATTGAGTGAATTTAGAATTCGTTAAGAGAATCATTCTGTGTTCCATCGATTCACTCATTGATATAAGCCATAAGTAGTCAATTGAGGCGCTTATTGGATTATATTGAAATATTATACAAACATTGCTCAAACCTATTCAACGCGTAAAACTCTCAGATTACTGTCAACCTATTTTATATTAACTCTATTTTTAAGTCATAATATTTGAATTCTCTTATTAGAGTTTCAATCTACAGTCAACTGCGGGTTATCCAATTGCGGCTTATTCTTTGCCGCTGTTGCGAAATTTAAAAAATCTGAATTTAAATGGAATATATTAAACAATATTTAACGTCATCCTGATTAAATAATCAATTTCGTTATTGATCAATAATAACTATTATTTTTGTTATTGCCAGGGAAGGTTGATTTTATATATCTATATTGAAATATACCTATGACGTATCCAGACAGGATAGATTTGGTTCTAATTTTATACATTTAACCATTTAGGTAATGTATAAAATTACAACCAAATCTATCCTGACCTGACGCGTTTTAGGTATATTTTAATATATATATATATATATATATATATATATATATGTGTATATATATATATATATATATATATATATATATATATATATATATATAATAATGTAAACATTTTAAAATGTATAATCTAAAAATTAAGCCAAAACGTTGTTTCCCAAATATCTACACACGTAAGTTATGCGTGACATCACTGTATCACTCCGCGGCCAATGCACAACATAATGCTTCGCACTGAATTTTTTACCCAACTTTAAATTGATAAAAAAAATAAATTTCCGTGTAAAATTAAAAACATTCTAGTGCACATTGTCCGATTTTGTGGTTTTGAACAATTTTCAATATATATCTCAGGTGGACGCTAAAACTCACAATTATTACAGTATTTGAAAGCGTTTGTCGTCTATGGATTAGGATTATCTGCGGCGATCATACTCAAATCCCGTGGATAATCGGGATTTGACTGTAATATGAAATTTATATCAAATCCGACCAATGTAAAGTAATATTTACCCCATAAGAGATTCTAAAAAAAATTATAACCTTTTTAAACCCCAAACCACCCCTCGCTGGGCTTTGATACGTATCTAGTGAGAATTTCTTTCTTATTAACGTGTGAAGGTCCTATTGCTCTCTATAATTATTAATTTAATAAGAAAGCACACAAGACTGTAATGGTTAATGTAACACACTCTTATAAAAAAAGAATTCGTACAAAGTGTAGAATTGGAAAACAAATTTATCCATTAGATCTGCATGATCGCTTGACCCCAGAAGACTCAGAAAAACCTATATGAGAGGTTTGACAGGTATTTTTATGATATCACACCTAAGTGTAATCTGGTAGGCATACTTGACGTGCCAACCTTCACCCTAAACCAGCGAAGATTTTAAGGCTGTAAACATAATGAAAATAGGAATTGAGCTTTTACCTAACGCCATAGTATATAGTATGGCGGTATAGTCTATATAGTGTGTATACGCACGCTAATATTTATAAAAGTATATTTTTATTGTTTAATATGTATATATATAAAGAACTAAGTCAAAATACAAATACAAGAATTATAATTGAATTTTATATATTCTTGTATTTATATTTTGACTTAGTTCTTTATTAATACACAAGAATGCATATTGCGATATTTATATATATATATATATATATATATATATATATATTTATATATATATATATATATATATATATATATATATTTATATATATATATATATATATATATATATATATATATTTATATATATATATATATATATATATATATATATATATATATATATATATATTTATATATATATATATATATATATATATATATATATATATATATATATATATAATTAGTATGTCAAAACCAATAATTTATTCTTTAGATAATACAGTGATTGTTGCTAATGCAACATCTAAACATACTTACAATCCTACAGTTATAGTTAAGACGTTGTTTCGCTAAATTCAATGATGCTTTGTCATTGAAACGGGTTAGAGGGATACATTTTTTTTACCATGAATTTATTTTCGATTTTATCTCATTAGAGCAGACCTATATGTAAAATTACACTACAATTTGAACTATTGTATTAAATCGAACAAAAACGTCCAACAAATCTTTGGAACAGACGATGTCAAAATATTATATAAATATATTTCAAACAAACATTATTTTAACTAATCCGAGTTTGGAAAATATCAACATTTTATAAAATCACCTTTTCAAAATACAGTTGTAGGTTTTCCGAATCGTATAGTGCGGACCACGTAACCTTGCACTTTGCTTTGCCCGTACTACCACCTCTGTTACATATTTCGAATGTCCTACGCATCAACAGCTTCTGCATCCTATATGTCTACACATATTTCAAGAATGCTTGTTATTTTATACCGAAGCTAATTTATCATCGATTTTATTTAATATCGACCGCATCGCGCTAGTCAGTATTTTAACAGTCCTTATCATGTTTGTAGGAAAGTATTTATACTGACCCTCTACCTCTCGGCTCCCCTACTGCGATCTCTCAAGGCCAAGAGCACGGTAACGTGGTCCGCACTCTAAAAATGTAGTATTTTTAAAATCCCCTCACTCGTTAAAATGACATATTGTCTATGGTCTACATTATTACAGTAGACATTAAATTCAAAACATTTTTTTAAAGACAAATAATACAAAATTGAAAATGTGTAAATCTAATCTAGTAAAAATATGTAACAAAAACATTTTTTTAAAGACAATTAATATTGAAAATGTGTATAATTTATCAAGTAAAAATATCTAATTTCACTTGACTTTGTTTTGAACAAAGATTGTATCAGTAAACCAAACTATAAACAAAGTCAATGCAAAATATAGTTCACATGAAATGGCTATACAATTTTAACGACTTTCAAATTTTTTTGAACATTTTAAATTAGCAAATTTTTGCTAAAATATTGAGGTTCTGTGATTTTTGTAAATTGGTGTTAATTTTACAATTTGTTTTAACGTTGGCAATTACATAAACTATGCTCTAAAGTGCTTTTACAAACACGAGTGACCCTGTTAGTTGGAAAACGAGCTCCGCCTTATCCTAAATATCAGTAACAATAGTCAGACCGATATCAAATGACGTCATTTGATCTTATCTGTGACCGGACACGTGTTTGGAGACATTTACATTTATCGTATCTCCGATAAGTTAGTTGATCCCACACGTTTTGCGTTAGTTGCAAACGAAATACATTGCACCCAACTAAATTACCCTAGAGATTGGATATAAACAGATTAATAATTATTGGATATATATGTGTCCAGCGTACATAAGTGACCAGAGTTTCTTATATACAGAATCCTAGAAATGAGAAAGACCATTGAGAGATAATAAATACGCTCGAATTTATAATTACAAGATTTAATGCAACTATCTTTTTAAAATTTAAATTGCTACACCTAATCATACTTCATTTCCTTCAGTAGCAAATAATTTATTTCCAACAAATGAGTTATCCTAACAATGCCCCAGTTGATCAAAATGGACGACATTTTACTCATAAAATCTGTAATTAGGGAGTTGAAACGTTTGATCTATTTTTAAAGTATATTCTACAAACGTTAACAGTTTATAAACCTTGTTTTACCTCCCCTATGTCCTACAGAGTCATAAATTTTCATTTAGATTAGGAACGGAAAAATATTGAATTTTTTGCTTTAATATTAATTCGCTTTCTTGTACGGTATACATATTGCTATCGAATTCAAACTAACTTCTTGATGCCGTTGTTGTTGTTTTTATAGGTTAGGACAAGATGAAAATGCAATAATATTGTGTAATTGGTGTCTGTGTGTGTCAGCGCGCGCTGATTCTTTGAGACATGATAGGACTACTATAGGACCTACTACGTAAACAGCTGAAGAAATTCTCAAAACGTAGCACCATATAGAACGCAAACATGTTTAAAAAAATATTTCAATAGATAACTAATGAAGCTCGTTAGTAATTTGAGAAGAAACTATTACGTCATCCAGATGTTTACAAATTGATTGGTAAATAGCGATCTTTTATTTTTTTTTTAAATTACTGAAACCCAAAAAACACATATTTTAAAAAATTTTATCGCGTTCTTAAAAAAACTATTCAATAATTTTTCGAATATCCGTTAAGGTACATAAACCACTTGATTCAAATGCCCTTATACATTATTCTAGTACTTACTGTATAAAGTTTAAGTGTAGATATGAAAATAGTTGTAATTTTCAAAAACAAATATGTGGGACTCATCTCACCCCTACAATTCTTATAACTTTGCACAGTGTTTTGCGTCTCCCGTTTCTTGTTTGAATTTTATTATACTTTCTATATTTATTAAAATTTCCTATCAACATATTTTAAATTTTACATGATAATAAAAAAATGTATATGAATCTATATGGCTTTATGTATTATGATTGTAAGACAAATTATGTTACAAATGTTTAAAAAATATAATTGACATAATTATTGTTGAAATTGAATCAACTATTTAGACTTGACCATTTATGTATTACTTGATAAACAACACTGTATCTCATGAGTATATCTTAACAATAGGTTTATATAAAAACCTACATCAATTAGCTCTGTATATTAAATGATGTGGGCCGTTGCGGGAGGTATATATGTCTACAATATTATATACTGTAACGAACATCTCCCGAAACGGACGTCCTCAATTATAATAAAAGATGGTATCAATTAAGTGGTACGCTAGGCTCTTTTATTTATGTTTGCGTCTATAACATGATAGCAGCCATTCAAGGGAATGATGTTAATAAATTAAGTACGAAATAATATTATTTCATCTTTTTAATCAGTAATAACTTTGTAGTGGAAACAGAAATTTACGTTTTTAAATTATTCAGTTGGCTCAAACTTTCTTCTTTTGACTGACTTGTGTGAAGCATTTATATTACTTCAAGATTAGTCATCGTCAAATACATTTGTGATTATAAAATCTGTCCTTTTGCTTATAATCAAATTAACTAGTTGAAAGTTTTAGGATATGACGTAGTAAATTGGTGGAGCTGTGCTAAATTATTTAAGGTTTTTAATATAAAAATGTAGTTTTTATAAAATCTTGTGTCTGTTACTTGCTTATAAACAAATAAATCGATTTTAATTCACTTATATAGAAATAGTTTTTCGTCTTGTCAAGCATTGATTTCAAAGTCATGCTTTATTTATTAAACGTAATTACATAAAAAGTATTTTGACGACGACAGCAGTTGTCGATACTATTTCAGTCTGATCTGATACCGGCTCCAGAACAAAGTAATCTACTGTATGCGCTTTGTTTCTTTTGAAGTGAAACGTTTTTTTGGCTTGATGCGAGGTAGGGCGATTTGATAAAGATAAAACCGCGGAAGCTATTAAAAGCACAAACTGAGCATCCTCACTAAACATATGATGTACTAAAGCGATTTTCTTGTTCGTTTGAGGTTATGTTTATATCATGTTTTAACAGTTCTGCATATTTGTATAAATTGTTCCGTTCAGTTTAGTAGCAGAAACGTTTTTACACAATATTACTTTATTAGCTACATAACATATGCGGCTTACTTAATTTAAAAAACAAATAATATAAATTTTAGAAATTAAAATTTTTGGTATGACGATAAATGACTAATAAATGTCATTTTTATACGGTTAGGTTATGTTCTGACTTGAATAAGTTAATAGAGTGTTATCGAAAGAATCTAACGCCTTGTTTATACCAATATATATATATATATATATATATATATATATATATATATATATATATATATATATATATATATTATTATAATATAAATATAAATTCGGGACTTTAATGAGCTGCGCAAGACTATAATAACAAGTATTTATATAATTGGCATTCCTTATATAATCTACATTTCTTTGAAGATGCTGGGAATGGCCGAAACGTCGACGATAAAATGTATGTAAATTAAATAAGTATTAGTTATTGTAGTATTGTGCAGTTCACTAGAATCCCTAATTTATTTATTAAAAAAGTATTAATCGTTTATACTAGTAAGTGCTTTAGCAAAATTCATTTCAACAAGGCACATATTACAATCTACATTGAAAGTGTAAGTGTATCTTTAATGTTATTCTGTATTGTGTTGTTGAAGGAAAATAACTTGTTTATATTTCCGTAAAAGTACAGAATAAATGTATAGCTGGTCACAGGTAAGCTGGCGCGCGTCTTCAAAGGGCAAGGGTAGAAGAAACAAAATATCGTTCCACAGACATAATATGAGATAGTATAGTATTTATATTACAATAATTTAGATTTGACAAGGCCTAAAGGCCGCTATTAATATTATTTTAATTTATTTATCGTATTAACCAGATCATTTACATAAAGTTTTTAAAAAAATTACTTGAATCGGTTTTCGCAACGCCTCCTATTTCTTAGCAATGGCCTTTGATGCAACACGCACTACAATAACCAGTGTTTTTTAATAGGGATAGTACAGGTTTTTTATCGATCGATCGCGCTCCAGCGTACGAGGGAACCGATATATTTCACTAACAATAAAATATAAGGAGAATTGTGATATATCTTTTTTGAAATAATTTAGGTTATTAATATATTTGCCTAAATTAATTATTTATGGTAGCCCCTTCTTAATCAAATGTATAATTTTAATTTGAGTAATAAAAGTATATTTATAACTTTTTATGACAACTATAAGTTTTGTAGTGCTTTTTATAAATGTTGAAGCCTTAACTTTCCTAGTGGATTACCAATGTTTTGAATCATACACGCACTATGTATTTAAATTACCTTTACGTCTCTTATACTGTCCGTAGGGTATAGTTTCATAAATTAAATTGAAATGGAAATTTTTATTTAAAAAAGGTATAAAGCAAAAAACGCCCCCCAGGGCGTAATAACGGTAACATATACGGATCAAATACTCGAGCAAATGTCAAACAACTGCATAGTTTAGAAAAAAGGGTGGAATCCAATACCAAGTGAAATTAATTAAAACACAGAGACGGTTGAAACGATAAAAGTAAACTTGTAATAACTACTGGTGGCTCTAGTGGCGATTGAGTAAACATTTTGTATTTAGTGGGACGCTTCCTCAGGGGAAATAGATTTAATTAATTTTTCAGTCAACTAACGAATTTTTGTAAAACTAAATGAACAATGCGATACATTTTTTGTTTTAGCTCTAAAGAGGTCACACAATGAGACTATTTCCCATATGGAGGATACGATTATTATATAGCTAGGATTAAAGTAGGAATATACAATCCTGGTAGAGGATATTGAGCAGGTGAAAGTATCTTGAGTGTAGGTCACGTATTTACTCTTTATCGGAGTCGTAAAAAGGAAGGGAGTTATCTTTATACTCCGTTGTAACATAAGGATAAGGAAGGGTAGAGGAATTTAGGAGGACTAATGAAATGACATTCTCGTAATGTTCTACTTCTTCATAAAGCACGCTACTTCTTTTTATTACAGTTCATGCATTTTCATTAACTGCATTTCTCTTTTTTTCGTTACTTTTCCGTCAAATAATTCCGTTATTAATTGCATTAAAACAATCACACAGCCATAAAATATGTTCATTTCATTTATAATATTTGTATATTTTTATTTATAATATTTATTTATTTTTATCTTATCTTAATATTTTATTCTAAAACCCGCCTACATCGTTATTGATTAGGAGAATTAAGTACAGTATATTCTTTAAAAATAAAATATTTGTTCTTAAAATTATTAATATATTTTTCAATTGGAAGGATTAAATTTAGAAAGAACTTACCCTAAAAACAATAAACTGTTCTATAGTATTAAAGGATTTTTATTTATTAAATTCTAAGTACATTTAATTTTCCCCTTATCTTATACTTCATTGAAATTCGGAAGCGCCCTAGAGGATTAGGTGACCCTCACACCCACACTCGCGCAGTCCCGGTCTGGTCGCCTACTTGAAACGATTGAATCACCTACTAAGTTCAACTAAAGTTGTTTAAACTTTAACCTTTAGGTACTTTTACTGACATTGTTAATTTTATATAGACTATTATTCCTTTGAAATAGAGGCCAAACATGGTGTAATTAGATCAATCCTAACGATAACAGTCATTAAATATTGATTTCCCACATTTATTGAATTACATTAAAAATGGGCATAATTACGTAGTTTTTTACCTCTATTACTAAGTAATAATTTGGAGTATCCATAAATGTTATTAAAAATTACCTAAATGTAACAGTGAAAATTTTTGGTTCTATAGACCAATGCCTAAAGTCCACTACACGAAATCGGTCGGGTGGCCTAAAATGCTGTGATGGGAAGTGATTTGCAAACCTGTGATTTAGTCAGTGTTATTCGTAAATCACAGTTCGACCTGTTTCGTAGCGAGATGAAGGAGCAGGTTCTAGCCTAACTGAACTGAGACGGAGTGGTAAATCACGACTAAACGTGAAGCGGAACCCAAATTGTTCACGATTGTCACAAACCAAATACGGGAACTAAGTCGTCAATCGTAATTTATCCGTTGTGTATGTAGAGGGGGCCTAGGGTCGGAGTGGTATGTGTGTCAGTCACTTATTTGACAAACTGTACGATATGAATTGTATTAAGCTACATAATATTATACCAAATAATAAATAAAAGTACAAACTATAAATAAATTCTCTATTTAATATTTATGAAAACACAAAACAGTTTTTGCTAAATTTTTTAGTCTTACTATTTCTACACACATTTTAAAAGTTTGCGTTATTCAATTCCAACATCTTGTACAAATTTTCAGCCGTTAATAAAATACGTTTTTATTCATCCAGTCAAGTTAAAATGCATTTATTTTAAAGTGTAGTGAATGTCAGTTGATGTTAATACAGTTTTTTAAAATAATAATTCAATACTGGAAAACCTATCTACGATTGGGTCATACCCCGATAGAGTCCAATTTTTTAAAATTATTTATTATACTAGGAAATATTTTTTCAGTGAATAAATTAGTATAACATTTGTTTAGATTTATAATAAATTAATTACCTTTTAAAGTCTTTTCGATTTTTGAAATCTAACATTCTTACTTGACACAAATTTACGTATTGGTATTTTTAAACTAATTTTTTTTCAAAACATAGGCCGTCAAAAGCCATGGGGAAAGCCTTGTGAAATAAAATTACAGAAATGTTTATAAATACTATTTACATTTTTAGTAATATTTTGTTAATACGAGTATATTTAAGTAAATAAATTTTAAACTGTTAATTCTTTAAGGATACCTTCGAAAGGTTGAAAAAACTTTCAACTTGTTAACATATTTGTTAACACGACTATTAATTAAAATAAAACAATCATACTGACATGGTCAACTGACATATCATTACCGAAAATCAATAATTAATAGCAACTGATAATCACAGTTAAGAATCACAATCACAGTTTATAGTCACAGTTATTTCAAAGTAGCAATTACAGTTTTGCCTGTTGGTGTGAAATCACTGTTAGTCACACCACTGGCTCAAACTAGGCAACACTGTTCGCTCAGGGTTGTCAATTAGTCGTCAGTGGTAAACTTTCGACCATACCCGCAAGCCCGGTTATATACGTGCAACAGCTCTAAAATATTACCCACCCCCCGCCGATTTCCTCTAGTGATATTTAGTAAGGAGCTCATGGTAAAACTATCGGGATAATGTAGGGTGGTTGTGTAAGTGTATGTACGCGTAAAGGTGCAAGGGTCATTTAATCCTCTTTGCCGTTTCCGAGTTGTTTCGATAGGATACAGTTCGGTGTTTGTTTATAAAAACAAAATCTTTTATTATATTGTATCAAAGTTTTACGACTGTAGAAAAGTGATGAGTAATTAAGGTCTTGATTTAAAATCCAAATCTTCAGTGTAAAATACTGTAAAATGTTTTACAACTTAAAATGACTTTTATTTGTGCAGAGATTTGGTAATTAAATTCCGTTTTTTACCTTACGACCTCTAGATTATTTAGGTCTTTTATCATTATCTTATCCTGGTATATAGCAGTCGGTTATCATTTGTTTATTGCTCTTGTAGTTAAGTGTCATGTTGGGTTTTATACTGTGTCAATGAGAGTCAGGTCAAACAACCGAATGTTGATAAACAAAGGTAGTCGCCCTGAATTTCTGCTTGGTTAGAAGGCTAGTGACGGAAGCCTAAGTGTACAATCGTGTGTGTTTATTTGAAAGTCAATTTCAATGACGTTTTTAGAAGTAGTTGTAAAATGGTCAGTTGGACAATTATTGCTTACGAAAGATATGAAAGCATTATTAATACAGGTATTTATGTTGACGCTGTATATATATTTCCATTCCCCTACAACATAAAATGGCTACTTACAATCAACTCTTACATAGAATGCTAAAATTCCCACTAAAAAGTGAAGAAAGAGAAAAACAAATAACCTATCAAATAGGCCAAAAAGTGGATAAAATATAAAAACAATAGGTAAATTAGAATTTGAAATAATAACTAAATTCATTTGCATAAAATGGGTGTCTACAAAGATGAACCAGTGTGCAGATTATGTGGGCAGGAACTGGAGACTGCCACACACATTATTTACAGATGTGAAGTACTTGCTGAGAGGCGCTTCAACCTCTTTGGTGATGGAACGGCTTTGGTGGACGCTGAAGGTAAAACTCTAGTCAGGAAACTCCTAAACCTGGTAAGAGGGAAGGGGTTATTTGACTAGATCAGGGAGGTAAGTACAATATACCTTAAGGTAGCAGTGCTTCGGGCAGTTCAAACCCGCTCCCAAGTTAAAAAAAAAAAAATAAAATAACTAAATTAAAACAACCTAAACAGGAACCTTAAACAACAAAAATGAACCCCATTCACATACACAGGATAAAATATAAAACAAATAACTAAAATACTAAAAAAATAACAATATTAAAATAATACACAAAAATACAGGAAGCATGATCATTAAAATAAACCAACCTGAAAAAATATGACCCACGCTTAATAACGGAATATATAAATTCGAATGCTCAGACTGTAACAAATTATACAAAAAAGAAATTATAAGACAGATATAAACAGTACCTTAAAGCATATATATGTAGTTTCTATATTGTTTATTTGTAACATGTGTAAAATAAATCGTCTAGTATTTCGCTCATACTTATATCTGGTGCCGAGTTCAATGTCACCGTTCTAACTTGGGACAATGCGATAATAGTTTGCGCACAATGCCAGGCGATTTGTCTTCACATTTGTTACTCGAAAATATATTATAAACCCAGTATCAGGCAAATATCCAGTTAGGATAAAAAACAGGGCAACATTCGTTCCTAAGCTGGACAAGGCACTACAAGAAATGTATGTTCGTTTGTTGGAATGCGGAGGGTTTCGTTGGATGCGGCTATAGGCTACTTCACGCAAAATACTTCAATTTTACATTGTTTAACCAAATCTGTCCTGGCTGGACGCTTTGTAGCTATAAATATAGTAATGTAGTGTAACATGATACGACAATTCGAGAGGAGTAACTTGGTGAAGGTGAATCTTAACAGTGAAAATATGTTTTCAAGTTTTGGTGTATACACTTTTAAATTGCGTGTTTTGTTTATATAATTGTCCTGAAGTAAACTGTAAACTCCCCCTTCTTATAGTCCCTGCTTACCTAATCTAATTATGACAGTTAGGTCGGGCCCCCATAAGACTTAATTTTTCATTATTTTTACTAAGTCATGTATCAAAACTCCAATGTTACCACTGACATAAAAATGCCTATACAAAGCCCTGTTTTGTATGGTTAAGTCAGCAGGCCATATGTACATGTTCTGGCTCGTTCACCATAACGTTTGTTGTATAAATAGTGGTTTTCTGACATTGAAATTTACAGAATATATGTTGTATACGCCCACATTATATGAATGAAATTATCATATACAACTTTAAATATATACTGTACTGTCAGAAAACAGGTGTAAACTACTCAAGTGTTATTAGGTTACAGATATATCGTCATAATCTTTGCTTTTAAATAAAAGCTACATTTTGAAAGGTCTCTTATAAACAACATTAGAGTATTATTTCAAATATTTTATATTACTATGAAAGCTTACTAGATAGCCCCAACATAAACTCTTTATGGAAAACGAATGAGCAATAAAAAAGTATTTAAATATAAAAAGGTAACCAAGCAAAACGATTCCTCAAAAGTTAAGAATAAAGGCTACTATAATAAGAGCTTTAGCTGTTACAATCACGTGTGTCCTCCCCAGTAATGCAATGGTCCTTAATTTCTCAAATTGCCAGAAATGTTTTGATTTTATTTTCGGATTTCTTTCACAAGTTAAACAATTTAGTTAATATTAAAAATAATAATATTTCATCGGTGATAGGAGAGCGTGGTTATTTTTTCCTATCCTCATTCCTTCCTTCATTTTTTTCTACTCACATTCCTTCCCTCATTTTTTCCTATCCACATTCCTTTCTTTATTCTTTTCTACTCACATTCCTTTTCTTATTCTTTCTTATCCACATTTCTTTCTTAATTTGTTTCTACTCAGATTCCTTCCTTTATTTTTTCTACTCACATTCCTTCCCTTATTCTTTCCTAACCACATTCCTTTCTTTATTCTTTCTTACTAACAATCCTTTTATTATTTGTCTCACATTCCTCAGTTTCACTCAAATTCCTCTTCTAATCCTCCTTTATTTTTTCCTAAGTAAGCCGCCGGCGTTTAAAAACATTTCCAAGTTAGCTTTGCCAGTTCCATACAAGAATGAAAGTGCTGATTGGATGGATAGAGAACTATTCAAATAGTGTTTTTTTATGGGTTTGTGCCCGAAATTGAAAACCTTTTAAAAGCAAATCATTTACCTCAGAAGGCTATTTTACATTGGACAAAGGGCCGTCGCATCCCGATGAAGACCAACTGTGCTATGATGATATCCGTGCTTTATATCTTTTCGCAAATCTTACGAGCCTAATCCAGCCGATGGAACAGTGTGTCCTGGAATGTATGGAAAATAATACACACGTTATCTCTTACGATCTTTCTTGAAAGTTACTGAAGGAGAAGAAAGCATTGTAGGTTTTCTTAAAAAAATACATTTGAGGGAGTTGTGTACTGGATAACCGAATCATGGAACAAAATACTGTAAAAGAAGAAACATCAAGTACGTCTTGAATTAATATCCTGAATCCATAATGAAACTGTTGACTGTGTTATTTATTGAGTCACAAGATGAAAAAGATTTGACATTTCTTATCTAGAAACTTTCACTTTTCCGTAAGATTTATTGTGAAAAATCCGATGTGAACGACTTGAGATACCAGAAGTTACGAGATAACAGAATACGTCTACGCGACACCGTAGCACGAAAACGATCTGATAGTAAACGCAGGAGACACATAAGCTTTTCTAAAATATGTAGCAACCTTGATGAACAATATATTTCAAAACAACATTAGTTTATGTAAGTACGGTACTGAAATCAATAAAGTTCTATAAACATATTTTGTGCATACCTAATGATAGTTAGTAATAGGGTTAATTAGAACTCCTGTATTTTTTTTTAATGTACAGGAACGTATGTCTGTGTAATTCTAGTTTTCGGTAATCTGAGGGGGTCTCGGTCCCATCTACCTCCATCTATCGAGACTCTACTGGATCTGTTTTAAATAAAAAGTTTTAATGACTGATGGCATGACGTCACTCTTCCTTTCCTCTGGCTCTCTACCCCCCCCCCCTCTCTCTCTCTCTCTTTCTCTTTCTCATCGTATTTGTGTACGTCTGAAAAATTCTGATTGGGAATAGTACTTCTAGCATTCACTGCCTTTTATAAAAACAAATGTTTTGGAAAAAAGGCAAAAATGTTGATTACTATTAATAAAAAATGTACTAATACATTAACTGTATGCACAGTGAACTCAACCATTTCACGGTGTAATACTTCAATATTTAGCAATTAATTATTGCAGAAATATTTATGGAACATACCAATTTGTTTTTTCATTGTTGATAAATTATTCCGCTAGTAAAATTTTGAATTAATCAGACGTATTGCGCTATGTAACAGGTCACATGATTGGACATCGGCTGATTAATGTTATTTGTTGACGTATTAGTTTGAGCATGCACATCATGTCGGCCTGCTGAGGTAGCCAAATACAGGCACGGGAAAGTATTGTACGGTCAATGACACTTCGCCAGCCGACTTCTCATAAGTGTGTATTTTTCACAGAGATTGAGAAACAGAGTGAGAGAGAGAGAGATATAGTGACTCCGTCCAAATATATCATCTTTCACATTTTTGTAGAATTGCTTCTATAGTTTGTATTACTAGTTTTGTTGATGATTAAAATTCATAAGTTTAACAGTGTTCAAATCTCTAGAGGTTAAAGGGAATTAAAATTAACTTTATTTTGCCAAATAAGGGCGATGAGGCTTGGGGAACTCGTCAGCGCTTTCATCCAGTCTTTTTAAATTTCTTCTATTAGCTTCACACTCTCCTGATATATATCCTGTACAAATTTTCAATCGTTGAAATAAGTTTTTATTCATCCAATCAAGTTCAAATACATTTTTTTTTACCCCATAGTGGACAATTGACGTTAATACAGGTTTTTTTTAAAAATAATTATTCATTAATTTTATTTTAAAAATTTAATGTCGTTGTCGGATTCGAACTGTAGATCTACATATTTAAAAACAAGAACTTTTATCACTGAGCTAACTTTCCCAGAGCTAAAAGTTTCTTAAAGATGTACTATATGAAATTAAAGTAAAAAGGTCTTTGCAATAGTGAAGCATTACTAGAGGTGGATAGAATAAGAAAGTATAGACCACCATCAGCTTCTTAAAATATAAAGGAAAAAAATCAAATAATTATTAACAAACCGAAATCATAGTCCAACCCCATATATTGTATAAAGAGGAAAATTAATTGTAAGGAATTCTCTTTATATTTTGCCCCTAAATATTGTAATTCTGTTATATATATATATATATATATATATATATATATATATATATAAAATACGTTTTCTTGTTTAATAATTTAAAACAACATAGGTTATTCAACTACAAGAATATTTATTAATTTATATTCAAAGCTTTTCGTTGGTAAACAGTACCAACATCATCAGGAATGAAAATTACAATCCAACCCCATATATTGTAATTTTCATTCCTGATGATGTTGGTACTGTTTACCAACGAAAAGCTTTGAATATAAATTAATAAATATTCTTGTATTTGAATACCCTATGTTGTTTTAATATATATATATATATATATATATATATATATATATTATATATATATATTTTTATAATATAATATATTATATATAAAAATATATTATTATTTTATATATATATAAATTGTAACTGTAAAATAAAAATTAACTTAAATAAAATTTTTCTTTTTTAACCTCAGTAGGAATTTACTTTTAATAATCATTTTTCTATATTACTTGTTTTTGTAGAATAATTTTATACTATTTAATACCCAGTAATACTAATAATTTAGTATTATGTACTACGAATTTAGGAATTCATTTTGAATACACACACGCGCGCGCGCGAACGAACGAATGAACGCACGCACACACGCAAATATATATATATATATATATATATATATATATATATATATATATATATTAGGAATTTTGTAAAAATATTTTATTAGATAATTATTTTCCTGAAGATGCTGGTACTATTTTATTGGCGAAAAGTTTTGAATAAATATATTCATTAAAAGTATTCTTGTTTTTGAAATATTTTTAATTTATTATATATATATATATATATATATATATATATATATATATATATATATATATATATATGTGTGTGTGTGTGTGTGTAGATATATGAATATAATTATTCCTGATAGACGATCTAGGGAGTGTACACGTGTACAAGGTCGTGTACCTGAAGTACATCTTCAGACTTACTCTCTGTCGGAGCCGTAATAATGTCTTCATAAAAAGGGTGGATAGTATTAGTTCCTACGGAATGTACGTAATGATCATCAGGGAATAGAGGGCAATTGTAGCATCAGTTAAGCAAGGTCGCTTCCCCATGGTAACTTGCTCTCAGCTATGGTAAGAAAGGTGTTTATACGCCACTTGCTTCAGACAGGTGGTTTTCATGACTCCCGGGATTGCATTGTTTCTTAGTGCATTTGTCTCCGTCCCAACCTGTAGCTTTTCTATTCACAATCCTTACCCAGTGTATTTACAATAGCGTATTCACGAATTCGCAACGTTGCGTTCTACCATCCACACACTCAGTCGATTTTCAAACATCTGTGTTGGTATAATTTTACCAGAAAAAAATATTTATGTTTATATATAAGTATTTAGTAAATACAGTAAATGTATTTCTAGAAATACATTTCGGTTCGGTAACGTGAACTGTCAGTTAAACGAATTTCTAGTGAAAATCTAGCATAGGATGACATTATCTGATAGGGAAGTGTTGGAGTGGCGACTTTGTTGTAGCATACGGTAGGTTAACTTCTCACCTGGCAATGTTATCAGTTTTCAGTGTGTTATCAACGCTCTAGGCGAGTAGCTCACTTCAAAGGAAACATGCCTTTCAGTATATTAAGTATTCTCTTTGCCTAACCGAACTTAATGATGAAAATGAGTGTAACGTTGTTCTCATATGCTTTGACGCATGCGCAGGTGCAAAACACTTTAGACTTACTTGCACATAACGTCTTCCTTGGCAGCACCTCCGGATACTGAGCCAGGCGTGTTGCAATTACTTCTCTTCTCCCATTGGCGTAGTCTCGACCTATTTCTAAATATAAAACTTTATTAGCGATTTTCGCTGATTACGTTATCGCGGTTTCGATTCCACTTGGCTTCTAACTTTAGACCAAATCACTTTCATATCCACGAAACTATTTAGCGATTAGAAAGATAACAAACCGAATAAATCTAGCCAGTCAGTTTGTATTCCTTTTGCAGAAGTCATTTCTTCTTTGTCATTTTTTTTCAATTACCTTCACGACACTGAAAAATTGTGGTAATACAGTATTATGTGTTGCATTTGAGTAGACGAATATTTTGGCATTATGCCACTGTTGAATAAAATTAGATATTTCGATCGCTGCAAACCAAATGACATCTTTTGTTTAATTATCTAGATCGGTTAAATGGGACGTGGTTTCCGATTACATTTTGAAATGTTTCGTTAACTTTAATAATTTGATGATCTTTGAAGTGGACACTTCTTTAGGCGCGCATAGAACTTTTTCCGACGGAAGTAATACTGCAAAAATATATCACGATCCTTAATATATATATATATATATATATATATATATATATATATATATATATATATATATATCACGATCCAAAAATATATATCATATTTCCTCGAACTGATCGAATTATCCCGCAGATTGACTACAGTCAAAAATGGCTGTTAACGCTAACACTTATTTTTTTCTTTACTTTAAGGTAATTTGGAGGGTATGTTTAAATAACTTTCAAATGTTATGACCTATATATTCATAAAAGTATTATTTATTGAATTGTACGATATCGTAAGATTTCGTAAGGCAACCGTTTCTATTTCTATTAGATTATGCTACGTTTTTTATTGTAAAAATGTATATAATAGTAGACAAATTATTATTTTATAATACGTTAGCGCTAAATATATATATATATATATATATATATATATATATATATATATATATATATTGCACTGACTTATTAATGAGTTGAACTATATTACAGTATTAATTATGTTAATTTAGGTTCCCTATTTAATACTACTCGTATTTTAAAATATGACAAATTTTAAATGTGAAGTTATATTAAGATTATGTTTAGGTCGGCATTGTGTAAGTTTTACGTCTTTTTATAAGGGATTTAAATATACAATAAATATTGAAGAAAAGATGAAGTTTTGAAATCACTTATACGGTTCTTATGGACATCCTAATTACATAGTTTTACATTTCAGTTTACAAAATTGAACTTCATAAGTGCGGTAAATTTAAATTAATTCAACTTATATAAATAGGCCCAATTTTTGTTTAATGAAGTAGTGTAGTTTTTTACATTGGGGGAAGGGTTACAATTTGCAACGCTGTCCCGTCACCTCTAAGCTGCCGGCAGCTAATGTATGATAAGGGCTTATTTTGATTTAACGTTTTCGCTGTTTGAATGAAATTCGGGATATAAATTTTTGTGTTGGGAATTACAATTTTATCGCCGTTTTATTCAATCAAAGCAAACGCTATTGTAAAAAGAAGTCACCTATATCAGTGGAGTATGGGTGACTGATCAAATGAGACAGGTAGAATTGACGGAAAATCATTTTCGACTAATTTCAATATAAATTTGTAACAACGCTAGGTTCCTGTGTGATTGGTCAAGAATTGTCCAGGCAATATATTATTGACCTCTTGACGTAGTAGACGGTTAGGGTATAGTTTAGTTAAAATGCCCGTTGTAACTTATTATTTTTTTATAAATAACCGTTTCTATTTTGTATATGTTTAATCAATTTAAAAAAAACCCCCTTCAACAAGTTTTTATTAACTCGCTTTCTTGTACGTTATACATTTTGCACTCAAATTTCAACAGACGTCCCTGTGTCGTTTACACTTGAAACTCTGAACACTCTAACCTAAAAACAGCATAGGCCTGCAATAATATTGAGCTAATAAAAAACTGAATTCCGTAACGATTACAACTATTTTCGGTTTGAATATACCCACACAAGACTGAAAAGCTCAGAATAATTTTTTAAATATTTGTTTTAATACGTTTTTAAGGAAAAATTTTAAAGTATAAAATAATTTTTTAGATTTAGAGGTTATCCAGTGTTCCAGGTAGGTGTCATACATATTTCACTATGACGTGAATTTGAATAAGATTTTAATACTTAATTTTAATAGACATTAATATATTTGTAAAATTCGAAACAAGAATGCGACTAATTAAAAAGACTCTAGCAAGTTGGTGTTGAAAAAACTCACAATATTGTTCATATCATTTGCTGTGTAATAAAATTGCTACTCATGGGTTAATTATCTCTGCATGCGCCCCACGTTTTTACTTTTTGAACTTTACAAGTGTTTTAAATTATATTAACATTCAATATTAAAACACACCTAATATTCAATTACAAGGATAATCTGTAATTGGATATGATTCTCTATGGATCTAATGTATCTTATTAAATCTCTATGCAAGGAAAATTGTTTTTAAATTCAGTTCTTTTTTATTGTGGTAATTTCTTTTTATTAATAATTTGTTGGGATATTATATTTTCTGAAATATAATTATGTAATACTTGGTTCACAAAAAATGTTTTTTTATTTTTTACTTTCAGTAGAAAGATAGATAAAGTGAGGAGTAGCCAAGTTTTATTCTTCACGTACAAATCAAGATTTGTTCATGGCATAATAACGCTAATTGAAACAACTTTCAGATCGTTTAAGATTTGTTATAAAAATTACACATACTATTTATTTTTTTCATAAAAAAAGGAGTTTTTAATATTTAAAAAGGCATAGAATAACGCGACACAAGTCTGCATAAAGCCTAGACTACTCGCTTACTTAGGGCATCTGGTGTGCAATTAGATTTCAGTGAATATTTCAATGTTATTTTCTACAGAACAACGCTGTAAATACTAATGGTGTTAAGTACGATATGAAACTACTAAACGAAGAGAAATAGAGTATCAATGGCGTGAAAGTCGTTATTTCTGAATGAACGTTAAAATGTACAACAGTTTTTACAAAAGTCATGTTTATAATACAAATTTGAATCGCTTATTTATACTCCTTCCAGACTCGTAAGTGCCCCAGAGTATTAAGTAGCCCTTACACACGCACTCGCGGTGACCCGGCTCAGCAACCTACCTGCCTGCGTTAGTCGTCTAACAGGCATTGGTCTACAAAACTAAATTGTTGAAAGTGTAAGATAAGGGTACTTTTTACTGTCATTTTTTAATTAAACATATTTTTTGGAAATAGAAGCCAAACACGACTTAAATATTACTTCTAAAGATAACATTCGTTAAAAATTTATTTCCGGTATTTATTAAATTAGGCCTGTATTATTTATTTATTCATTAGTTATCGTTCCAATTACGAGATATATATGTCCAATATATAATAAGTAGAATTCAAAAATATCATTAAGAATTACCTAAATGTTACACTTTAAAAACATTTAGTTTTGTAGATGAAGGCCTAGTAGGTGGCTCATGGAAAACCACCGGCGCGGGGGCAGGTAGTGGGGTCAGCTCAAATGTGAGTGTTCGCGCGTCGAGGTCGTTTAATTCTCTAAGGAGCTTCCGAGGTTGGATGAGCTATAACATACTACATTTCTTAAACCCTCTGATATAAGGGAAAGGAAGTAGTTGCGGAAAATAGATATATAGACAAAACTCCTCTGGTCTGAGATGACAGAAGGATGATAGCCAATGTGTATAACGCCCCAGACTAAGACTATTTCTCATCCAAAACATCTCCTAGTAGGGACATTGAAGACCTGATGATCCCCTTAGTAATAAGAGTGATGGAAGAAGCGTGTTATGCGGGGGCAAAATCGCTTGTTAAATAGACCTGGTCCCTACAAATTGTGAATCTTAAATTATATTTAGTTTAATATAACAGTTGAACACTAACTTTTATAAACAATATTCGAGCTGTTTATAAGTTTAAATTGTGTAGCATCACTGAAGATGATGACATATTGTCATTGAAACTCGTATGATAATAAAGTTTTTATAATTGCGAGTCGTAGCATATTTATTCTTTTATTTACTAACTTTTATATTCAGAAACCCCACTATAAATTCTATATGAAGTCAACAACTAGAGACATTGGCTCACATTTACTCCTTCATGTTCTGTTTTTAAAACAAATAATAAATAAACAATAAGAAACCCAATACATGATCACTTTACTAGTTTAAAGTTTTCTTTGAACAAAGTTAACAAATATGTTTGTTTGTTCTTGTAAAAGTATTACTTCTCACTAAGGTCAATGCATTGTTTTGTCTACCACACCTATTGTCTATTGTAATAAAGAGTTTCACTTGGTTTTTATTTAGAGCTCATTGTTGTTTTTTTTTTGAACAAAATGTATCAGATTTTCTTCATTAATTTCCTTACACTCGGCCATTGTGAAGGTGTTGAGAAATGAAACAAAAGATCTAGGTTAAGCGTTTGGTTAGCATATTCAAGCGATGACGTCACGGATTTATGCTCAACAGATGAGGACAATCCTTGGCAACGAACACTTTGAATAATTGAAGGTAAACGTACAAGCAATTTCTGTAATAATGTTTACTTTACACAAGAGTGAGGGTATGTGAGGAATTTTAACGTCAGGTTTGCAATTTGTTATGTTGCAGTGTATTTTAAAAACAACTACCAAAAACCATAAAAAAGGAGAGAATAGTTTTGGTCAGAATTTACGTATTTATTTGAATAATCGAAATAGATTTTTGGATTTTTAAGGAATAAAGTTAAATTGTTTCTCGGACCCCATTGTTGAACACATAAACATATAATACATTTTTGAGCACTGAGGACTAATGTTTTTAACTAAATAAATAACACTTATTAACGACAATACAAAGAAACTTTATTTTACTAAAATTACTTTATGTACATTTCGATTAAATGGTGACCATCTTCAGAAGTACTACACAAATGTATTGCTGTACTCATGAATCAGTAACTGTATTTGTTAAAGTTTCTAATAATTCTTCATTTACTCTGTCTTATTTAAAAGTTTGTTTTAATCAAGCTAAAAATATCTTAATTTAAGATTAATATATGTTCATTGAATATTCACGCATATGACTCATATGTAGTAAATTAAGGTTTGTAACAATTAAATCTCTGTCCAAAATCACTAATCAGAATTCTACAGCAAAGCATAATTTATCATTTTAAATAAAGACTTCGAAATTTATTTCAAAATAATTTTGTATTATAAAACCCCACTTGAGAAACTCCTAAATCCTACATATTTTTCCAACTTCCTTAATGGTTAGACTGTGCGTGGACGTTTTGAAACTAAAACATGTAAAACTATTTCCTTTTTGTTGTGTGAAATGATTTTTACTCTAATACTTTTCACGGTGTTGTACTAAATTAAAGAAGTAATATAAAAAGCAATTTTATAAATCTATTCGTATTTATGTCAACAAAGAAACAGTTTATTTCCGTTACTTTTTTTAAATAATTAAAATTAATATAAATATGTAAATAGGCCCTATATGACAGAATCGCAATATTAAGTGTCAAAATAGAAAGCGAAATTAGTTATTAAAATTAATTATAAAATTTAATTAATGAATTAACATTTGATAAAAGTGTAGGGCCTATTAACATCAAGTGCCCTTCACTGTAAGTTTAAATATTTATTTGAACTTGAGTGGGTGAATAAAATATATTTTTTTAATAATTTAAAATTTGATCAAGATACTGTATATATATATATATATATATATATATATATATATATATATATATATATATACATATATATATATAAAAATATATATATATGGAGAGTGTAAACTAATTGTAATAATTGAAAAGACCACCTCTTTCTCAGTTTTATTCACGTAAAATTTTTTTGCTTTAATAAATCCAACCGGCCACCTTTTGGGGCATTGAATAATATTTGATTAAGATTTAAGTTGACATAATTATAGATATACATACAAACAAAATTATCTTATGTAATGTTAAGGGACGATGCCACGGCTATTGACCGTGCTACGTCATCCACTCCACCTTAATTTATTTAATATAATATATGTTTAATTTTAGTTACGTTAATTTAAAACTAGTTTGATTTAATATAGGTCTTTAATTTTAATGTTAATATTTATCTTTTAGTAGTTTTAATTTATCCAGGTTAAGTGTTTAGTCCTTTAGTTTGTAGCAGTAGTTTAGGTTTAGGTAATAGGTTTTTACACACTAGTTTCTGCCTAGTATAAGACTATTTAATAGCGATGATACACTATTGGTTTATAGAAAAAGAAAAACTCCTTTGTGATAGGTTTTAAATTGAAAATTCGTTTCACTCGTTTTACAGTTACATTAAAATTCAAATCGCTACCAACAATTACCACGTACGCTACAGAACGACACAGTAGTTGTTGCTACAGACAGATTCATTGTTAAAACTACTGTGCGAGTTGTTTACACCTGACCTACTTCCGAATAGATCGTACAGCTTCAGTTATTTCCGAAGTTCGTCGCAATTTGGAACAACGCTTAAGTTACGCCCACGCCTGTCGTTTTGCCAAGAATTTCATTACAGAATCCTGTAATTCCTGTACGTCCCCCCTCTGATGGACTCGTCTGGGGAGTTGCGTAAACCGACGATGAGTTATGGGATTTTTGTTAAATTGGCCAAGGTATTATAAACACACTATATATACACTGCAAAGTTCAGACACTCTACTGTTCAAGGCTTCTGTGGCATCGTTTCGTTCCGATGCATCACACATTGACGTCAAACGAACGTGTAAACATTACTGGAGTAAAATTCAAAGGGAACTGTCACGATTCTCAACCCGCCGCCCGCTAAACGCGGTGTCACAGATATCCATAGCTATCATTATCGTCACATCTCCTGCTCTTTACGTGACATGTGATCGTTGATTTAGATAGGCTTGAGCTTATTTTTATTCTGATTTGAGTTAGTCTATATCTTATTTGCGCTTTTGTTGTTTATCCCCTTACTTCCATTTCCCCTTACTTTCGTAAGTTATCCCCTTACTTTCCATTTTTATTTTTTCAAATTGCAAGTAATTTTTTTAACGCGAAATTCTTAAACGCTGAACATTTTACTATCTTCAAGGCTAATTAAAACTTTTTAAACTATAAAATAAGTATTAGGATATACTAAAACTACAGTTTCGGGGTGTGTGTGTGTGTGTGTGTGTGTGTGTATGTTTGTGTTTGTGTGTGTGTGTGTGTGTGTGTTTGTATAGATATAGTGATTTTTTGTCTCCACTATCCTCGGTTATTATGTCTAATCATGACTCGCGTGTTACAAGGCGCGTCTCTACATTTAAAGTACAGTACCTCGTGAAAGGCCGCGTCGCTACATATCAAGTACCGTGTGAAAGGCTGCGACTCTACATGTAAGTACTGTATGAAAGGCTGTGTTGCTACATTTTATTTACTGTGTGAAAGGCTGCGACTCTACATGTAAGTAAGGCTTTGTTGCTACATTTTAATTACCGTGTGAAAGGCCTCGTCGCTACATATCAAGTACCGTGTGAAAGGCTGCGACTCTACATGTAAGTACTGTATGAAAGGCTGTGTTGCTTGCTACATTTTAATTACCGTGTGAAAGGCGTCGTCGCTAAATGTTAAGTACCTTGCCAAATCTACCGTGTGAAAGGCTGCGTAGCATTATGTTAAGTACCGTGTGAAAGTGTCTGCGTCGCAACCTGTTAAATACCGTGTGAAAGGCGCGTCGCAACATGTTAAGTACCTTGTGAAAGGCGGCGTCGCTACATATCGAGTACTGTGTGAAATGCTGTGACTTTACATATTAAGTACCGTGTGAAAGGCTGTGACACTACTTATGATGTTCGTGTGAAGGACTGCGTTGCAACGTATAAAGTACCGACACTCACATTTCATAGCTATTTACATTTTAGTACTGATGTTCAGAAACAAGAGTCTAAACTTAAATATCATTGTGAACATTAAATTCAAATCACAGGTTTGAAACATGCAACGCGAAATAGAACTCATATATCGCCTGATACATGCAAAGAAAGGCTTGCATGTTGGTTATGCCTCCTTACTGCTACCCCGTTGTCTCCTAGTTATCAATTTCTCCTTTAATTAGTTAGCTCTGGCTAAGAGACGTACTAGCTTAGTGTATATCCAAAGGATGTCCTGAAAACGTTCCGTTAACCATTTCTGGTTTTGGAAATTGTTTGGGCTCCGTTAATAATCTCTTAGGCACATCGGTTCAATGGCCTTTGTAAGATAAGTATAAAAATGCAATTCACTTTCTTTTTTTATTATTCCCTACATAAATAGGTTTCAAGTCATATCCTCCACCAATAGGTAATTTTACGTTGTTTATATGAAAGCTAAATTCATTCATCAATTTATGGTTTTCTGTCTGTCTTCATCTTTAAAAGTCGAATTTTCTCCATAAGTTTCCCTAGTATATTCTTTCCCAGCGTTTTCCTTAATACCAACGTTTTTTAATTTCTTCTCCATATGCGTCTTTAATTCCTTCCACAGGAAATGTGTAGACACCTCGCTAAATCCCGGAACAAGTCTACCCCAGGTACGTGAGCAACGCCATGCTATAGTTTCTACCTGTTTCCAAGACCAAGAAATCATGCCTTCCTCTTAGTCCTACCTTCGTCCATCAAATATTCCTCATTGTTTTTCTCACAAGGGGTTATGATGGCTAACGCATTTATATGGTTCTCAACCTTTCAGGTTTTGCGTTCCCTTTTAAACACAAATGTGAGGTCACGCATCCCTTCCTCCGCCACTATTAGTCTTTTCATTCCCAATTTGTGATTGGTTTAACTACGGTTACCTTAATCTAGTTATTAAATTATACTTTTTTAGTTATATTTAAACACATCATATTACTTTGAAGGTATTATTAGTAGTAAAAACATCTTGAATTGTATTACATCTCTTCAGGGTGGTTGAGGACAGATTTACTTGAGGTGCACGATTCTACCCACGCGATTATATAATTTTCTCTTAATCCCATTTATCAGGTAAATTCAAAATATTGTTCCCATTTAAAATAATTTTAAATAACCTTCAACAAATAACCTTTAAAATAAATTCGCCTAAAACTTTGTGCAGCAGTAATTAGATATATTAACAATATTATTGAAGTCAATAGAGTTTTTCAAATATGAATTAATTAATTAAATTTAATAATGAATTAATTTTAGTTTTATATGGGAGAAAAACTTTTCACAAAAGGGGCAAGGTATACAATATAGTTATTTCCTCATATTTGGAATAAATAAGTGATAAATATTTTTTTTAACAGCTGATTTTATGGTACAGGTTATGTGGTAGATCAGCTGTTTTTAACGCGTAGGTTATGTCACTTTATTTGTATTAAATGTAATTATTTAATTATAAGTAACTAAAATAAAGTTTATTTTGTAGGAATTGACTTTCAAAATTTTTGTTTATATTACTTGTTCCTAATACAAATCGAATACAATCAAGATGTTCCACTGATGTATTTACAGATAGTCCTCTTGCCGGAGTTTCAAAGCGGGCGTGCCTTATATATGTGTTACGTGTTTGTTTATACATACGTTTGTTTATTTCCATGCCTCGGGATTGTGTACAGCACGTCGCCATTGCGCAACACTAATCCGTACGTGACTCATTCTTCACTTCGTGTTTTTAAACGATAAAGATTATTAAGGTTAGATTAAGGAGTTATAGATATAGATAAAAAAGGAAACGTGTAGTAATAGATTAGACTAAGTTAAAACATTGCATTAGGTAACTAGTTTCACAAGATGGAAAAAATATTTGTCTAAAATGCGATTGAAGATTAATAATAATAGAGATTAATAAGGTTTGATTGAAAATAATAAGGTTAATATGAAAACGAAGATACTGAGATATTGGGAAGCTACGAAGCTGAACATCTTAGCTGAAGATTATCTAAGGTTGGGATAAGTACGGACAGCATCAAACAATTAAAAACAGTTCTCAAGAACTATCCAAATAACACGCAAAGAAAATATTTGGCTCAATTGTTTACAACAATTTGACTTATATAACAGAGGCGTGAATTGTAAAAAATAAAAAAAAACAAAGTAAAACTATTCACGCATTTATCAAAAGGTACAAACCTTACCGGATTAAATCATGTACCAATACGTAGATAAAACTTCAGATAAAGTGGTAAACGACATAATATCGTAATATGTTTGACTAGATTTCTCCGCCATTTCTAACTTTTCAATATTCTCTTCGACGCGTTTCGGATTAACTCCATTTTCAAAACTTCAATAGTACTGGTCGCCCAAATTTTGAGTTCGTCATTATATACCGTTAGCAACTTCCCCGCAACTTCCAGACCTCACTTCCTATTGGTGCACGGCTATTCTTGCTTCTTTCGTCCACCTACTTAATAATTTTAAAGTTTTAAATATAACTTTTAATATAAAACAATATATTAATAATTTCGACATAATATCGTATATAGAGGGTAAAATGTTAACGTAGATTGGTAAAAAGAACAAATAGAATTCAAAGAATATCCAGAATGTTTCAATGTATCGCGATAAGAAAACGAAGAAGAAAGCAATCCCAAAAAGGGAGAAATGGAGAGTGAAACGAGAGTAGAAAATGGAAAGTAGGCGTAAGATCAGAGGTTAGTGAAGGGACACAGCTCTATGTGAAGCGACACATTTCTCTCGATGTGAAACTGGAAATGAGTGTTATATTGGGAACGCCTGGGGAAGGGGAGAGCTGGAAGATACTAATTAATATTAATGACATGTCTATTATCAGCTGTTTGTCGATTAGAAGTTACAGCTGTTTACTTAATAATTGTCGTCTCCGTTATTGCAGTTTTACCAAATGTTTTCAGCTTTTAGTAAATGTAAATAACCTCATCATAATTTCAGTTTTTATTGTTTGATTGTTAGTTTGGTGTATTACATTCTAATATATGTACGGTTGGGACTGAAGACCCGATTCATTTGCCACATCTAATGGTAAAATCTTCTGTGTTTTTTGTTTTCTCTTATTTACTGTTTACCTGTCTTTTTAGTTTTCAGAGAACATAGGACAGCTAATTATATTTTGAAAGTAAACGGGTAATTTAAACAGCTGTTGTTTTATTATTATTACTCATGGTTTATGATTTGTTATCTCTGAAGATTTTTTCTACGGCATACTATACTTACAATATGTTGTATCATCAATGGATAATATAGGTGACACTGTAGTGTCCTAACAGTAGCTCAAAGGCTCCATTTCCTTCCAAATATTGACAGCTATCACACCTTCAAAAAGATGGAGCCAACTCCCACAATGCTGGAATTTGTATGAAGCAGTGAGATTTTTTTCTGATCATTAACTACTTCGGCCTCCAAACCGTTCAGCTTGTGAGTACTCATTATGGAGACATTCGATGAGGATTTTGTATCTCAGTGGTAGGGGGCGTGGCTAACGGTATATAAAGATGAGCTCAAAATTTGGGCGACCAGTACTATTGAAGTTTTGAAAATGGAGTTAATCCGAAACGAGTCAGCAGAAAAGAATATTGAAAAGTTAGGAATGGCAGAAAAATGTATTCAAACGTATAACGATATTATGTCCTTTGCCACTTTATCCGAGGTTTTATCTCCGTATTGGTACATGATTTAATCCGGTAAGGTTTGTACTTTTCGAGAAATGCGTGAATAGTTTTCCTTAGTTTGTTTGTTTTTTTAATTTTTTACAATTCAAGCCTCCGTTCCATATGTCAAATTGTTGTAAACAATTGTGCCAAATATTTGTTTGCCTGTTTTTGATAGTTCATGAGAACTGCTTTGAATTGTTTGATGCTGTCCGTACTTATCCCAATAGGTAACGTTCGGCTGAAATGTTTAATTTCGTAGCTTCCCAATATCCCAGTATCTTCGTTTTCATATTAACCAATAATCTGCAATCGCATATTAGACAAATATTTCTTCCATCTTGTGAAATTAGTTTCCCAATACAGCGTTTCAACTCAGTCTAATCTATTACTTCCTCCACGTTACCTTCTAGAACATCTTGCTCAGTTCAGGACTCATTTTGAAGAAAACGCCGCCAATAAACCGAAGAACACATTGTGCCGTGCTTTCTACATGTTTAAATTTGACTTGAAGATTGTACTCGGCGAAAATGATAGCACTTAAATAATGTTTTATTTTTGTTAATGATGTCTGATGAAATTTCTATTCCTTCATAATTCATTCTAAGCAATAAATACAGTTTTTGTTTTATTATTTCTAAATTTTCCATTTGATTGCGTCATCCTGTATTTCCCGTGAACCGAAGTGAGGTAGCCATTAGGCAGATTGTTACGAACACTTTTAATCGATACCACTCTACGCGTCATTTCAGTCATTCTTAACTTTGCAAATTGTAAATAATTATTTAATTAAATAAGTGAAAACTATTAAGTTACTATGCTGACGCGTTTAGAAACTTCGTTTCGTTGACTAAACCTAATCTGCTTCTCGGTTAGGTTAGGTTTGAGTAGCAGATTTGGTTAGGCTTCGTGAATGTAACGCGATTCCGAAAGGCGTCAGCATAGTAAGATTTAACCAACTATTCTTTGACCTTAGCGTGTGTGGTAATGTTAATAACAAATAAAAAACGTACACAAAACTCATAAATTAATTATTTATTTACTCAGATGCGTTTCAATGACAAAGTCATTAACTCCAGTTTGTAGTAGCAACACTCACTGATATTGATGACTTTGTCATTGGAACGCCTCTGAATAAATAAATGAGTTATTTGTGAGTTTGTGTACATCTTTTATTACTTCTTATTATAGTAAGTTTAGGTTTTATAGTAGCTCTTTCAATAATTATTTATAAAGAACTACTGCTGGGATACAAAACCCGATTTATTTCCTCCATCTAATGTTACAATCTTCTGTATTTTTTGTTTTGTATTTGTATTTACATTATTTCTTTACTGTTTGCCTCTCTCAAGTTGTCGGAGGACATAGGACAGCTATTTATATTTTGAAAGCAAATAAGTATTTAAAACAGCTGTTGTATAATTATTATTATTCATGGTTTATACTTGGTAATCCCTGAAGACTTCTTCTACTGCATACTGTAGTTATAATATGTTGTATAATCAATAGATAATATAGGTGACACTCTATTAACCTAACAGTAGCTCCAAGCCATACTCTTTGATTCTGTCGAACACAGTCACCGCTTAACCTAATAACTCCAAGCAGAAGACGCTGATGGAGATCGCCACGGAACTATCGAAAACCGTCACCGCCACCGCTTAACCTAACAACTCCAAGCAGAAGACGCTGATGGAGATCGCCACTGAACTATCGAAAACCGTCACCGCTTAACCTAACAACTCCAAGCAGAAGATGCTGATGGAGATCGCCACGGAACTATCGAAAACCATCACCACTTAACCTAACAACTCCAAGCAGAAGACGCTGATGGAGATCGCCACGGAACTATCGAAAACCGTCACCGCTTAACCTAACAACTCCAAGCAGAAGACGCTGACGGAGATCGCCACGGGACGATCGAAAACCGTCACCGCTTAACCTAACAACTCCAAGCAGAAGATACTGATGAAGATCGATAACGTTCTGCCTCAGTAGGTTTTTACAAAATTACAAAATGTAAAATTCGGATGGTCATAAACTAATGTAAAAGTGATTATATAATGTAATTAGTAACATCAATATGATTACAAGAAGCATCTTTATTTGAAGATAGTTGCTAGTGTATTTTTGTAATAATCCCGATACCCTTGATGTCTATTGCTGCAGTTTATTCTGTAGACATTTTCCCAATTCCTGTGGAAGAACATTCAAAGAAAATTCTTCTCGTAACACATAACGCCATTTCAGACATTTACTCATGTTTACAAAACGTTAAAATTTGCTTATCGGTATTGCGTTACTACTGGAATGCATTTCTTAAAACGCAATATGGGAAATGGGACAGTCCTTATATGGTAGAATTCAATCTTGTAGTACAAACGTCAGTATTTCTTAGTGTTAATGTATCTTATTGCTCTTTAGATTGCAATGTAGGTTAAACTCTACACCTGCTGTGAGATTCATACAGCGCAGGTACAGTGCAGGAGTCGGGCTCCGCGCAATGAACAGTTGCCTTTTACGACTTGTAAAAGAATAGCCAGCATTCAAATAACCCCATTAAATGCGCTTAACGCCAGTGCCCTAGAGTAGAGGCTAGCAGTATTCTTTAGATAGGAGTCCTTATTGAACTTCAGTAAACAAGTGTAAACAAGTGTACAATGGCCTACGTTTTTATCTGTTATTATAAATTTAGGATGAGATGTGCACTTGGGACAATAAACGAGGTAGTCCGGAAAAGATTAATCTATTTTCATCAATGAAATTATGCAAGTCAAAAAAAGAACTTTAAGGAAGAGCTCTTTAAGCCATCCTTTGGTTTGAGAAGAAGAAAACTAGACAAATTATGGAAACAGAAATAAGAAATTTAATGTTCCGTCTACGTCAGTTTAATTAGGCTCGAAACATAACATAATTAGGTTTAATAAAAATACAAAACGAAACTTTACAATTGGCACTAGAAAAATGAACAGGAGGGACCGGCTTGTTTCTTTTTTAGAAAAATTTAGTTGTATAATTCAAGTGATGATAATTGCAGACCTTAGACATCTTCAACAGTTGACTTAATTTGTTTTTTTTAAATAGTTTAACCTTGAAAATCCTCATTCTCAAAGATAGGTTTGGTAAATCCATTTAGGAGTTTTACAATGAGCCCTAATCAGTCAGTTCTGAACATTGTGTCAGGCCCTTATTAAGGAGAACTTATTAACATTTTTTTAAGGTTAGATCATATGAGAGGTTAGTTTTTTCCTCCTATTACATACGTGTCAAATTAAAAGTAGGTTTAAAAGTAAATGAATCACGAACCCAATCCATACATCCATCTAGAATCAGAAAATATTCTCTTAGTGTGGCTTTAGTACATGTAAATGGCTTTTAGAATAATGTTTAAGTAGCTTTTAGAATAAATTAAAACAGTAATGTCGATACTTTAAAGTATATGTTTTTACATTTGTGCAGCTAACGTGCTCTCTCTACATATTTGGATACCACCGTTTGAGATACACCGTTCTAGGCTACTCCAAGATGTGTTAAAAGGTTGTGGGTTTAACGATTTATTGCAAAAATAGGTAAAATTCTGTAGTATTGAACATTTCAACGAAAGGTGTACCCTTAGGGACCACGTAATGTTTTGATGTTCGTTTATTCTGAAAAAATGTTTAAAATAGAGTAATATACACCGAAAATCTCAAGGCCTACTAAGATCATTAAAGAAAATTTTTATTTTAGTTACTTTTTATTAAATGATTACAACTATAATAAATATAGTAACATCTTTTACGTTTTTCGGCTGTTTTATGAAATCATATGTTATCACTTATTTTAATCGAAATGAGACAAAATAACAATAATATTGCATACCTTGCCCCTTTTGTGAAAAGTTTTTCTCTCATATAAAACTAAAATTAATTTATTGAATTTAACTAATGAATTAATATTTGAAAAACTGTATTACCATCAAGTGTCATCCACTAAAAGTTTTAAAATATGTGTTTGAACTTAATTGAACGAATAAAAAGTATTTTATTAAAGATTTAAATTATGAACAAGATTTATGTAAGGAGAGTGTGAACTAATAAATGGAATTGAACAATAATGTTCTCCCAAAACTCAGTGGAATCGCGACAGTTTTATTGTTTTACAATAAGGAAATAAGACGTTATTACAAACACGATGTTACCATAAGTTGTCAAAGAACAATTGTTAAACTATATGGGTCCGGGGATAAGATATCTGACAGTCACATGTCAACTTGTAAACCTATGAATCTATCTGTTTTGTCAAACTGAAATTTATTTTAATTACGATTGAAAATTTGAAAAAGATATGTACAAGGAGAGTATGAACTAATAGAATAAACATTAGGCGTCACTAAACTCATCTTTTAAGTTATTTTTTTAAAGATATCTTTAAAAAATTAACAATATTACATTATTTAAAAGAAAATAAATTGATTTTTAAGTGAAAGTTCAGCACAGATTACTCAATTAATTATCTGGGTCCGCACCGAAGCGGGGGAGGCAGATAAAAGGGTTGAGGAAGCAGTTGGTTGTCCCAACTGGTGTGTGTGTGTGTGTGTGTGTGTGTGTGTGTGTGTGTGTGTGTGTGTGCGCGTGCGTGTGTGCGTGCGTGCGTGCGCGCGCGTGTGTGTGTGTAGAAAATGCGCCAAAAATATTATTCCCAATTTAAAAATAGTAATAATAAAAGTTTATTTTGTATTTAACATTTTTAAAATAATTACAAAATCTTAATTTACGTTTCTCTAACACATTTACCATCATCAGACGTTTACAACTGAACTTTCGGTTCATTTATAATTATCCTGAAGATCCGATATGTGTTAGTGAAGTGTAAGCCTAGACATAGATTTTATAAGTATTTTTTAATTTGTAACTAATGTTTTGTAATTGTTAAATATAATTTACATTACCGAACTCGCAGCTACTGTTTGTGTAGCTACAGCTTGGATAATTCTTAATGTATTGATTATTTTTATTTTTTGGATATTTTTGTTCTAAACATCACGAAGTTTGTCTTGTTTGCCTCTAGTGAAATATTAACTGGTTAGAAAAACAGAATTGAAAGAAAAAGATAATTTAAGGTGAATATAAAACCATGGATGGCGCAAAATAAAAACTCTTTCTTGGAAAAGAAACATATTTGTATGGGTATTTTTAAAAAGTAACATCTTCTTCCGAATGTTAGCAAAGTTTACAAAACTGATATAACTTTACAAAAATAGATCGTTCAAATCTCATATGACTCGATGTAGAAAGTAGAGCTTAACCTTGTCTGTACCAGAAACACATGTAGAGTAGTGTGGAAAGTAGATCTTCACTTACAGCCTAGAAACTCTACTAGTGTTTGTTTAAGGCAATTGCAACCTTTGAACGCACTGTTGGCTCCTCTAGCCTTCTAAGGCTGTATATTATTAAACTCTGTAACTGTAAACACTACCAGTTACGCCCGATACGTGTGAGGTCGTACACAGCGGATGCAATGTACATGTTTCCGGTCTCAGTAGCTAATCAGCTGTTTCAGCGTAACGCCTGAGTCTTGCAATCTATTATTAGAGTTAACTGTGATAACGTAACCGTGGATAAACTGTCTAGCTATCCGTTCATGTAATCAATAAATAGGCCAATCCGTGAACTGGAATCTATACCTCCACAGTAATCAAGGAATAATTGCGGAAGTCTATTATGAATGAAGGCCATTTTAAATTTTAGCAAATTACGTTTGAATTTTCTTGCGAAACTTTTGTTTAAACTTAGTGAAATTCTACGTGGAAAATTTGTAATTAAATTAAATTTATAAAGATATAACTAAGAGATATACCCGTAAGTAAAAGAGTGACACTAACGAAAATTTGGAAAAAGTTATATTCGGAGAGTTTTTGTAGTGGTAACTTCTTTATGCACGGTGAACAAAACATATGACTAAATCATTGCTTTCGCGTCACGCTATGTCTGAAATGCATACCTTACACCTTAATGTATTATATTTCCGTCAGGTTACTCTATGAGTCACCTCAAAGTGCATTATATGATAACATATGATTTCATGTAACAGCTGATTTTGTGTTATAGGTTATGCTGTAGAGTAACCGTTTTACAGATTATTATTATTAAATAGTTTTGATCACTTAATAAATATATTACATTATTTAATTTTTGTATACAGAAATTCAGTATAACGATTTCAATGATGAGTTATGTATTTTTTATCCATTTTTGTTCAAGGCCGTCTTATACTTCTTAAAGAAATCATTTGAATCTAATTTGCTATAGAAAATTTGTATTCAGTTAACACCTAATAAATGTTTTTGTTACCCACATTATTTTGTTATTAACTACAACAATTAGTCTTTATTAAAAACATTCTCAAAGGAAGATGTAAAAATTGAATTAAAAAGTATAAATTCATATTATCGACGATTGTGGTAGAAACTTTTGCGAAACTATTGGCTCTATTTAGTTATCAGTTCTGTCGGGACTCCCCCTAGTGCCAGAAATAATTAGTTTTGCAGAAATAACCAAATTTGCTGAGCTTAGATTGTGAGGTGCAGACAATATTATTAGCACAAATATTAGTTTATTCACTCATACGACGTTTCAATGTTAATGACATCGTCTTTAGTGAGTTATAAAACTACAAAAACATAATTACAACTAAAATGATAACACGGTTACATCCCATACACATAGAAACTTTGTATATTAATAAACATAAAAATAATATTGTAAATAACTAATTAATACCCATGTAAAATTCTTTTTTAATGTAATTATATTGGCATTAGAGTTTTGTAAGAATTGTTGTTTGACCGGTGTGCGTGGCAACGCCTATATGGGATGTAATAATGTTTGCATTTTAGTTGTAATTGTGTTTTTTTAGTGTTACAACTCACTGAAGATGATAACAATTTCATTTAAAGGTAAACTATATATAGTCAACTATATATTGTAACGGGTTAGCCCTTTTTACCTCTGGTAAGTTTTATCTTTATTTGAAGTGTGTTATTATTATTTGTTAATTGCTTATTACCAATATAATTAATTACTTACCAGGGCTTCTAGTTATAACGTCATAGCTCAGGCAAAAACTGTCTGTCTATGGCGGTCTTCTTATCTTGAAGCTAGAACTAGGTTACTTGTGAAATAAGAATTGGAAGTTTTGAAATACAAAGTTAAACAATTTATTAATCAATGACAAATTACAAAAGAACAAATGACACCAATGTGTCAAGTAATTAACTTTTAATTAGTGCTAATTATTCCATACATTTTAATTACTTATTAAACTTTAAAATTTATATATATCGAGAAGGTAGTAACTTGAGTTTTCCAATTTAATTTTAGAAATGAATATTCAAAGGACAATTTCTACCGTTCATGTGTTAACCGTTTATCAATTAAAATTCAACTTAGGTAACATTAAAATACATTTTCTTTATTATTATCTAAAACGTACCTGGTTGTGCACATTACTTGCAAAACACTTATAACACATATCATTGAATATTGCACATGGCTTTTGCACACTTAACATTTAACACATCGCTCTTACAAATCAGCGCTCTCACACACAAAAAAAACTTTTACTTATTTGAAACACATAAATAATCGCTTCTGACTTCTTCTTTTGTTGCGTTAATAAAATTTGGTACCGGCCTTGACATCTTAAATTTTGAATACTGGAAGTTTATAAATTTCTAGGTTATGTCCAAAAGTGCCATCACATCCGTCTCGTTCAAAGACTTTTTGAGAAGTGGAGTCGTTGCAAGGATACGCTAACTAAAATTTTCAAACAAACTCCCACCCTTATTTATATATATATATGAATATTCTGATTGGTGCTTCGGATCAGGCGATATCAGACCGTGTTTACGTCACATGGCGTGAGGTGGCTAATTACCTTAAGTTACTAACTCGTACGATATTTTTCTATTTCGCCCGCTAGGAGCGCTCACCGCCTACGCTAGCTTCACAATGTGCAAAAATTAAATATAAAAATGATTTTATATGTAACACCCTTATTTTTAGGAGTGTTACAATATTACAATATAGTAAAGTAATAATTAGTAGTTAGTGTACATATTGTCGTTGTCAACTTTTACTTACTAAGTGTTTATAAATTTCACCGCGTTTAAACACGTGAATTAGAATATTGAGATCTATATTTAACGTCGTTATTTAGCCTGATATTTCTAAAAGTAACTTTTTTCGAAATTGATTTACTACTATTGATTTGATATATTTCTGACTCGCTCTTAAACATCTCTAAATGAACTGTTTTTTGCCTACAAGGTAATTGGAGAGAATATGTATTATAGGCTTAAATACTTGCTTGTAAAATTGATTTTTGCCTGTTTATGAAATGTTATAACATTCTATGAAAAATATAAATATAAAGAAAAATATTTTGGATAATTTTATGGAAGAAAGAAACAAACTTGTAACTTGACAGCTGAGATATTTGTTGAGATGTCTTAAATTTGTAAATAATTGAAACTATTGTAAATTATCAAATAAAACCTTAAATTTACTATTAAATTTATAGGATTTAATTATTGGGTTCTCTGAACTGTCGTTTTCATCATTATTAGATTCGTAGATCTCTAAAAGCTACATTTAACACAATTTTACTGGCATGTTTTCAGATTGAGTTAGATCTTCCCGCAAAACCATTTATCGGGACTGATTTTATTATAACCCGCTATTTCCATCTTTAAGTAATCAAAATCGACACGAATTTCCTACTTGTTATCCTGTGCAGTATTTTATTTATATCGATTATGGCTTCTACAGGAAGTTACATATAGTTGATAAATGAATGTAATTCCTCTTACATTGTATCCTCAATGGAAATCAATTGCCAAAATATTTGAGTCTTGTTCGGAAAAATCTCACTATTTTGCTTTGTTAGGAAATTAGAAAGATTATAAATTTGGTTGTTCTAGTCATCTAATAATTTCGTAAAAACATAAACTTCTGTGCTGACGCGTTTCGAAATCGACGTTTCATTTACGAAGCCAAACCTGCTACTCAAGCCTAAACCCAACCTGACGAGAAGCAGGCTTCGTCAATGAAACGGGTTGCCTTCAAGTGACCAAAATTCAACTAACCAACACGTATACAACTTTCAACGAACCTAATTACGCGGCGTTCAACTAGACGAAAGTGCACGGACTTCAACTAACCAAAGTTCACGGACTTCGACTGAAAGAAATGATGCCGGTTACCTTATTGACTATTTAAAATTATAATAAGATACTTTACTGTCTATAGTCTAATCAAACCGAATAATATTGCTGCATTACTTTAATAACGATAAAGTTAAAACGTATTTTGTGAAATAATTTAAAGGTATTAATAATAAGTACTAAGTTTAGATATTTACAGAAATATTACTTTTATATTTATTAACTTCAAGTTGTGCGATAAACGCCTGCGGAAGGACAAAACTATAACCCGCAACATTTCTTTCAGTTGAAGCCCGTGTACATTGGTTAGTTGAAGTCCGTACACTTCGGTTAGTTGAAGTCAGTGCACTTTATTGTTGAATGTTTACTGTAATCCACTTTACGTTTATTTGAATGTCGCGTATTTTGGTTAGTCGAAAGTTGCGTAAATTGTATGCGTACACTTTAGTTAGTTAAATTTTGGTCATTTGAAGTAGCCCCATTGAAACGCGTCATCACCGTTAGTAGCTCTCAGTTGTTCTTTAAACAATGAATTATGAAGAAATAATATGTTTTAAATTGAAATTACTACATACATCTCCTTAAAATTGAGTCATTATGAAATTCGATTTAAAAAAAAAGAATTTAACAATATTTAAGTGTGTATTTAAATTTAAAGTACCAGGGCTACTGTACGGAAACTTTATTAATTGAGGTCCTGCCTTAATTACAGATATAATTAGGATTACTTTTTCTTTTTTTCATTTTTGTGTTAACACTGACAAGATTGTTCAGTATACAATAAAAATAGGTTGACGTTTAATAAATAAATGACAAAGTTTCGACAGCTAGTTGACCATCCTCATCAGATCTACAGCAAATACATTAAATAATAGCAAACAATTAAGTAGACCTAGTAGAAACTCAAGTATTATATAAATTATCTCTTATAAATGACATCTTGAAGGTAGTAAAAAATTGTACGTTACATATAAGTATGAAACTGTTCATTTGTTTATACTTTACTTGAATGTAATTATATTTTTTCAAGTAACAGTAAAACACACACATTAATTATAAATAATACAAAATGTATCTGTATTTAAGTCTAAAGGCAACTTGATTTCCTCTAATACAAATGTATACAATTAATAAACTTTGCTAAAAATATATCGACACAATGACCTCTATCACAGTAGTTAAGACACAAGAACCTTTTAATAAGAAAACAATACAAACAGTTTTGACTAGAAATTAACATATAGGCCCTATATACATCATCAATCGTTAATACTGTGATTTGAAAAATAAATAGGGTCAATATTGTACTAATTTTGAATGACAACAGATCTTACAAGTAAAAGGTGATATCTGTATTATCAGCCACCTTATAAATTTCTACAATACTAAGATCCCAAAGCGTAATTGGCTTTAGTCTTACCGTTATTCAATTAATTCTGTTCAAGCTCCTTTTTTAACTTATTGTCTACGAATTGGTTACCTTAGAAACGATTAAATTTTTGGAGCTAAATTTTTGGTTTATGAATGAAATAACAAAAAGGATTATAGTATATGTAACTTATTTTCATAAAAATAGCAAAAGATCCAAACGTTTTAAGATAAAAGATGTGCAAATTTAAAAGAATATATTTTTTTAAATAAAACTTTAAACTTGACGACTAAAATAAATACAAAAAGTCGCCAAAAATCATTTTCGTCTTAAATGGATGATAATTTAATTGAATTGCAAAACTTTCTGTTTGTGGGTGCTTATGCTTTTGCAAAATATAATTTCAAATGGATAAATTTCAGAAAGAAAAACAAAGTAATCACTACTTTAGATCCTAGCTGGCTGTTCATCATGTCCTTTTTGGTGGGCATCTTCAGCTCTGCGGCCATCTCGGTACCTTCAACGGACAACCGCTTCACATCTCCAAGGGGGGTCGTCCTTCTCTTCAGATACTCCGATATGCACAATAGTTTCATCTTGGCTCTTGTCTTGACTATGGGACTGGTTTTCAGAAACCCCTATATGTTCTTTCCATGGCTAGGCTTTACCATAAGGTCGATGGTGTTTATCGAACTACCCACGTTATTGACTTACTGGAGGAAAATGACCCTGGATGAAGGGATTATGCCTGTTCTGTTCTTATGGCTGGTGTTATTTATATTTACGCAACAGCTGTTTATCTGGATGGACGTGTACAGTTTAAGCGAGTTAATGTGGCGAAAAGGAACTCCTGCTTCTGAAGAACATTCCCTGGTCTTGTATTCTTCTATTTTAAAAGACCGCGAGCAACGAAGAAGAAGTTTCATTTCACCGTTTAGTGGAGGAGATAATCTTTTTTTGGAGCCAGTAAGGGAGGATTTTTGAAATCATTACATAACATGTACACACATTTTTTTGTCAAGTAATTTATTAAATTATTTAAATTAATTTATTAAACCACATATGTTAGCCCATTTTCAGAAATGTTAGTTTGATTATTTAGAAAATCAGAGTCTAACATTAATCATTATACTTAACTTGTGAAAAAATTGAGCAGCAATGTTTTTATTTTAAACAATATAATAAGTAAAGAGAATAAATAATTAGTAATAAATTAATATTTTTGAAATTACTGTTTATTAACTTAATTCGAAGTACAGCAGTGAAAGAAACAGAGCCACCAGGGTTATCGTCATTCATCACCACTAAGGTCAAAACACTATTTACAACTTTAAAAATAAAATCCATAACACATTCCAAAAAATATTTGTCAACCGAACACGTTTAGGTGGCAAACTCTTCATATATAGTAAATGCAACTACAATTACAAAAACTTTAATGTGTAATTGAGACTGTGTTTTACTGAGGATGACTTTGTCGTGTGATTAATAAACCTTATTTTAAATATTTGTGTTCTAGTTTTTATCCAATAGCTGGAGCGAAATATAAGCAAATTTAAAACATTAATTATAACTGTTAGCTATAGCTATGTATATAGGTGTACCGATTGACTGAATGTTACAACTGTCAGTTATAGCTATGTGTATATAGGCTCATTGATTGACAGAATTTTACAACTGTTAGTTATAGCTATGCATATAGGCTTACAAATTGGCAGGATGCTACAACTGTTAGTTATAGCTATTCATATAGGCATATAGATTGACAGGATATTACAACTGTTATAGCTATGTATGTAAGCCTACAGATTGACAGGATGTTACAACTGTTAGTTATAGCTATTCATATAGGCATATAGATTGACAGGATATTACAACTGTTAGTTATAGCTTTGTATATAAGCCTACAGATTGACAGGATGTTACAACTGTTAGTTATAGCTTTGTATATAAGCTTACAGATTAACAGGATGTTACAACTGTTAGCTATAGCTATGTATGTAAGGCTACAGATTGACAGAATGTTACAACTGTTAGTTATAGCTATGCATATAGGCTTACAAATTGGCAGGATGCTACAACTGTTAGTTATAGCTATTCATATAGGCATATAGATTGACAGGATATTACAACTGTTAGTTATAGCTATGTATGTAAGCCTACAGATTGACAGAATGTTACAACTGTTAGTTATAGCTATGCATATAGGCTTACAGATTGACAGGATATTACAACTGTTAGTCGTAGCTTTATATATAAGCCTTTAGAATGACAGGATGTTACAACTTTTAGTAATAGCTATGTCCAGTATATAGGCTTACACATTGACAGGATGTTACAACTGTTAGTTATAGCTATGAATATAAGCCTACAGATTGACAGAATGTTACAACTTTTAACAGTTTCCAGCACTTTTACGAAATCACTCGAGGCCAGCCAGTGAAAGGAGATGGTTTAGTGTCACCAAGAGTTTGCAGAGTCGGTCTTTTTACAATTGATGCAGGTAGAAATATGGAATTAGGACTGGAATATGTGAGGAGGTCTTTCGTATATTCAAAGATGTTTTTGTCGCTGTGAGGTTTTTGCTGTGGTTTAATTTTATTTCATCAGTTGGGGGCAGTGACATCATTGCGGTTTTCTTGTTTTCTTTGCAATTATTTACAAAATATATTTAAACTCAAACTAACAACGCTTGAACATTGTAAGTTAAGGATCTTATATCCAAATCGTCTTGATCTGTTTTATTTGTATCACTTGAGCAAACACTTTTCAAAGTGAAACTATTAGCGTATTCGAGGACTAGTAGTGATTTAAAAATTTCTATATCACCCCTTTTTGTGCACTTCCAAACAATATTTACTAATTAACCTCAGAGCAAACATAAAAGCATTTTGAAGATAATCTAAATACCTTGTTCTAAATAAAGATATCAAAGAAATTTAAAAGGTTTTTGCTTTTATGAACGTATTTTATATTGTTTTTAGAACTTAGATTATTTTGTAATATAGATTACCCTATGTTGTAACTTATTTACTACATTATTTTCTTCATTTAAATCCTATGTTCCGACCCCGTATTGCCACCCTTTATATTATTACTTTTTTTTATTGCCACCCTCTATTGACGGTTAATACATTTTATGACCCCGGTGGATAGTAGGTCTATTTCACATAAAGTATCATGGCTACATGATACATGACTCACCTAATCCCAGTGCCATGGGATTATGTCCCTTATTAATCCTGCCTCTATTCCATGTCATCCTTTTATTCAACCTTATTCCTATTCTTTCTATTTGTTTCGTTATATTCACCTGAGAAAATTTTAAACAACTTGCTCAGTAAACGAATAAAACCTAGTCCTTGTAAGACCATAAACGTATTTTTTTCTTTTTTCTCATGCATATAACTGAGTTGGAGTAATAAACTCTTAATTTTCGATTCACGCACAAATTGAGGAACGTATGTCTTAGCCAGAGTGAATGCCAACGACTGTTCTACTTTTTGTAACAATCTCACCTAGTTGGCACTCGGTTAATAAGCACGTTGCCAAATAACGTTTTAGGAAAGCAGAGTTTGTTTAACTTTTTGTCAACTTTAAATATTCATATAGCCTCGCTGCAGTATCATTGTAGCAATAGGCTACTGTTGTCTCGCCCACTCTAATCACTCTCACATTGATTGTAAATTTACAAGAATCTTACTTGGTTTTATTTTTTGGTGGCTTTCCGAAGTTTCTGACTTTCAATTGTGTAGCTTAGGAAATGGATTAATAGGAAAGTTGGGAAAATGGCTTTACTACAGCTTTGTTGGAATACACGCTGTCATTGTGTTTGACAAACAAATGTATTTCAGGTGGTGATAGCATATCATTAAACTTTAAATTCCAATTTAGAAAAAAAAACTGCAAAATTGATATAATATTTTCTAAAATTTACGATAATGTTAGTAATAGAAACTTTAAAACAAAATACATTTTACCTGACAATACCATTACCATTTTCACCTGACAATATTAAAATTTTTAAAGTTTTTATAAACAGATGGCTGAAAACAAAAACAAGCAGAAAGAAACATTGAACTATGTAACATTTAATGAAATTGTTAACATTAATACCACTAAATAAATAATAAATGTACTAGCAAATACATTATGCTAACAAGTAAAGGAACTCATAATGAACATAGGAGGAGAGTCAATAACCAAGCGGAGAAGGCGAAAACAAGTATATTAGCACTAATGGTAAGAAAAAAAGAAGTGTTCTAATAAAAAAGAAAATGCTAATAAGTAAAAGAATGTGTAAAAAACATAGGAGGAAAACCAATTTATTAAGACTGAAGGTAGGAAAAGAAAAGAAATTTTCTAATAAATAAAATAATGTTAATGAGAAAACTAATTCACATAAAACATATGACGAAAACAAGTATAAGAAAAACGAAATATACTATTAGACATGATAATGCTAATAGGGAAACAAATGTATAAAATACGTAGGGCTAAAACAGGTGACAAGCATTAACAATAAAAAAAAGACTAAGTCTTCTAATAAATAAGATAAGATAAATAAAACGATTCATAAATAACATAAGTAAAAACAAAGGACAAACATTAATGGTAAAAAAATTAAAAGAGTTTTATTAAAAATTTAGATAAGTAAACACACGTAGAAAGAACACAGATCAAAAAAAGAAAGAAAAGTTGAACAAAACTGCCATGTAAAAACAGAAATGAAGAAGTAAGAACATATAAGAAACATTGGGGTATTCCCTGATTTTTGTAAGATAAATATAAACAAATTCTATGTACTGTATCTTTTGTTGTAATTGAGCTAATTGTAATGCGAAGACGAATAAATTGTACCAAGAAGCAAACATCAGTGTTGTATCTAAATGATAGTTGGCTTACACTTTCATAATGCTACATCATGCTGATGTATGTTTCACTAGTTACTTTATAGGATTTTCTTTTACAAATTTCAACACATTTATGTTTTTATACAACCATTTACGAACAGGTATTTCTAGTACACACAGTGAAACCATTATGTAAGCCATTCAAAGCACTTACTAATTGTTTAGTTCCTAGTAATTCCAAGACCCATAGATCGCACTAATTGGATCTTTGAGCGCCCCTTTGTACAACCGCCTGCGCGGGCTGTATTCGCTAACGAGAGGAGACAACGTAAACACCCTGCGGCACAGTAGCCCAAGCCTTGACCTGGTGAACACAACTAGATCAGGTTATGAATAGGAAAGCAGCCTGAAGCCTGCGGAACAAACGTGTAACACCTGGAGATTAATTCTCATTCCCGGCAACGAAAATGTAAATTTATTACAGCTCTTTGTAGCTAATTATAATTAATTTATTTATTTCTGCTTTACAATTTTATGTTTTTAGTATAAAACGCAAAGTTATAGAAAGGTCAAGAGATACAGACTCTCAGAGCGTTCTGTATATTCATTTTACAAGAAAATTATGGATATTATTTAAGTGTTTCTTAGTGACATGAAAGGGTTGTGCACAGAAACAAAACTATCGTGTTTAAACTACAGTATAGAATTTACGGTCCTTATTAATTAATTTTTAAAATATAATAATATTTAGGCTTTATTTAAATTCCCATACTGTGAGTGTAAAATTTTAGGTCTGTCTTGGGCCTTAACAGATTCAATTTGACAAAATTAGTGAATTAAATTCGTTCTTAATACATTCCAAATCTGAAACGTTCCTAGCGTCATTTAGATTCAGATATATGGGCAGGGCGGTGATTATGTAGAAAAAGCGGTTAAAAGAAATTACAGGATCTTAAAAGGATACTTGAAATATAATCTCTACAAATTACAATTTTACAATGAAATACTAAGTTTATAAGACTACATTGAGAGTTCTTTTCTAGTACAGCAATTTTCTCATTGCATGAACAATTTTCTCTTTGATTTATCAAATTTGCGGTAATCCCCGAGAAGAAGTTACAATGAACTCCTTAAAGAGTACTTGTACTATAATATTTAATAACAGCTTTCAATTTACTGTCAAATAGATGTGAAATCTAATTTCAAAGTACAATATTTGACTTTTCTAATGACGTTTGAAATTAATATGATTAGTTATTATTTTATTAAAACACTGAACAATTTTAAATCTTTTTTCCTGTAAAAGATTAAAATGAAATTTTATTATCTTTCGAGGGGGAGTTATCCCCCACCCCCAAGACCCCATTCCTTGCTACTGAAAATTTATTTATTTTTTTAACTGTTGGACATATTACACCAAATATAGATTAGATATTTCTATTTTAATTGAATATATATATATATATATATATATATATATATATATATATATATATATATATATATATTGGACTAGGAGACTGACAGACTTACCTTGGTAAGAGTTCACTCTGTAGTCTTGAAATAGAAACATATAAAAGCACTTAACCAATGATATATTTCAACCACACAGTGGTCTTTGTCAATCAAAGAGAAAACACAAAAAGAAATATGAGAGAATGAAATAAAATTAATATAAGTTATAATCACAGATTGTGTAGAAATCAGATGTCACAGATGCACAGATTAAAGATATATGTATTGACAATACAATGTATGTATTGACATACATTGAAACATACGTTTTAGGCTTACAGCTTACATTATTGTAATTTTCATTCCTGATGATGTTGGTACTGTTTGCCAACGAAAAGCTTTGGATATAAAATAATAAATATTCTTGTATTTGAATAACCTGTGTTGTTTTAAATTATTAAACAAGAAAACGTATTTTACATTTATATATATATATATATATATATATATATATATATATATATATATATATATATATATATATATAGTATATGGGTGTGTGCGTGTGTGTGACAAGAATGAAGAGCAGAATAATTCACTTTCCTCGTTGAACAAAGGATTTACTTTAGAGGATGATAGTTCACATGTACTTTCACGAAATACATTTCACGATATTTGCATTTTATTATATAAAAAAATGCTCGTAAATATTACTATTATTTTTAGATAAAACAAATTTTGATCTTCCAGAATAATATATGTATAAAGATAAACTTTTGGTTTTTTTATAAAGTACTGAATGACAGTTTGCTAACCTGCATAAATACCGTTATCGGTTCCATCATGAAACTATTTGGTTTTTTTCAAAAATGTGTTGTTCTGTGTTCGTCTTTTAAGTCTACGTTAGTCAGGAAGGGTGAACGTTGTATCATAATCAACGTTAAAGCATTTAGTGGTACTAACCAAACAAAAACATCAAGTTATTACTTTTGTGTAACTTACAGTCCCTTTTCAAATCCATAAATATTATAATCTAATGACTGTTTCTCCTTTACGTCACTCACCAAGTTGACTATAACGTATTCAGGCATTCCTACCTCTCAAAAGTAACTTCCCGCTTGAGTGGGGAAAGCCATAAACATTTCGCTTGTCACATGAAGTGGTCTGCGTTTCCATACGGTGGTGAATGCTTACATTTTATAACATGGGGGGTTGAAATTTCATTGCTATAGTGCTCTTAGAGCAATGTAGGTATCCACCTTGCTCGTAGCGTATCACTATTAGTTGTGGTGCACTTTAAAAACTATAATAAATTTACTCAAATGTTTTGCAAAAGAACACCTGAATCGAGTTCAATGAATTGCAGAAGACATTATAATACGGTAGTGTGTTTATTAAACCAATTTTACATCGAAATCCATCTGTAAAACAATATACAAAATAATTTTGATAATAATAAAATATAATAATGTTATAAAGAATTATATATGTAGTTATCATATAATAATTATTAATTAAACACTACAAATAATAAGTATATAACATTTTTATAAAAAATATTAATTTTATTTGTTAACTTTCTATATTTTATAATTTACTATTAATATTAATATTATATAAATTGTTTTTAATTATTAATAAATGTAAAGTTTTAATTGTTAACCTTGAAAAGAGCCATAAGTAGCCATAAAATTAAGGGTTCCTGTAAAAAGTCGAAACATAGATGTTAAATTAATAAAAACATTGACTTATATATTATAATTGTGTTGTGCAATTCATTAAACGCCATTCCTGTTCACTTTAAGAATTATTTTCCTAAATGAATCTCCCAACCTCCCTTCTGGTTTCTCCCAACTTATTTAATCAGTAAGATTGCCTAATTATGGCAGTTTACTATATGATTTTTTTTCTTTATGTTTCAGGTGAGTGTTGAGATGCTAGAAATATTTACTTCTATGGATAAGTTCAGGTAATCCATAATCCATTTTAGTAGGCTATATTTTTTACCTTTCCTAACAATATATTATTTTTCTTTTTTTGACGTGTTTCGGAATAACTCCATTCTCAAAACTTTCATCAGTACTTCAACTAATAATGCTAGGAAAGGTATTAAAACGTAGGTATTCAAACGCATGCAAATATTCCTAACAGAAGTGAAGATAAAATGTTAAGAATTTCAATCTATAATCCACTAATAATAAATTTCCTTATGATTTCAAATAATTGTAAAGTAATAATTCTGTTTACACCATTCATTATACTAACAATCATTCCGTAACTGGAAAATTTAAAGACACTAGGGAAATTTTAATCATGGGGTGGGAAATTTTTTAACGGGTAATTTCATTATTTAACAGCATTACACTACGTCTAAGCGTTCAGACGAAAATTTCACAAGAAATAAACAAACATAGATTTCTTTCGTTTTTACATTCGTTGCTTGGAAACTCATTCTAAACCAGACTGAAATAATTTCAAGTGTCGCATACCATAAATAGTGGTTAAAATTTGAAAATGTACGAACATAACCTCAATTTACATTCACAGATGAAATGGTATGAACTCAATGGTTCTTGGAGAAAATTATATAAAGTAATTTTTTAATCAACCTAGTTTCATTATGAAAGTGAACCTACGTTTTTAGGCAATACTGGACATAGGATTGAAAATCCACGTTTTTAAATACATCTTTTATATTGGTATTTATCATTTATTTAAAAATGCTTTTTGAACAGTGAGAAAGTGATTTAAAGTATCGCAAGCAATAATGGATGGTTGAATTGGGAAATATACGACATCACCTCATTTCACAAACACTCGTAAAATTGTAGCCTATTTATAAACATGTTACTATTTTATACTTGTCACTGTCGTCGTCTCCCGCCGAAGGTTGGCGATCCAAGTGACAATTGTAGCTTTGGACGGGGCTGCTTCAAATGACCAAACTTCATCTAACCAACATACGCAGCTGTCAACTAACCAAATACGCGACATTCAAATAATCGTAATACACGGACTTTAACTAACCAAAAACGCGCATTTCAACTAACCAAACTCACGGACTTCAACTGAAAGTAATGTTGCGGGTTATCGTTATGCCGCTCCGCAGGCGTTCAACGTACAAATTGAAGTTAATAAATGGGAAGTAATATTTCTATAAATATCTAAACTTGGTGGTTATACGCGTTTTTGGTTAGTTAAAGTCTGTGTATTACGATTATTTGAATGTCGCGTATTTGGTTAGTTGACAACATCGTAAATTGTGTGTGTACATTTTGGTTAGATGAAGTTTGGTCATTTGAAGGCAACCCCTTTGGACAAATCAGCACGAGATATTTGTAGTCGAGCGACCAAACCGCGTTCCCCAGGTTCCTTTAGCCATAGTTCCGACGTTGTTTCCTTGATCGTTTACCCAGTACTTTACCCTCTGTTATGGGTCGAAGTAACTTGTACCTTTCGCTTCTCGTGAGATGATCAAAATTTTGCATTTCCCTCTTTTTGAGGGTTTTTAGCAGTTCTTTTTGTTTATTAACTCCTCAGAGTACCTCATCGTAGGTTTTTTTTGTATACATAAAACTTTCAGCACCCGTCCCTATTTTTTGTTCAGTTTATCAGCCCAACCAACTCTCGCATCAATAGAGCAATGCAGATAAAACTTAGCATGTGACCATTCGAACTCTGAGCTTCAGACTAAAGACCTGATCTTCTGGAAAATGTTTTCATGCTCATAAACATTTTATTTTCCGGGTTAAATTGACTCTTGACATTAGCTGCCAAATATGTCATGAAGATTTTTTTCATTTTGGCCTGCATTAAATTATTATATAATAATAATAGGTTATCTTACATTAACAAACGCGGTTGCTCTTAAACCCTCTAAAGTTTTACTGCTCTCTTGGATGTTTTATCTGTTTTGGGGGGTTTGGTCGCTGCCCTTCACAACAGTCTGCATAACATTCACTCTCTTCATCTAACAGTCGCATGTAAATGTCGTGCTGATGGCTCTGACAAAACACGTTACCACGCCGGGAAGATAAGGTAACACCCTCATCCTTTCCTAGTTGCAGCAGAGTCGGTCAGAGGCAGGCCTATTGGAGCGGTTTCTGAATTTTATCAATGAGATCACTTAGGTCGCCCTTGAGTTTTATTAAAAAGTTTACCTATTGTATCAAATATCTTAATCCCACGAATAACTAAGGGAATATGGCTCACTACAGACAGAGCTCTACTTGACCGAGGAAAGCTGTTCAAAATGGATTCTTATTTGTACGTAATATTAAACACCTTGCTAGCCTTACATTCCATCGGCTATGCTGAATAAAATTGTACTTTGGAATTCATTAGACGCTCTCACATGTGTCATATTGAACATATTTAACCCTAGCCAAGGACTAAACGCTTTAGAGGCAGAGATTTTTTCTCAGTTTTGTAGTCAAATACGTATTTAGTCTGTATGTGAAGCGCGCGCACACACACGCGCTCGCGCGCACGCACGCACGCACGCACACGCCCACACTCGCACCCGCCCACTCACGCACAAGGGCGCGCGCACACACGCACACGCCCACGCCCACACACACACACACACACACACACACACACACGCACACACACACACACAGACACACACACACACACACACACACACACACACACACAAATATATATACATGTATACATATATAGGATCTATTATATTTCGGGGGAAAGTATGTGAAATACGATTATAATTTATAGAAATTAGGCTACCTAAATCTTTTTATGTTATTGGTAAGTGAGGAGCAATTAATACTGGATAATTTCTATGTTTAAATGTAAGTAGACAAAAGTAAACTTTGCAGTAAACATTTGCTTAAAGAATTATTTTTTTTTTGAGGTTTAGAATTTACTTCATTTTATAGAAATCATTTTTAAAACAATAGAAAAAGAAAATTTTTTCTATAATAAATTATAAACACAACTTTTACCTCAATATTGCATGAAAGCATTATATATCGAAATCTTGTTGCTGTTCATGACGAGCTAATTACTTGTTATTTACTTGTTAATTACTTATCACACTTTTGCTCTTACTTGCGACCAGACGTTTTGTTAACTAAAGGTTGTTAAATTGTTAACTTACACTTGGAGGAAACGTTTTCGTCTTACGGCTTCTCCAGCCTCGTATTTTTGCCGCTAGGATTGCTGCAGGTGTGCTTCTTTGGTACCATTTTTTCATGAAACATGAACACAAAAAAATTCATCACCCTCACATACATAAACTCACAAATGAAATAGCACACCAATTAAATTAAACACACTAGAACAGTATGAAATATATATGCATACCAACACACATATAAATGGCACAGATCACACATACTCTTCGAACACATCACTTCTAACTTTCAAAAAATGGTACCAAAGAAGCACAACTGCAGCAATCCTAGCGGCAAAAATACGAGGCTGAAGAAGTCGTAAGACGAAAACGTTTCCTCCATGTGTTAGTTAACAATTTAACAACCTCTAGTAAACAAAAGTTCTGGTCGCAAGTAATAGAAAAAGTGTAAGAAGTAAAACATTATAGTGAAAAACTTTAAATAATACCTATATCCAACTGCATTTCTAAAATTTGCGTTTGAAATTTCCTAGGTTTACATTTTGTTGGAAATTTATTTTAAATTTATAAAGTAGGACAAGTGGAACAAAACAATATAAACTAAAGAAATGTGGGAAATTGTGTCCCAACTGATATGACAAGCAACTTCATCATTAATACTCAGTGAATTTCAATCTTGCAGTGCATTTTGTAAGGTAATAGAAAATTATATTATACTTGAGAATGAAATACTAAAATATCAGCATTTGTATCTTTGCGTTTACCAAATGATAAAATATTTTATTTATAATAATAATAATAATAATAATAATAAATATTGTTTTTATTATTGGGAAACAATAAAATAAATCCTGGCCACGTAGAACGGCGTTTCGAGCTGATATATTATTAGCTACCCTGATATATGGTTAATTGTGGCCCAATCAGAGGCCCTTATCATAATTTCTAATAGTATTTGTAAGGAATTATAATTGCATCACTATTTCCAAAATATTTTTATTTGGGTCAAAATATTTCTCTGTGGCAGGTGTAGCTTATTATCTCGAAGAAAATATTAATTTTATAGTTCTCAGAGGTAAAGCCTGTTACATTAAGCTTATAACAGTTTTATTGATACTTACTGAAACTGTAATAGAACTTAATTGGCTAAAATATCCAAGTTCCGTTAGAAATGCGTTCTCATTTACATACGTGATCATACGTATTCCCAAATGTTTATGATCATTACGTTGGGCTTGGTTTTTATGATCAAAACCGTAAACAGATACAATCATTATACTAGTAATCCTAGCTAATGGTCGTATAATGTAACATCACATTAGAGAAATCTAAGTCTCCAGCGTAAGCTTGGTATTGCGATAACAATACCAATTGGTTGGGATAATTAGAACGAATTAGATTCAGTATGCAAAACAATTAAGTTTTGTTTGTTAGTATTCCGTTCATTTTTTGTTCTTTTGATGTGTACACAATGATATATACTTCTCGCTGTTGTTGAACACCAAGTTTGTTTGTTCAAAATGTCGATATTCCCTTTATGATACGTTACTAAATGTAATTGAGGTCTGAGAACTGACCTTGACGTGTCCCTTTACACAACACAACCAATACTACAAATACAGGTCTGCATCACTCCCTCATCCCCCCACTGTTATGCTTACTAAAGAGACGGGTCTCGAACATCCCCCACTGTTATGCTTACTACAAAGACGGGTCTCGAACATCCCCCGACTGTTATGCTTACTACAAAGACGGGTCTCGAACATCCCCCCACTGTTATGCTTACTAAAGAGACGGGTATCGATCATCCCCCCACTGTTATGCTTACTAAAGAGACGGGTCTCGCACACTATCCCACTCACTGTTATGCTTACTACAAAGACGGGTATCGATCATCCCCCCCACTGTTATGCTTACTACAAAGACGGGTCTCGAACATCCCCCCACTGTTATGCTTACTACAAAGACGGGTCTCGCACAACCCCCACTGTTATGCTTACTACAAAGACGGGTCTCGAACATCCCCCGACTGTTATGCTTACTACAGAGACGGGTCTCGAACATCCCCCCACTGTTATGCTTACTACAAAGTCGGATATCGATCATCCCCCCACTGTTATGCTTATTAAAGAGACGGGTCTCGAACATCCCCTCACTGTTATGCTTACTAAAGAGACGGGTCTCGAACATCCCCTCACTGTTATGCTTACTAAAGAGACGGATCTCGAACATCCCCCCACTGTTATGCTTACTATAGAGACGGGTCTCGAACATCCCTCCACTGTTATGCTTACTACAAAGACGGGTCTCGAACATCCCCTCACTGTTATGCTTACTAAAGAGACGGGTCTCGAACATCCCCCCCACTGTTATGCTTACTAAAGAGACGGGTCTCGAACATCCCCTCACTGTTATGCTTACTAAAGAGACGGGTCTCGAACATCCCCCCACTGTTATGCTTTCTAAAGAGACGGGTATCGATCATCCCCCCCCACTGTTATGCTTACTAAAGAGACGGGTCTCGAACACCCTCCCCCCACTGTTATGCTTACTACAAAGACGGGTATCGATCATCCCCCCCCCCACTGTTATGCTTACTAAAGAGACGGGTCTCGAACATCCCCTCACTGTTATGCTTACTAAAGGGACGGGTTTCGAACATCCCCTCACTGTTATGCTTACTAAAGAGACGGGTCTCGAACATCCCCCACTGTTATGCTTACTACAAAGACGGGTCTCGAACATCCCCCGACTGTTATGCTTACTACAAAGACGGGTCTCGAACATCCCCCCACTGTTATGCTTACTAAAGAGACGGGTATCGATCATCCCCCCACTGTTATGCTTACTACAAAGACGGGTATCGACCATCCCCCCACTATTATGGTTACTAAAGAGACGGGTCTCGAACATCCCCCCACTGTTATACTTACTACAAAGACGGGTATCGATCATCCCCCTCTGTTATGCTTACTACAAAGACGTGTCTCGAACATCCCCCCACTGTTATGCTTACTAAAGAGACAGGTCTCGAACATCCCCTCACTGTTATGCTTACTAAAGAGACCGGTTTCGAACATCCCCTAACTGTTATGCTTACTATAGAGGCGGGTCTTGAACATCCACCACTGTTATGTTTACTAAAGAGCCGGGTCTCGAACATCCCCCAACTGTTATGCTTACTAAAGAGACGGTTCTCAACATCCCCTCACTGTTATGTAAAGAGAGAGGTCACGAACAACCCCCACTGTTATGCTTACTACAAAGACGGGTATCGATCATCCCCCCCACTGGTATGCTTACTACAAAGACGGGTCTCGAACATCCCCCCACTGTTATGCTTACTACAAAGACGGGTCTCGCACAACCCCCACTGTTATGCTTACTACAAAGACGGGTCTCGAACATCCCCCGACTGTTATGCTTACTACAGAGACGGGTCTCGAACATCCCCCCACTGTTATGCTTACTACAAAGACGGGTATCGATCATCTCCCCACTGTTATGCTTATTAAAGAGACGGGTCTCGAACATCCCCTCACTGTTATGCTTACTAAAGAGACGGGTCTCGAACATCCCCTCACTGTTATGCTTACTAAAGAGACGGATTTCGAACATCCCCCCACTGTTATGCTTACTATAGAGACGGGTCTCGAACATCCCTCCACTGTTATGCTTACTACAAAGACGGGTCTCGAACATCCCCTCACTGTTATGCTTACTAAAGAGACGGGTCTCGAACATCCCCCCCACTGTTATGCTTACTAAAGAGACGGGTCTCGAACATCCCCTCACTGTTATGCTTACTAAAGAGACGGGTCTCGAACATCCCCCCACTGTTATGCTTTCTAAAGAGACGGGTATCGATCATCCCCCCCACTGTTATGCTTACTAAAGAGACGGGTCTCGAACACCCTCCCCCCACTGTTATGCTTACTACAAAGACGGGTATTGATCATCACCCCACTGTTATGCTTACTACAAAGACGGGTATCGATCATCCCCCCCACTGTTATGCTTACTAAAGAGACGGGTCTCGAACATCCCCCCACTGTTTTGCTTACTACAATGACGGGTATCGATCATCCCCCCCCACTGTTATGCTTACTAAAGAGACGGGTCTCGAACATCCCCTCACTGTTATGCTTACTAAAGGGACGGGTTTCGAACATCCCCTCACTGTTATGCTTACTAAAGAGATAGGTCTCGAACAACCCCCACTGTTATGCTTACTAAAGAGACGGATCTCGAACATCCCCCCACTGTTATGCTTACTAAAGAGACGGGTCTCGAACATCCCCCACTGTTATGCTTACTAAAGAGACGTGTCTCAAACACCCTCCCCCCTACTGTTATGCTTACTACAAAGACGGGTATCGATCATCCCCACACTATTATGGTTACTAAAGAGACGGGTCTCGAACATCCCCCCACTGTTATACTTACTACAAAGACGGGTATCGATCATCCCCCCACTGTTATGCTTTCTAAAGAGACGGGTATCGATCATCCCTCCCACTGTTATGCTTACTAAAGAGACGGGTCTCGAACACCCTCCCCCCCCCACTGTTATGCTTACTACAAAGACGGGTACCGATCATCACCCCACTGTTATGCTTACTAAAGAGACGAGTCTCGAACATCCCCTCACTGTTATGCTTACTAAAGAGACCGGTTTCGAACATCCCCTCACTGTTATGCTTACTAAAGAGGCGGGTCTCGAACAACCACCACTGTTATGCTTACTAAAGAGCCGGGTCTCGAACATCCCCCCCACTGTTATGCTTACTAAAGAGACGGGTCTCGAACATCCCCTCACTGTTATGCTTACTAAAGAGACGGGTCTCGAACATACCCCCACTGTTATGCTTACTAAAGAGACGGATGTCGAACAATCCCCCACTGTTATGCTTACTAAAGAGACGTGTCTCGAACACCCTCCCCCCTACTGTTATGCTTACTACAAAGACGGGTATCGATCATCCCCCCACTATTATGGTTACTAAAGAGACGGATCTCGAACATCCCCCCACTGTTATACTTACTACAAAGACGGGTATCGATCATCCCCCACTGTTATGCTTACTACAGAGACGGGTCTCGAACATCCCCCCACTGTTATGCTTACTAAAGAGACCGGTTTCGAACATCCCCTCACTGTTATGCTTACTAAAGAGGCGGGTCTCGAACAACCAGCACTGTTATGCTTACTAAAGAGCCGGGTCTCGAACAACCCCCCCACTGTTATGCTTACTAAAGAGACGGGTCTCGAACATCCCCTCACTGTTATGCTTACTAAAGAGACGGGTCTCGAACATCCCCCCACTGTTATGCTTACTAAAGAGACGGATGTCGAACATCCCCCCACTGTTATGCTTACTACAAAAACGGGTATCGATCATCCCCCCCCACTGTTATGCTTATTAAAGAGACGGGTCTCGAACATCTTCTCACTGTTATGCTTACTAAAGAGACGGGTCTCGAACATCCCCCCACTGTTATGCTTTCTAAAGAGACGGGTCTCAACATCCCCTCACTGTTATGTAAAGAGAGGAGTCACGAACAACCCCCACTGTTATGCTTACTAAAGAGACGGATCTCGAACATCCCCCCACTGTTATCCTTACTAAAGAGACGGGTCTCGAACATCCCCCACTGTTATGCTTACTACAGAGACGGGTCTCAAACATCGCCCCATTGCTATGCTTACTAAAGAGACGGGTCTCGAACATCTTTCCCACTGTTATGCTTATTAAAGAGACGGGTCTCGAACATCCCCCCACTGTTATGCTTACTAAAGAGACAGGTCTCCAACATCCCTTCACTGTTATGCTTACTAAAGAGACGGGTTTCGAACATCCCCTCACTGTTATGCTTACTAAAGCGACGGGTCTCGAACAACCCCCACTGTTATGCTTACTAAAAAGCCGGGTCTCGAACATCCCCCCCACTGTTATGCTTACTAAAGAGACGGGTCTCGAACATCCCCTCACTGTTATGCTTACTAAAGAGACGGGTCTCGAACATCCCCCCACTGTTATGCTTACTAAAGAGACGGATGTCGAACAACCCCCCACTGTTATGCTTCCTAAGGAGACGGGTCTCGAACATCCCCCACTGTTATGCTTACTAAAGAGACGGGTCTCGAACACCCTCCCCCCCACTGTTATGCTTACTAAAGAGAAGGGTCTCGAACATCCCCCCCACTGTTATGCTTATTAAAGAGACGGGTCTCGAACATCTCCTCACTGTTATGCTTACTAAAGAGCGGATCTCGAACATCCCCCCACTGTTATGCTTACTAAAGAGACGGTTCTCAACATCCCCTCACTGTCATGTAAAGAGAGAGGTCACGAACAACCCCCACTGTTATGCTTACTAAAGAGACGGGTCTCGAACATCCCTCCCACTGTTATGCTTATTAAAGAGACGGGTCTCGAACAATCCCCCACTGTTTGCTTACTAAAGAGATGGGTCTCGAACATCCCCACACTGTTATGCTTACTAAAGAGACGGGTCTCGAACATCCCTCCACTATTATGCTTACTACAAAGACGGGTATCGATCATCCCCCCACTGTTATGCTTGCTAAAGAGACGGGTCTCGAACATCCCCTCACTGTTATGCTTACTAAAGATACGGGTCTCGTACATCTCCTCACTGTTATGCTTACTAAAGAGACGGATGTCGAACAATCCCCCACTGTTATGCTTACTAAAGAGACGGGTCTCGAACAACCACCACTGTTATGCTTACTAAAGAGACGGGTCTCGAACACCTTCCCCTCCACTGTTATGCTTACTACAAAGACGGGTATCGATCATCTTCCCCCCTGTTATGCTTACTAAAGAGACGGGTCTCGAACATCCCCCCACTGTTATGCTTACTACAAAAACGGGTATCGATCATCCCCCCCACTGTTATGCTTATTAAAGAGACGGGTCTCGAACATCTTCTCACTGTTATGCTTACTAAAGAGACGGGTCTCGTACATCCCCCCACTGTTATGCTTTCTAAAGAGACGGGTCTCAACATCCCCTCACTGTTATGTAAAGAGAGAAGTCACGAACAACCCCCACTGTTATGCTTACTAAAGAGCGGATCTCGAACATCCCCCCACTGTTATCCTTACTAAAGAGACGGGTCTCGAACATCCCCCACTGTTATGCTTACTAAGGAGACGGGTCTCAAACATCCCCCCATTGTTATGCTTACTAAAGAGACGGGTCTCGAACATCTTTCCCACTGTTATGCTTATTAAAGAGACGGGTCTCGAACAACCCCCTTCTGTTTGCTTACTAAAGAGACGGGTTTCGAACATCCCCTCACTGTTATGCTTACTAAAGAGGCGGGTCTCGAACAACCACCACATTTATGCTTACTAAAGACGCGGGTCTCGAACATCCCCCTCACTGTTATGCTTACTAAAGAGACGGGTCTCGAACATCCCCTCACTGTTATGCTTACTAAAGAGACGGGTCTCGAACATCCCCCCACTGTTATGCATACTAAAGAGACGGATGTCGAACAATCCCCCACTGTTATGCTTACTAAAGAGACGGGTCTCGAACAACCACCACTGTTATGCTTACTAAAGAGCCGGGTCTCGAACATCCCCCCACTGTTATGCTTACTAAAGGGACGGGTCTCGAACACGCTCAACCCCCACTGTTATGCTTACTACAAAAACTGGTATCGATCATCCCCCCTACTGGTATGCTTATTAAAGAGACGGGTCTCGAACATCTCCTCACTGTTATGCTTACTAAAGAGAAGGGTCTCGAACATCCCCCCACTGTTATGCTTTCTAAAGAGACGGGTCTCAACATCCCCTCACTGTTATGTTAAGAGAGAGGTCACGAACAACCCCCACTGTTATGCTTACTAAAGAGACGGATCTCGAACATCTCCCCACTGTTATCCTTACTAAAGAGACGGGTCTCGAACATCCCCCACTGTTATGCTTACTAAAGAGACGGGTCTCAAACATCCCCCCCAATGTTATGCTTACTAAAGAGACGGGTCTCGAACATCCCCCCACTGTTATGCTTATTAAAGAGACGGGTCTCGAACAATCCCCCACTGTTTGCTTACTAAAGAGACGGGTCTCGAACATCCCCACACTGTTATGCTTACTAAAGAGACGGGTCTCGAACATCCCTCCACTATTATGCTTACTACAAAGACGGGTATCGATCATCCCCCCACTGTTATGCTTACTAAAGAGACGGGTCTCGAACATCCCCTCACTGTTATGCTTACTAAAGATACGGGTCTCGTACATCCCCTCACTGTTATGCTTACTAAAGAGACGGGTATCGATCATCCCCACTGTTATGCTTACTAAAGAGACGGGTCTCGAACATCCCCCCCACTGTTATGCTTACTAAAGAGACGGGTCTCGAACATCCCCTCACTGTTATGCTTACTAAAGAGACGGGTCTCGAACATCCCCTCACTGTTATGCTTACTAAAGAGACGGGTCTCGAACATCCCCTCACTGTTATGCTTACTAAACAGACGGGACTCGAACACCCCCCGCCCCCACTGTTTTGTTTACTAAAGAGACGGGACTGGAACACCCCCCACTGTTATGCTTACTAAAAAGACGTAGGCCTACTCGTTATTGATAATTTGCCTGTAAAAATAAATAGTTGTACCTGATTCGTAAGGCAACCGCTTATGTTTAACAGCAATGCTACTAGTTTGCAATATACAGTACAGTAAAGAAAGTTGAAGCGGAAATGTTAGCAACAGTTTTCCTCATAAATACAGGAAAGAGATTTGCTATAAAAGGCCAATACTTCCTATTTCCAAAACTTATTCTACCTGTTATCTGCAACCGCAAATGCATTTTTTGTAACCAACTACAAAAACTTTATAGATCTCAAAACGCATTCTAAAAACCATGTCTTGGAAGTAAACATTGAGAGATAAAAAACTTGGGGCATAAAAAATGGACATCCGACTGTACCAAAATGAATCTACAAAATGTGTAGTCGGTTTTTAATAAATAGAATGTTTCACTGCCATCTCGCAATGAAGATGCCGTCTTGCAAGACAAGAATCGAGGACTGTTCTTCAAAGAAACTCAAACTCAGGACTACCGACGAGTATCTCACTGGAATAAATCCTTCAAATTCGGTGGAAGTTGAACGAATAATCAAATCTGTAAACCTGGTAGAATAAAACCAGCAAGGTTCGATTTTATTACTCTGTCGTGCCGAGATTTCTCGATTGTAACAGAGAAAAGTTACTGTTCAGTGATTTTTTGTTATTGTTTTGTATTTAAAGTGTCTGTACGAATGTTACGATAATTGTTTCAGGTTTTAACTGTTATTTTTTTCTCGGTCGTCAGATAATTACAGTCAACGGTTATATATAAGTTTGCATGACTTAATTTGGAAGTCATTTCGTGAAAACAAAATGAATGAAGACGTAATTTTAGTAATTACAGACAAGGAGTAAGCCGTGTGATCATTGCATGCTACGTACACGCACTATAGTCAGCCTTGATTACGCCTTCCTCCGCGCCTTGCACACGTGCGGGCAGGTGTAGATACTAGTACATGTACGCTGCGCTGGGTACATTCCCTCAGGATGTATTGATGCAAGATGTGCATATTGAACATTAGTCGAACATGAATTTAAACTCACTTCTTTCTTCCTTTCACTTACACGAACTCTGTCTCGGTCTGGTCTTCTTGCTGAAATTAACGCACAGACGTTTATTCTTATCTCAGCCTGTAGACAAGATTTCGTTTTGTTTTCGCTCAAGAAATAAGAAAGTTTGTCTGTTATATTACACTTAAGTTTTTAAAGAAAAATTAAACAAACAATAAGAAACAATTTACCAAAAACGAAAAAGGGAAAAGTTGAATTTTTTGGCATGTTAAACAAATTCAGGGAAAACTTAAAAACGAAGGCAGAAAAAATAACAAGACAAAAAAAAAGGTAATAATCAAAGTCCTGAACAAGAGCAGTTCTTTTATGAGGATTACTGTAGTTAAGATAGTTTCAAACTTGTAACAGTTCAGAATCATCATCACAAAGCTTAAGAAGCCTAATGTGTAACAGGAGACACTGATCACTACGCGACATGTATTACAAGAGTATATTTACAAGGAAGAGAGACATGTATTAAGGGATACAATACGTTCGAATATTATCATAGCTACTTTAATGTCATTAGTTAGTTGAAACTGATCCATCTACTGAATGTAATTCGCATTTTTTAACACCATACGCCCAGGAAAGGTGCCATGTGAATTGAAAGACGTCCTTATCAGTGTAATAACAGGACGGATATGCAATTCCATCAGGAAGAATGAGATGGGAATAGATGCACACAATCTCATCCAAAAAAAAAAAATAGGAGGAAGGATGCGATTAAAGGGGAAATGAGAACATTCATCAGAAGGAGATCAGGGAGGGTGCGATTGATGTAGAAAGAAACGTGCTCATCGGCAGGAGTCAAGGAAGAGCACTATCTGAGTAAAATACATGCTTTTATCAGCTTATTCCAAAACGAAAATTTCGCAATAGAAACAGGTACTCTGGTCCGTAAAATACCAGAAAGGATGAACACATCATTCCTCTGAAAGATCAGAGGGAAAACGTGCCTCCATCACCAGGAGATAAAAAAGGATGCGATTGGAAATGAATCAATATCTGCCCCTTTGTACTAGGATGACGCAGTCTTTATTGCGAATTCGAAAAATTAAGATGGACAACACCAAGGATATGCTTGAATAAAGAAAGGAAAGTAAAATGCCAACTAAAAATGGTCTTAAACGATGATTTGATTCTGTAAAAATCATAGAAGATGGTTGGAAAATGATAAGGATCAAAACAGAATAAAGACAAGTTTACGTCTACCAACAGGAGTTGTTTGTTGCCGAAATGTAATTTTATTGCTGGTGTAATATGTGTTCATGTTTTCTTCTAAGGGTTGTGTCCAATAGAAAGGCTGGTTTTGCCTAAGCTTCACTCGTTTTACGGTCTTTCAACCTAAACTTCGTAACACAGTTCTCACCCTTTCAATGTAATACTGGTCACAGATGAAATAATACCATCTGAAACGCACTAGAAATACGCTTGAAGGCGAACATAATTTTGTGGTGAAGAAACATCCTCACTATAGTGATGGTCGATCCAGTGATTTTAACGGATCGGTGATTTTATTGACAGCGCCAGGCTTTAATCAGTGACTTTTGCCGGTGACAAGGGATACTGAGACAGATCTGTATGTGCCAATAACAGGCAGGCATACCACACCGGTGATAAAGACACTACTGGTGACATTATTATTAGGAAGTTACTGCAACACATACATTTGGAGTAATAAATTATATAATCTTATATAAAACTACAAAACAACAGTTTATTTACAACATAGAGTTTAAATACAAAATACAGTTTATTTACAGTATTGGATGTTTGTATTAACAAAAAGTGTTTTTCAGACCTTATCAAGACTTAACCGAGATCTTCTGTCATTTAAAAATGTAACCTCCCTTAGAGAATAGTCGCTCGCAAGGTACGGATGACTGAAAATATTGTTTCACTAGTTTGTTTAAATTAGGGTAATTATAGAAGTTCACACCTTGCTTTTTTCTTTTTTGGAAAGATCATTTTATTTAAAAATAAACTCATACGGAAATAACAAACTATATTGTCTACGGCACAAAACACGGCCATTGTCCTGAAATCTGACACAAACCGCCCACTCAAACTCGACGTAAATGATTAGAACCAGTGACAGCGACAAATCAACCAACGACAGCCTCGGTAAAATATATGTTACTATAAATTCAGCGACGGCGACATTTTGCCCAATCACAACACAGAAAACCCCCTCCCCTTCAGTCAACGACACTGCACGATGATCGGCGCCGTGAGGCGAACGGTTAGAGTAGGTCCAGTGACAGCGACAAATAAATCCATACCGTACTATGAACTTTACCTACCCTCTATACGCTGTCTGTGCATCGCTTGATAAGGAGATGTTGACGAAGGCCGAACGTAACGAAACCGGTTATGTAATTAACTATACTTAAAATACTGCTTGAGTGAACTTTATGTCGGTGTATTAGATCAGGGTCAGTTCAAGATCGTAGATTCTAACAAGGTTAAAGCATATGTAAATGCACGTATATAACGGTTTGTGATAACACAGTAGGTGAATTATAACAAAAGCAAATAAAAATTATGACTGTAAAAATTAACAGCTGTTAAACATTTATGTTCATTTCGCTAAGATAGTTAAGAATCAGTAGAAGGTTAAATACGAAGATTTATCAATTGAGTAGATAATGCAGAGTTAAAGAAATGTAGTCTATCTAATACTTTTTTTAAAACTGATATTTTAATATTTTTAGCTCAGGCGTATTTTTTAAAAATATATTTCTTTGATAATAAGTCTTTTTCAAGACACTTTAAAATCATAAAGTAAATAGCTTAACTACAATTTACATATTTTTAATTTTAATTATAATTTAAATTATACGAAATTTTTGACATACTCATTTTTTCTTCTGTTAGAAATATTTGTATACATTTGAGTACCTTTGTCTGCCTTTTCTAACATTAAAATATGTTTCCTTGTTGACGCGTTTTAGAATAACTCCATTCTCAAAACCTTGATAGTAATGTTTGATAGACAAACATTGAATTCGTCTTTATTTACTTCTTTTACTATATAAAGACTAGCTCAAGGTTTCGGCGAACAGTACTATTAAAGCATTGAGAATGGAGTTATTCCGAAACGCGGCAACAAAGGAATATAAATTACATGCTTCAAAAATGTTGTGCGGTAATTAAAACTAAAAATTCATTATTGCTATTAATTTAAACTATATTTTCACTATAGATTTTTTGTTTATAAATTTTAATAACTATACGTAGGTGATTTTATATTTTCGTCTTTTCTTACTTCTTCTTCAGTTTCTTCTTTTCGCTATATTGTTTTCCGTCTTTATCTAGAACAATTTAATTGATAGAAATATTTAAAACTTCATTACAATGCTAGTGTCATAATTTATATCTTGTCACTAGTAATTTTGTCGTTGTCAATGATACCGCACGTCCTTAGACGGATGGGCAACTGATAAAGTTACCATGTTTGCCACAATGACAATTCATGATTAACAAGAATTATTCTGATATTACCAGATAAAGTGTGCTGAGTATTTTGTGGTTTTACATTCATTCCATTACGCCAGTGCTATTTGCTTTCACTAGAGAGGTCTATGCAACCAGTGAGGGACATTAATAGAAAATACGTAACGCTCAAATAATCCTAGTTAATGAAGAGTTTCCGCTGCGGTAGGTTCAGAAATATTGTAAACTGTTTGTTTATGTAACTCAGTCTACTTGTCGAAATCGAACTTAAAAAATGGATTTTCGTAACAGAATATTACTTTGTAAAATTAGAATTAAACACTTTAAACATTTTTCAGCAAATTTCTTGAACAAAATTAAAATGTTGTTGTCAGTTTTCCTCGATAAATTAGAACTACGAAATTTAAATCAATAAAATTACACTCTGTTGTAAATTAGATTGGAATTCTGGATTGGTAGGCTATGAGAAATCGTGCCTAATTCGGCTAGGCGCTATTCGTACTCACGGTATTGAACGGAGCGTGGTGAGCTCAGGTTATCAACCTTTGTTTCGATATTTGTGTAAATAATGTATTGTTCTTATTGGAAAACAGTTTGAGCCATAGACCGTGACTTATTCTCGTGATTCGGATGTCGTGCTGTGTGCATCGACGCTTAGGGACTGGGAACATTCTTCGACCTGTAGATGCGATAAAACCTCGACTGTTCTAGATTCATTTCACCTTTCTTGTTTGAAGTCGATAACCGAACATTTTATAATGTTTGTTTGATGTAATTGTAGGTTAAATTTATTTTATATTGTTATTATATTTTCAAGTTTAAATTGTAATAAATTACCGTGCTTTGACCGTACATATTTCAGTTTATTTTTCTTTGATATTTTGCTAATATCGTATAACAAATGAAGTATTTTTTTATGGGTAAAAGCTAGAAACTCAATTATGTAACTCTACTATTGAGATAATCTAAATCTAGAGGTTCGGGGATACTATTTTGTAAACACTTACACTCAAAAGAGAAATGGGTTTACTGAATTACCTTCTTACTTAAGTTATTGCACGTATTTTAAATTTATTAAAGGCTTCAATAATATTTTGTAATGTTTGACAAAGACTGCTAAAACTTCAACAACAAATTATGTTTATTTTATACAAATTTTACTTAAAAATATGTCCTAAACAAGAAAAAAGTTGTTTTAGATCTCCCAAACTATAAATACTGGTTAAAATTGGTAAACACAAGCATATGCTAACGTCATTTACCAATACCGGTCTGCCGGAAATAGACCTTCGAAAATGAATTTTTGTTAATAATTGTTATAGCAAAGAATTTTGTTATATATATATATATATATATATATATATATATCGTTTGATTATGATATGTAAATAAAACGGATGTTAAGTATACATGAAACTCTTAGGAAGATACTAGAAATGAATAGTGAATTTAAATTAGTTGAGTTAAAAGTAACAATTGGTTAACAATTAATCTTTTGTTTTGACGATTTTAATTTGTTTTCAATCTCATTAATTTAAAAAATTCCTATTTTGATATTTTGCACCCTAGGTGGCCTGACTTACAAAAAAGGAACAGGCTTTCCTCTTCAGTTTTTAATTATTGGTAGTATTTTAAATTTATTTAAGGCTGAAATAATTCAGGGTATTTCATATTAACCTTTTCGATTTCATAAGGTCACTTCCCGAACACGAGAGAGGGTAGTAGTGTCGGGGTGGTATCTCAGGAAGCTTCGGGGCATGCAGTTTTGAGTGTGACCAATTACAAAATAGGTATCGAATTTCAGAGCGATATCATCGGCATTAAAAAGGAAAACCAACAGACCTAATTAGGACGTAATCACTGGGAAACATGGAGTGCTTACTTCAATTCAACAATCTCTCCGGCGTTCTGTTCACAAACACGTCATTTCACTTGGCTTGTCTGCCAGTAGTGTCTGTAGAATACTGCATAAAGACCTTAAAATCCGCCCATATAAGGTGCAAATAGTGCAAGAGTTAACAGAAAACAGCTTGGATACACGAACAAATTTGTGCCATAACATCCTACAGAGCACCCCACGTACTAATGTGTTGATCTTCAGTGATGAGGTCCATTTTCATATTGCTGATACTGTTAACAGACAAAATTTCCGATACTTGGCTGTACAATCAACCGCTTCACAGGCCTCGAGTGACAGTGTGGTGCGTTATTGTAGACATTGGTATCTGAAGCCTCATTTTTTTCGAAGAAGATGGTCAAGTCGTAACAGTGTCTTTTGGTCGATATTGTAGGCGGCTTGGAAATTTTCTGAAATCGAAATTGAATGAATTATTGCACGCCTATGACAATGATAATATTTGGTTTCAACAGAATGGTGTAAAAGCTCATAATCCTGACTGTCAATGGATATTCTGATAGGTGTTTCCCGGTTATCTCATTTTTTGCAAGGTGACATTATTGGGTGCCCCCCTGATGTAACCCATGAGATTTCTCTCTATGGGTTACCTAAAATAGAAAGTGTACATGCATCGTCCACGAGATATCGATGGACTGAAGACCGCTATCACTGAGGAAATCAACGCTGTTCCACCGAATATGAGTAGCTGAGTAATGGACAACTTCCGGGATAAGCTTCGTCAGTGTGTGGACAATGGAGGTAGATATTTACTAGATATCATTTTCAAAACCAAGTAAGTTAAAACTACATTATATGTTTTTTCAAATAGTAAAATCATTTTCATTCCATGTCAATTAGTTTTCCTACATACCTTATTGAAATCGGTAAGGTTAATATGTAACACCCTGTATTTGGTAATATTTGACTTACTGCAAAAACTTCATCACAACAAATAATTTTTTTACAAATTTTACTTAAAACTGAATTTTAAACAAAAAAAATCATAAATAGTGGTTAAAATTTGAAACCATTAAAAACCAACCTCATTTGACAACATACTCGAAACTGTATAAACTCAATTTGTATTAATAAAACAGACAATGCTTATAATGCATTACTAAATAGCTATATTACAAAATTTTGAATATTTAGGACAGGTTAGGTAACAAAAAAGCATATAATACATTACTAAATAGCTATATTACAAAATTCTGTCTATTTAGGACAGGATAGGTTAGAAACATGGTTGTAATGAATTACTAAATAGCTGTATTACAAAATTCTGTATATTTAGGACAGGATAGGTTAGAAACATGGTTGTAATGAATTACTAAATAGCTATATTAAACATTTCTGTCTATTTGGGACAGTTTAGGTTACAAAAATGCATTAAATGCATTACTACATAGCTATACTACATAATTCTGTCTATTTAGGACAGGTTAGGTTCAAAATGCATATAATGCAATACTAAATAGGTATATCACAAAATTCTGTCCCTTAAGGACAGGTTAAGTTACACAAATGGATAGAATGCATTACTAAATAGCTGTATTACAAAATTCTGTTTATTTAGAACAGGTTATGATACAAAAATGCATTATTAAATAGCTATATTACAAAATTCTGTCTATTTAGAAAAGGTTAGGTTACAAAAAGGCATTTAATGCATTACGAAATAGCTATATTATAAAATTCTGTGTATTTAGGTCAGGTTAGGATACAAAAATGCATCTAATGCATTACTAAATAGCTATATTACAAAATTCTGTCTATTTAGGATAAATTAGGTTACAAAAAGACATATAATGCATTACTAAATAACTGTATTACAAAATTATATATATTTAGGATAGGTTTGGTTACAAAAAGGCATATAATGCATTACTAAATAGCTATGTTACAGAATTCTGTCTATTTAGGATAGGTTAGATTACAAAAAGGCATATTATGCACTACTAAATATCTATACTATAAAATTCTGTATATTTAGGAGAGGTTAGGTTACAAAAAGGTATATAATGCATTACTAAATAGCTATATTACAAAATTCTGTCTATTTAGGACAGGTTAGGTTGCAAAAATTGATATAATGCATTACTAAATAGCTATATTACAGAATTCTGTTTATTTAGGATAGGTTTGGTTACAAAAAGGCATATAATGCATTACTAAATAGCTATGTTACAGAATTCTGTCTATTTAGGATAGGTTAGATTACAAAAAGGCATATTATGCACTACTAAATATCTATACTATAAAATTCTGTATATTTAGGAGAGGTTAGGTTACAAAAAGGTATATAATGCATTACTAAATAGCTATATTACAAAATTCTGTCTATTTAGGACAGGTTAGGTTGCAAAAATTGATATAATGCATTACTAAATAGCTATATTACAGAATTCTGTTTATTTAGGATAGGTTTGGTTTCTAAAAGGCATATAATGCATTACTAAATAGCTATATTACAAAATTCTGTGTATTTATGACAGGTTAGATTACAAAAAATACAACAATTAAATTTACCAACGTAAGCTAGAACCTTAAGCAATGTCTAAAAATACATAGGCCTATGTTATTGTATGACCGAAGAATAAGAAGTCCAGTCGTCCGTTATGGTTACTTAAGACTTCAGTTCACCAGAACATTGTATAATTCTTTGACTGTGTTGTCTAGAGTAAATAAGGATAAGGATAGTAGATGATGTAACCACGAGACCCAGCAGCGAGAGATTTCCGCTCTGGTTAGCGAACTCGCCTACAGAGTTCGTATTACAGCCAGAAATCAGTGGAGCAGATAGCTTCTTTCTTTTTCTATTCTTATCATTGTCATGAAAGAAACTGGCTATTGTTGGAATCCAAAAAAAATCTAAATAAATTAGATTGTATTACAGTATATTTTGTCCTTCAAGTGCCACATTACATTTTTAAACAAATAAAAACGCTTCCATAGTCTGCTTCGTTGTTTGGAATTGTGAATTATTTACTTCCTTTTAGACGTGTAATAGAACCCGGGACAAATCGCAAAACCGGTGAACAAATTGTAAAGAATTACCCTAAACAGTAAATAGGTTCTACTTTTTCATTTAGTAGTAAAAAATCGAAGAACTATTTTCTAACGAATTGATTCAATATTTAAGCAATCAGAAAAGTATTTTTTTTAAGCAAACCTTACGACAAAGTAGGCCACACCTGCGATAATCTTGCGAAAAGTTGCCTCCAGGGCGCATGCGCAAGCTACGCAGCTAATTATGTAAGCCTAAACGAATATTATGTAGTGATATTTGACAAACACTGAGCCAAATCGGATGGCTAACGTTTTTACTTATGTTACGTATAGTTACATTCTAAACAAGTAAAAGTGAATTTAAATGTCGCAAAACAGAATAGGTGATTAAAGTTTATGGATGGTCGTTTTGCGAACATAACCTCACTGTTAAAACAAGACTCCTTTATAAAGAAATACTTCACGAAATATGAAATATTACCTGCGCAATGTTATATTTAATTTCTATACTGCTTTATTAAAATTTAGCTCTAAAGAATCCGGCTAGGATAGGTTTCGTTTTTTAAAACAAAAATTATAAATTTAGTTCCGTAAGTGAACTAACCGATTTCTGTATTGACTATTGACTTTCAATTACTTGATCTTGTAACAATGTCGGGGTGACAGAGGCAATCGCCTTACCCAATAAATCAATGAACCAAGATTTTCGGATCATTCAGATGTTTGAATTATTAAATTGATTAAATGTTCTGGATTGGTTAAAAAATAACTATTTACCTTGAATGTAATGAATTAAAACTGAAACAGTTGAATTTGTTCTTATTTTTAGATTAATTTTAAATATATAAACCGATTGCTATGCGAAAACTGATTTCATTTGCAGTATAATTGTTTTACAGTATTACCCAATGCTGTCACTGTATTATCCAAAATCTACTATTTTATTAATAAAATTAAAACTGTATTTTCTGTTACGCGAGAGGAAAGTTAGCGTCCTAGATTGCATGTTGATTTGCCTTCGATTTTACCATTCTTTTACTTTACTTTTCCTCTCGCGTGGCGAAATATACTATTTTTTTTATAATAGCCCTTTTTGCATCGCCCTACGACTCTGCATAAGCCAATGAACAGACTACGTGTCTAACTTATTTTTATAATTTTAACTTTGTGTTTTTTTGTATAACTAAACCTATCCTAACCGGACATTTTGTAGTTATATTGTGATATGGCTATATAGTAATGTAGCTTACGGTGTTTTCTTTATCAAGAAATATTGAGCTCATACAGTTTAGAGCTGTGTTGGATAATTTAGGTTATGTTTTTATTTTATTATATTTTAACCACGATTTTTATTTTCGACAATTTAATAACTTATTTCTTGCTTAACATGTATGTTAAAGTAAAATTTGTAATACGATTAAAAATTGAAGTTGAAGCAATCTTTATGTAATGCTATCCAAAATATAGTACATACTAAAAATTGTGCTCAAAATAATCTTAAATGCCAACACTTGGTTAAAAAACTATGCTGATACTTGATCCCTAAAATAATTCTAGGAAGCAAATTAAGTGAATGGTGAAGATGAGCTACCAGTTTTATAACACAATATTCAAATAGGCCTATATGTGCAACAATAATTTTAGGTATTTACATTATTGGCTTGTTTTAATATTATTAAAACTTATTGATAATCTCTCTAATTATGGAATTATTAAAACTGTATTTTAAATTATTATTTTTTAATTAGCATTGGTTCAATAACCTCTGTTTTCCTTCTACAGTCAGGTTCCAATTCATTAAAAATCAGATGTTAATAATGTATTACCGGTTTACTATTAGCATCGCACAATAATTTTACCGGCAATTGGAAAGGCAAAACAGCTGATTCCCATCTCAAGGTGACCCAGTCAGCTGGCTGTTGTAGGTTAAGTGCGCTAAACCAAACGGAGAAAGTCAAAACTTCTCCTTTACAGGTCAATTTATTGTTGTAGAAGGCGACCTCTATGCAGCGTGTGCTCATTAGCGGTTGCACGCTATATACAAACATGGTGTTGAGCTTATTTTTAATCTCAGCCATCATTAAATTGTGCAAAATTGCCTGCTTGTCCTTATTTCAAGTACTACTGTCGTGATAAATGGTTTAGTAGTGCTTGAGGGACTGGTTTATATATATATATATATATATATATATAGTCTGGTCTTGAGGACTATTTATATATAGTTACAAAATAAGCTTGAAAATGAGAACACGTAATTAATTTCTCGAAAGTCGATTCGAAATGAACCAAGTAAGAATCTTGTTTAAGTAGACCCTACATTAAAGTGTAAGTGATATATATATATATATATATATATATATATAGTTGATAAATTTGTGAATTTGGTTTATATTGATGCAAGATACTCTTAAGCGATTTAGTATTATTTCAATACATTATAACTATATCACCGATTTTATAGCTAGTAATATGATGTTAATTTTTTTTGTAAAACCCTGTTACATTCTTCTCAGTAAATTCCCTTTAATAAGCAAAAATGTATGGTAAAATTCCATTTATTTTGAGTGGTTTATTATTAAATTCCTTCTATTAGGTCAGACTCTCCTGATATATTCTACAAATTTTCACTCGTTATTAAAATACGTTTTTACTCATTCAATCAAGGTCAAATATATTTATCTAAACCTGTAATTTATGACATTTGATGTGGTATGTCACACATATATGTTGGATGACACTTGATGTTAATATATATTTTTATAATATTTATTCAATAATTGAATTATAAAAATGTGGAGGTCTAGCATTTTTTGGCACTGAGCTAACCTTCCATAGCTAGAAATGAATTTTTAGAGATCTATATGAAAAACCTCCATTGCATAAATTGTTGCCATGGCTACCACACAATATCATAAATAATGCTCTAGGATTAAAATTCAATGGAAAAAATAAAAAACAAATAAACTGGATTAACTTTGTTTCACGAGCGAGCGATGTGAAAAGAAACGACAACGCAATGCAAGTGACGAAAAAAAAAAGAAAACGTAAGTTATAAATAGGTACAAATAAAAATATTATCCAACACCACACGTAGAAAGGAAAACGGAAAACGGCAATGAAATGTGCTTTCTTTCTATTAAATAAAATTGTTTTTGTTGATTTATGTAGAAATTGACTTTTTTTTAAATTTGTAATATTTGCTTGTACAATAGTTTTCAAATTAGGAGTCAATATTTTTATTCACGCTTTAAAAGAGGATGTACATGTAAATATATTTATCTATCGAAAGTACATACGTTAAAGCTAGACAAACTACATCATCTCTATATATTTGGAAGGATTTATTGAACATATGGAGTAAAAGAGTTTGTATTTAATTTTTTAGATGTCGCGTCGTAAGCCTATAATATATCTTAAAATTTGTTGAGGTAATGTATCTGTATAATAAATACAGAAAACATCGTAAATATAATTGTACATTTTAATATAACTGATTATAGATATCTTCCCTTATAGAGATTGTATACAGTTATTTACTTATTTCTTGATAACATAATTTTTACTGTATTTCTGGCTATATAACGTTCACTTTTCTAATGTGCGTGACCCCTGTTATGTACACCTAGGAGATATATGAAATTACTTAAAACATTATTATTACTTCGCGTGCTAGAGGTGGAAGAGGAAAAGAAATGTGACTGAAGCTATTGCTGGATGCATTATGCAAGAACATACATAGAATTCTTGCTGCGTCACAGCTATTTCCTACTTTCTAGATAAATACAGGACGAATTTAACCGCGCGTTCAGCACAAGAAACAATGCAAACGTAGGAATCTGATCTAAACTGAGATGACTGAACTGCCGAAACACTGATAGTTGATACGGGGAGTAGTAAACAAAATCAATAACAAAGGAACTTCAGAAATTCATAACCGTTGTACCAACCGGAAGTAATATGATCACGTACGATCAAGAATGAATTTTTTATACTTACTCCAGAGTAATGTGCCACTTAATAATTCTAATAATAAAACATTATCATTACTATTAAAGTAAAACCTCAAATATCCGGCTCCTTCGGGGTCCGCATGTTGCGGGTTATCGAAAATTTCCGGATAATAGAACATAACCTATAGTGGCTATATACAGTATGTACTGTCCATAATGTTATGCTACCTATAAAGGAAAATTGAACCTACTGTTGGAATCTTACCTGCCATATCCGTTTGGGCCCAATTAATGTATTAATAAAAGCACACGCTCGCGCACACAAAATTTATAAGAAAAAATATTGAAGAAAGAAAAGAAATTTATTACTAAAAAACCTTTTTCATTCGTACAACGTTAAAATAATACATGCACCAGTAAACTTAACTATGCAAAGACTAATGATTTTATAACGTTTTAATGAATAAACAAAATCACGGATATCTGACTGCCTGCTACGCGATGACAGTTTTTCAAAAAATCTTGAATGGTGTATATGGAGCTGCAAAAGTTTGTGAGCCGAGTAGCATTTCTCACCTTCAACAAACGTTAACAGCGTTGTAAAAGCGGCTGCAGTATTACTCCATGAAACGTTTAGTTTTTCTTGAACTATTTCTTGGTTAGGTTGGTTATTTGGCATCTGTTTTATAGTGTACTAGCAGAGTACCCGTCCTTCGTACGAGGTTGACGAATATTGTATTGATTTAATTTGTAGGCCTATTTGTTTATGGATTGAATTTACTGAAATTAAATCTCAATAAATATATCAAACTATAGTGTATAAACCTACCGTTAAAGGAGTTTCTAAGGCCCAGTGGGGCGGTGCCCTGACAGAATTTTTAAATAAAAATAGGACTATGTGAAAACCAGGGACCCTAAGAATGTCCGTGTAAACGTTCAGGTATTTATTTCCTGTCACCCCCCAAGTGTTCGATAGGGGGAAAACTTATACCGGGGGACGCAGAAAGTCATCAGGGATACGAAAAAAATAATGAAAACTTTCGCTATCAAATTAAAGTTGGGTAAAAAAGTCATTGCAGAGTAATAAGAAGTACTACGTCCGTGTATCAACGGCGCGCCGTACTATGTATACATAGAACGATCGTTTTTAGATATAAGCCTACCTATAAAGTATCCAGTTACGATAGATTTGGTTGTAATTTTATAAAATTCTATCTTTAATTAAATATACCTGTAAAGTGTCTAGTCCGGATATTTGGTTGTAATTTTATACAACATTACTTAATTAAAGTCTACTTCCGCGGAATAATAATTCGTCATGTGATCTCTACATTTGGTTTGGCGTATAAAATTACAACCAAATCTATCCTGACTGGATAATTTATAAGTATATAAAATTAATCTTCCGTGGCAATAACAAACAAAAATTATCAATTTAGCTTCAGGACATGTTTTTGATTCATTTTATATGCATTGTATTGGGGGTGGGCAATGTGCATATTTACCAGGAATTATATTTTTCCAAAATTTAAAACTTTTAGGGCGTGAGCGAGAGTTTCATAATGTTTTTCTATCTCTGATGACTTTCTTCGTCACCCTTTATAATGTTTTTCGCTAAAATCGAACACGTGGGAACTGAAAATAAATACAAAATTTCATCTCAATGGGTCCAGTTTCTTTACGTTATTGAGTAATACACACACAGACAGACACCATTAGAATTTTATATAATAGTATAGATTAGTTCCCAATAAATATATCAAACTATAAACTTACTTAGTCTTGAAAACCAAGGGAAGGAGAAACAATGTAACACAACATTTGTAAAGTAACTTATAACTAACCTCAAAAGATGAAAATGTGACAAACAATCACAAGAATTACTATCAGTTTTTTAAAAGTGTTTAAAAGCGATTGTTACAGGTGATTATCAGTTGATTAAGGGGGTTTTCAAGGCCTTTGGTTCTCTGACGGAATTTCTAAATAAAAATAGGCCTATGTATTCACCAGGGACCCTATGAATGTCTACGCAAAATTTCAGTTCAATGGGTAGAGAAATTTTTACGTTATTGAGTAACACACACACACACACACACACACACATGCCATTAGATTTGTATATATTAGTATAGATTTCCGATGAGTCAAATCTTGTAACAATAAAAAAGGGCACTGTACTATTTGTTTTGAAAATGTGCCAGTTAATAGAACGTTCCGGATGATAGAATGCCGTATAAAAGAGCTTTTACTTTACCGAGTTTCTGAATGAGTTTAATAAACTGAATAATTGTACCTTTACCCTTATATTGTTTTGATAAATAAAGTTTGTCTTGTAATTTTTAAATAGCAATAACATGACACCCAAATATTTTAAATTACACATTTTTTAAATTTATTTTACATTACTTTGAAGGTTGAAGATTTTTCTACGTGCAAAACATACACAGCAGGTCTCATTTAAAAAAAAAAGACTTGCCAACGGACGTGAATATTTGTTTTACTTAATACAGATTTTAATAGTATCTACTTTATGTAATTAATAATTAAATAATTTATTCAATAGAAAACAGTTATCAGATGTTCAGCCGTAGTATCTGTATTTAAGAAATGTAAGGAATAAAAATTTTATTTAATTTATTTTCGTGAAGTATTATTTTTAAAAAGTATTTACGCACATAAGAGAGTTTATAATTCAGATATTCTTATAAAAATATATAACACTTTATTATTAAATATAGAAATCTTGTTGCTGTTCATGACGAGCTGGTTGTTAATTACTTATAACACTTTGATATCAAGTATTAAATTATCAAAATGTAATAAGAAATTTTATTATTATATTGAATTAATTATAGTAAGACGTATCGAAATGTAAATAAATATATGTATTATAACGTACTTTCACTTATGATTGTCTACAGGATAATTTTGACTCTTAGGAAATTAAATTAATAATACAGCTACTTGCTTTTATAATAACAGATTTATTTTATCCTGAGATCAATATTGCATTAACAGGTAGTTCATATAATTCGTTTTATTAACTCTAATATTTGCCGATAGGCATCAAGACTCTTATTTGACTATTGATTTTTTAACAATTCTAAATTTACTTTCTTTTAGCTATCTAAGGGCGTGTATAAGTTACTGCACTTGTGGTTTGATAAATTTTTTATATTTCAATTAATTATGACTTTTTAAGGAATTTATAAAAGTTTAAATGTTCTTAAATGTTTTGATTTTAAAGAGTTGGCTTTATAATGGAAATAAATTATTAATTATTACTTGCGTGGTTCCTTGTTTCACTTCACTTGACACAAATTCACTTATTAATATTTTCTATCAATTTCACTTTTCTTAATCTCTCGAAATGCTTCTATGCCGTAACTGACTTTATTAATCACTCCCTTATTAATTCCACTTACTATTTAGTTATCTCCCTTATTCAATTTCTCCTACTACTTTCTTATCTCCCTCACTTAATATAACTCATTACTTAGTAATCTCCCTTGCTTTAATCTCACTTATTACCCTTTAATCTCCCTCTATTATTTCACTTTCTATTTAATAATCTCCCTCATTAATCTCCCTTACTTTAAATTGCCACGTTACTTTGTTTGAATTTGATATTTCTTAAAACTGAACATTACTTCTCCCTCGAGTCCTGCATTATGACTCCTCGAGTCCTACCAATTGACCTTTTCGAGTACTGAAAATTGACTGTCCTTTCTGAAAATTCTCTTGGATCGTATCCGTTTGTGTTTCATCCCCTCTTCAAATTTGATTGGCTCCTCCATGGCGCTCAAACTATGGCCAGCCTTTGAAATTTTGACACTTCCCTCACCTTCCCTTGGGCTTCATGGGAATTTGTCTAACTTTCCCACAGGTGCAGGTGTTTTTTCTGTATTCTCAGGGATTCCTAGTCATAAATCTCCCTGGTCCGTGGATGTCTAGGTAAAGCTTCTCTCCCATGAACGAGGCACGTCCTAGTTTACTTACAATAAACCCCTTTCGAATTATTTTTGTTTATGACTTGCAGGTGTATGCAGTAACTTATTTCGGTCGATATTTGTGACAATAGATATGCCACAAGTTCAAATAATTTTCTAACAGTTTTCTTAATTTAATGAATTTCGTTATAGTATTTACTAACTGATGTAAAGTAATAACGACATTTTAACTTAGTAACGTACAGTAGTCTCTCGCTTATTCTCGGATTCGTTATCCACGGTTGGCAAAATTACAGCATTTCCCGCTATTATATATCGTTTTTTAAAAAGAAGACATTAAAGACTGTGTGTGGTGTGTCTAAATATAGGCATTCATTATATATAACAAAAAGCTTTCAACTCGTTATCAATTACTGCTGATTTATTAGTTTTCGAAATCCAAACATCGATATCGTATCAGGGATCGTAACTAACTCGGATTTTGTTTTTCCTGTCAGTTACCAAAGAGGTGTCGCACCTGCTTGTCGTGTCTGCTAGTTTTCGAAAAGTTGTATCTACTTATGGAAGTGTTTAATGAACCTGTTTTCTTTAGTTTTATCTTTTTCCTTTAATTGTTTTATCCAAGTTATGTCATTAAGGCCTGATAGGGTAATTTTATGTTTAGCGAAACAGTTGGCGCCAGCAGTTACTGAAATTGACCCCTCTTCAGAAAAGGCATTAAAATTTAATCGATAGTTGGAAGAAGCACTATCGACATGTATAGAAGTGTGTAAAGAACTAAAAAAAAAAAATTGAACACGAAGTAAAATGACAAGTTTATTTAAAATCTAATTATCAGTGTTTGAAAGTTTTATTTGCCTGAATTCAGGTGTTTAAAATTTGAGTTTATGGTGTTTAACTTTGAAGAAAGCGCGTATCTGTGTGTGTGAGCGCGCATAATTAATAGAATTACACAAAACTCACAAATTTTTCATCATTCACACAACTCACAAATTAATCATTTAATGACTCATACGGGTTTCAGTGATAAAGTCATTATCATCAATTAGTGTTGTCACTACAAACTCTAGCTTACAACTAAAGTTTAGTTAAAAGTTTGAGTTTGTATTAGCAACACTAACTGATGATGATGACTTTGTCATTGAAACGCGTATGAGTCAATAAATGATTAATTTTTGAGTTTTGTGTATGTCTTTTATTTGTTTTAACATAAGCTCACAAGTTAAGCTCAAAGAATAGTTGTATAAAAATTTGCATGTTTTGTACTGAAGGAAAACGTGAATAAAAATAGAAATATCTATGTAATTATAACATACTGTATTATAAGTGTACAGTATAGCTGTAATTAATGTTAACATGTTTGATGTGGGACGAACCCCTCCCCTTTCCATATACATTTGGTTTCAGTATTCGCGGTTTCGCTATTCACGGTAAGTTCGGGGAACGTTACCCCCGCGAATTACGAGGGACTACTGTATAATAAATAAAGTAACATAACCTATGTGTTAGAACAGCTGTTCTACAACATAACCTATAACATAAAATCAGCTGTTGTATGAAATCATATGTTATCACTTAATATCCTTTGTACGAATTAATTCCTTATACGAATACTGTATAAAAATCGATGTGTTAGAACGTCTCGTGAGTGTCAGGTAAGCCGAAGATTTTCCTCCGTGTAAAACTTGGGCCTGCCATGAGAAATTGTATATTAAAACCTGCATAGAAAGTACTAAGCAAATTAGGCGTGCCAAGTCCGTTCAACGTTACACTTACGGTTTTCCACGCTGAACTCCAATAGTAGAGTAAACGTACTATATTTATATTTCTTTCGATAGAATTTAACTAATTATGACATTAATTAAATGTCATAAAAATGAAAAATTTAGCAGTCAAACTGGCTGACAGAAATGAAAATTGCATTTAATAGTTTATTTATTGTTAATAAATTTGATGATAAAAAATTTAACTCATCGAATTTAATTCAGCCTAGCTCTAAAAATTGAATTCATTGTAGTAAGAAATATAAATTATTCTATATTTATACATAGCTAAATCATGTTTGAAAAATGATGATGCAAACAGAATTTTGTTTACATCACAGTAAGGAAGCGCCAAATGCTTTACACAAAAAGAAATATTGATTGTCTTACGGATGTCATATTAATAAATATTGTAAGTGTAAAAGCATATATTTTGTATAAATTGTTTGAAAAATGATGATGCAAACAGAATTTTGTTTACATCACAGTTTCGGAAGCGCCAAATGCTTTACACAAAAAGAAATATTGCTTGTCTTACGGATGTCATATTAATAAATATTGTAAGTGTAAAAGCATATATCCGTATTTTGCATAAATTGTTTGCATGTTTGATTTTATATTATTTGCTAATGACAATAAACTGGAATGGGGCAATGGAAAAAACTCAGGTCCCACCGAGATTTGAACTCGGATCGCTGGATTCAGAGTCCAGAGTGCTAACCATTACACCATGGGACCGATGAAGAAGGGTTAAGATCGTTATGTAAATAGAATTTAAGGGTTGTTAAATTATTTGTAATTATTTTAAAAACTAAATATTGCACATGATATTTGTAAGTGTTTTTGTTTAGTCACTTTACTAGCCAATTACGTCAGCGTAGTTCACAAATTGTTTAAATCTTAGATGTGTTTGTGAGTAACTTATAAAACTGCATTGCTGCAAAGTAAAATATATATTTTATAATATTAATTCTATTAATTTAAATTGAAATCTCGCATAAATCAGTGATGTATAGAGGTGGCCAAATCATCAATAGCGACATAGTGGTGGCTCAAGGATATATTTCATGTACATTGACGACCTATTTTTTTCACGACCAAAAATTATTGATGACAAAAAAAGATTGCCGTCCGTTTCATTGAACATAATGTCGGGTGCAAATAATTTTTTTTTTTACAATTTGTGATATATTTTAATACAAAATTGTATTAGATGGACTTAGTTTGGGGCTCCTTCAAATGACCAAGGCGACCAATTAGTATTTTTTAGGAATGTGTGTTTATGGGCAAAAATATATTTTCCCCGTAATTTTTTTTTTTTTTTTTTGAAGTTTACAGTATGTCTTATGGAGCATTGCAGCGTTTCATTCACTTCAAACTTTGGTAACCACTGGTTTATAAGAACGTATTTCTATTCACGAACTACTATGATGGTTACACACGCTTTATTAGTTTTTGTTACAATTTGAAGGATTTTACATCAAATTATTATCTCACATTAGGCCCTACTCTTTAAAATAATAGAATATAACTATTTTAAATCTACTTCATTATTTGCACTTTCAATCCATCCATTTCAAATCTCGGTGGGACCTGAAAATTTTTTCCATTCAGTTGAATAATAAATATAACTTTAATTCAACGTTTTAAAATGTTACCATAATAATAGTTAAAAATTAAATGCATCTAAAGGTTGACTAAACTTCTTATAAATTTTAATACTCCGCTTTTAGAGAGAAGTAATAGTTTCTTCCGCTTTTTGTCCTTTTAGTTTTATCAAACTACTGTTTTAAAATGGAGTTATAAAATTTATAAAAATTTAAAGAATCACTAATACATATGGTTGCCCTTTTTCAAATTAGAATATTATAATTTATCTCTAGTAGTAGTATTAGTTGTAATTTCGTAAACCTCTTTTGATGTATTTAATTTGTTAATAATTACTATAACATTTTAAAATGCCGAGTTCAAGTTATATTGATTATTCAAGTCGATTGAAAAAAATGTAAGGTCCCACCGAGATTTGAACTCGGATCGCTGGATTCAAAGTCCAGAGTGCTAACCATTACACCATGGGACCGGTGAGATCAGTCTTCTCAGGTTGTTCTTTAAAATAATGGACTCGCCACTTGAATCAGTTTCAAAATAATATTTTAACTTTCTATTATCTTGAATTTTATTTAATTCGTTTCCTTGTAATTAATTGATTTTGTGTTAATGTTTTCATTGGTCCATTGTTTATAAAATTACTGTCTCCCCATTTCAGTTAACTTTTATGCCTAATCCTATTAAAGAATTTTCTTATAGAAGCCTTTGAATCGTACAAAATATGAGCAGTTCTCACTGTTGATTTTGATACGATACCGGAGTAATTGCGGTAGTGCACATAGTCCGAGGTTTTATCAATAGACGGACGGTAACGTTGCCCTAAATTCTTTTGTTTGTATATTTTACAAGTACGCTGTGCTAGTAAGAATAACATTTATAACAGGTTTACTTCATCACAAAGAAACGTAATAGCGAGACAAACACTTTTGTTGTTTTAATCAGTAAATATTTGTAAAATAAAGTTAGGTTTGTTAGTAATATTTCTCAACAAGTTTTATAATGTAAATGAGTTAATCTACTTATCGGGATGTTTAAAAGTACAATTGTAATTCATACATATATTAATTGTAGTTTTTACATCTGTGTATATAAGATACGTAATTCTGAATGATGATTGATTGATAATCAACGTAACTCCGCAGCTATTAAATCTATAGGCTTGAAACCTGGAGAATGCCTTCTTTATATTGCGTAAGCGAACACTAAGATGTAATCTTGAAAAACGGTAAGTTTTTTGGTCTTTAATTTTAATTAATACAGACCTAAAATTATTATAGTACAGCTAAGGTATTGACTCACTTACACGAACAGCTGTTTCAAGTTAGGTAGAATAATGAAGTTAGAAAGTATCAACAAAAATAAAAGTATAAACATTATCAACATAAACATTATCTCAAAGATAATCAAGTCCAAGAGGATGAACATTTATCAGCACCGTTGATGTATTGACAAAATTCCAAATAATTACAAAAATGTTTGTAAGATATAGGTTAATAGTTATAAGGTTAACGATATAAAATATACATTATATTGTGTCATATTCGTTGGTAGGATGTAGGCCTGCTGCGAAAGTTTCAATTTAATACAATGCTTAATAATAATTTAGCCTATTTATATTTCATAAATTTATAATCATAAATTTTACTTTTAAAAGCATTATTTTGAAACACTACGTATTCTAGAGCTTTGAGTAAGGCCTATATGATAGGTAGCAGATTAAATGCACCTTACATGGTAGGCTACTTGGATTTTGCCAATGTTACCTGTACCAATATCTAAAACAGAAATTCAAAGAGGAAAAGGTTTAGCCTTCAGCTTTTTGTCCCGAATACTAACGGTACAATTATCTATACGCTAATTCTGTTCATTAAGTATTAACATTTAAGACCATAGAGGGAGTGCAGAGATAATGAGGGCCATGTTTTATTTTATGTCTGCTATGATAATAGTTTATTTTTAATAATATTACAATAGGTCTGTTGTAATCTAGAATTTAAATTAATATTTAGGTATTTAGAGCTTAACTAGTGAGAAGAATTCACAACGGTAAAAATTAAAACAGTTAACCCTAAATCACTACACATTAGTTAATTAAAACAAACACACTAATGTATCAAAACAAACAGACTAGTTTCGACAACGATATCGCCTTCATCAGTGCTTGGCTACTACTCAGAGTAGTGATGAAGGTGACATCGTCGTCGAAACTAGTCTGTTTGTTTTTAATAAACTAGTGTGTTCTAATAAACTAATGTGTAGTGAGATTTAGAGTAAACTATTGTAAAATTTATATGTTTACTTGAAATTTACTTGTTTTATTGATACCAAATGGCTTCTTAATGTTGTACCCTTAAGTGTTATAAGGCAAAGCCTGCGTTAAGAAATAATAATTTAGTTTTAAACTGTATTTAAATATTCAATTAAGTTTTAGTTAAGTGAGCAATAGCAAGAACGAACACCTCGGTACAATACAAGTGACAGTCTGGTTCAAACTGGTTTTAGTATAAATTCTGAAATTCTCGACAACCATTTTTACTATATTTCTGAGAAAGGCAAAACTTATGGGTGTAAGGTTGACCTGTTGGAAGCCTAACAGTTTCCCTAAATAATATGAAAAGGGACAAAAAAAAGGAAATTATTTGCAAATAAGAGCCGAGTTATTAGAATCATGGGAAAGAACGTCTTCCCAATGTGGAAAGAAAGTTGATTGGTTGTATCTCATAACGGTATCAGATTTTACTTCCTTTACGGGTTCGTATGCATATTAATACGTAAATATTTGACTGTTGTAGCACTTGGTTTAAATTTTGTAATTTAATACGAATAAATGTAGTGATGATTAGTTGTTATTTTATTATCATGTTTGTTACTTAAAGGGAAGTATATGTTATACTATAAAAACATGAACCATAAAATATTCCAATATTAGAACTATGTTTTGTGTTGCAGGTGAGTAGGAGTCGTCGATTGCGAGAGAAGTACCGCTGTGTCAGTCTGTACAAGCAGGTATTTCTAGATCGATCCTTTCTCAATCTACCTTTTTGTTTTATTATGACAAGCATCAAAAGAACTGACATTTCTACAGTTACTGTATTTTGCTTTCAAAAGTATATAACGATTAGTATATTTTCGGATATACCTAAATATATACTTTGGAACAAAATTGATTACTTTTATTATAGTAGATTTAATTTTTTTTTGTGAGGTTCAATTTTAAAGATTATCTCTGCTTTAAAGCAATGTTATTTAGTAAATGTTATCGTCACCTTGTAATTACTTTTAGTTAGAAGGGATGTGGTTAATTAGAAAGGATTAGGGTAGGGTAGAATACTGTAGGGGATTGTAGAGAGTCTTGGGGAGTAGATCTACTTTCTCAATTGCAGGCATACTTTTTCAATGGTAGGTGTTACTTTTTCAATGGTAGGTGTTACATTCTCAATTATACGTTTTAATTTCTTAGTGGTAAGGGTTTTTTCTCAATTACATGTATTATTTTCTCAATGGTAGGCGTTACTTTCTCAATTGTATGTATTACTTTTGCGTTACTTTCCTAATTGTAAATATTACGTTTTCAATGGTAAGGGGTACTTTCTCAATTGTACGTATTAATTTTTTAGTGGTAAGGATTACTTTCTGAATTGTAGGTATTACTTTCTCAATGGTAGGCGTTACTTTCTCAATTGTAGGTATTACGATTTCAATGGTAGGTGGTACTTTCTCAATGGTAGGTGCTACTTTCTCAATTGTACGTATTACTTTCTCATTGGTAGCTATTACTTTCTAAATGGTAAGTGTTACTTTCTTAATGGAAGCTGTTACTTTTTCAATGATAGGTATTAGTTTCTCAATGGTAGGTCAGGTAGTTGTTACTTTCTCAATTGTAGGTATTACTTTCTTAATGGTATGTGTTACTTTCTTAATGGTAGGTATTACTTCCTCAATTGTAGGTATTACTTTTTCACCGGTAGGTGTTACTTTCTCAATTGTACGTATTACTTTCTCAGTGTTAGGTGCTACTTTCTCAGTGGTAGATGAGGCCAATCCACTCAATCTATTGCAGGAAAGGACTTAACTGGCTCACTTTAACCAACAGTTCCTTAAGTCACGTGGTTAGAAACGTTTATCCATCTAGCGTATATATTTAGGTCTTTAAAACAATAATAATATAGCAGAATTACACTTTCGACGGTATTTCCGAAACAATATCGGCTGACAGACTTGTCAATAACTGGCGACTTTCATGGCAATCGAGATGGAATTGTTACATCGCAGTTAATCAGTTTCCTCTTTAACCTTCTTTTGAAAATAAGAACTTGTCAATGCCACCCGCCTAAACCCTGCCGACAAACAAATTTTCTAATGTTCCTACTGTTATGCAAAAATTCGTTTTCAGTCAAACATTTGGCTAGCATTGTTAAGTAAATGACTAAAACCAAAGTCAAGGTCAGAACAAGAATTCAGACCAGATGCTAATTATTCTGTTCGTTGCAAACGTGTCTCTAATTACCCTGTATTATATTATCTGAAGATATTTTTTGTTGCTCTAACAAAAACATTCATAGGATATTTGAAGACAAAACTGTTTTGGGAGAATGATTCTCTAATCTTGTTTGATACTTAAATAATAAATTAATAAACGAAAAACGAACATACTTTTAATTTAAGCTACTTTAAGGATGAACAACGTATAAAAAGCAAGCAATATTCCTTAAAAGGATTGTAATATTGTTATAAACAATACTACACCAAAAAGAGGTTTTAGTATTTAAATTTTTATGTGCGTGCGAGTGTGTGTGCGTAAGTAGGATACTTGAAATATTTTTACGTCAGTTTTTACTTAACTTGTTAACAATAGTAATATAAAAAACCTTAAACTTGGTTTTTTTTAAGGTATAGAGTTGTGGCTAAGTTAGCATCAGGTTCCTTTGGTTTAAATCTGACCTTGTTCCTCATGGTAACGTGGAAATGTGTACACGGAACCACTCTTAGGGCTTTTCAAATTAATAATTGTACAGTGGGTCATCTTTTGTAACATTTTAGTGATGTTTTACTGCCTATTCATTTTTATTCCATATTTAATGTTAAGACATAGTAATGTTAACTTAAGAAGAAACAACCCTTTTATTTTGTTGTAATTCTAAAAGGAGGAGTATACCAGGCTTGAGTTGTAGTGGTACAAAGTGAATTATATTCGTTCTCGAATTAAAATTATAATGTATTTAGAAATAGTATTTAGAAATAGTATTTAGAAATAGGTAGATGAGAAGAACAGCGGAGCCTAACCAGGAAAACACTTGTGTTAAAACTGATAAAATCTTTATCATTTGGTGTAACATTGGTAAAATTTGCCGGAATACTGATAAAATTTGTAACTTTTGTCGAAACATAACAAAATTAGTAACACTAGACGAACCATTGGTTGGCGAAATATGGGTAAAATTTATAACATTAGGTGAAACATTAACAAAACTGGTAACACTAGACGAACCATTGTTAGGCGAAATATTGGTAAAATTTATAACATTAGGTGAAACATTAACAAAACTGGTAACACTAGACGAACCATTGTTAGGCGAAATATTGGTAAAATTTATAACATTAGGTGAAACATTAACAAAACTAGTAACACTAGACGAACCATTGTTAGGCGAAATATTGGTAAAATTTATAACATTAGGTGAAACATTAACAAAACTGGTAACACTAGACGAACCATTGGTTGGCGAAATATTGGTAAAATTTATAACATTAGGTGGGACATTATCAAAATCGGTAACACTAGACAAACCATTGTTAGGCGAAATATTGGTAAAATTTATAACATTAGGTGAAACATTAACAAAACTGGTAACACTAGACGAACCATTGGTTGGCGAAATATTGGTAAAATTTATAACATTAGGTGGGACATTATCAAAATTGGTAACACTAGACAAACCATTGGTTGGCGAAATATGAGTAAAATTTATAACATTAGGTGAAACATTAACAAAATTGGTAACACTAGACAAACCATTGTTAGGCGAAATATTGGTAAAATTTATAACATTAGGTGAAACATTAACAAAACTGGTAACACTAGACGAACCATTGGTTGGCGAAATATTGGTAAAATTTATAACATTAGGTGGGACATTATCAAAATCGGTAACACTAGACAAACCATTGGTTGGCGAAATATTGGTAAAATTTATAACATTAGGTGGGACATTATCAAAATCGGTAACACTAGACAAACCATTGGTTGGCGAAATATTGGTAAAATTTATAACATTAGGTGAAACATTAACAAAACTGGTAACACTAGACGAACCATTGGTTGGCGAAATATTGGTAAAATTTATAACATTAGGTGGGACATTATCAAAATCGGTAACACTAGACGAACCATTGGTTGGCGAAATATTGGTGAAATTTATAACATAGGGTGGAACATTATCAAAATTGGTAACATTAAGCGATACATACGTAACAGTTGGCAACACTAATTTTATCGTTCCAGTCACTTCTAGTAATGTTTCCTGCTTCTTTTCTCCGATCGTTGCTTTAATACTCACTTTAATAATCTGTACGTAGTAACTTTAGGCAGAGAGATAATATATTTCAATTAAAAAAACGGTAGTTTTCTCTTTATCTTGTGCCACCTAAATAAAACAGTCCAATGGCATATGGATTTTCTTAAACGTAATCACAACTCTAAACAGAAGAAATTTCTGCAATCAACCTCTTGCACAATGAAACAAATTTGAATGTGTAACCACAATGACATAAAGAATAGATGCCTTGCATACAGATTACAATAACTTCACTCACACATACAGGGTAAAATGACGTCACCAAACGTGAAACGGAAATGAACTATAACTGTAATACACTTCCGCTGCGAGAAATAAACGCTATTCCTGTTGTTACGATCTGCAGTAGTGCACTTTATAGGTTAGCACCACATAAGCGTAAACCGCTCTTTAGGATGGTATTTCTTTTTTTATCCTTCTTGTTTAGTGTTTTAAAAGACATATTTACTGGATATACATTAAACTCTAACATTTCCTGACTTTTTCCTCAGTCGAAAGTTCTTTGCATTAAATTTATTTTTTAAATAATCTAAATAAATATTTTTCACTTTGAACATAACAGCTTTTTACGATTTAAGCAGTGAGAACCAAAAGTGGTAGTGTTTCTTGCGCTAGTTTCAAAGTATTTCCAAGTAATAGTTAGATACTTCTCTTCTATGCATGTTGAAGTTAAGTCTACTTCCGATAAGTGACCCTGTTTAAGTTATGCCATAATTTTCCTTTATTCACAACACCAGGAAATCATTATGTCTTCTTTAACCCTAATTCCATCAACTCTTATACTCCTTACAAGAGATCTCTCTTACGAGAGTGTTGGTGAACACCCGTTAGTGATCCCGATAGTGAATAGATCTACTGCAGATAAACAACCTTATACACACGATCCCATAATATTCCCCTCTCAGAACGAAGACGGGTCATGACTACCTTGCTGCACCGTATTCATGTACTGCCAAGCCGTACAGCAGTGTCTGCTGTGTGGTGAATTCATAATACCGAACACCTTCAATATTGCACAGCTTTGGACCGGGATTACGACAGTCCCATCTTCAAGGAAGCTTGTTTCCTATAGTCCATTGCACGAAATCGGGTAGGTGGTTTGTTTAGCGCTGTTGCCACACATAGAACCGGACTCGCGAAGTATGGTCGAAAGTAGCTTACCCCTGAGCACTAATTGGCAACCTTGAGTGAACTGTGTTGCCTAATTCAAGCGTCAGGGTGTTAGTCTATTGTCTGTCCGTGACCTGTCTCTCGCCCTTGTGGCAACGCTGCATTTTTGGCCACCCTCCCGATTTCATACAGTGGACTTTAATGGTCAGCCTGTCGCCAAATGGCTCAACTGTCAAGGGGAGGCTTAGGGTAGGAAGTAAGTTAGTAATAACATTCCCCTACTCCCTATCTAAGTGGAATTACTGGAATATTTAAGTAAATAAAATTTCTTCTTTGTTTAAATACATTCGAAATTTAAAGAATATCCAATGAGCGCTAAATTAAGTCCGTGTGTAGGTTGGTACTTAATTAGGAAATAAAGTTAAAAACTTGCAAGAAATAAAAATCCCTTTTAAAAAAAACTACCGAGTTTAAGAGACTTTTTCGAACGATGCCCATCTTGTGTTAGAGCGGTTATGCAGTGGACATTATTACTGTATAAAATGTAAACACTCATCCAACACCATCCGCCTTTATACTTCTTCTTAGAAGAGGGCGAACCCTTTATACATCTCTTCTTGACTCCGTTAGAGAATAGGTTCACTTCCGGTACGCAATCGTATCTATATGATAACATAATCTCCCCTATCTCCACTACCAAGGGGTTTTATAACCATACAATAAACATATTCGCAATCTCTCCTACCCTTGGGCGCCCATATGAGAGTTTATAAGGGAGGCTGGGCGTGAAGGTATTGCATACTAAAAAAATTCAGGTTTTTACCTTGTTTAACCTTTTATTACTTATAAAACACTAGACCATGGTAATTAATGTATAGAGAAAATAAACGCATTCACCTAATTACTCGTACTTTTTATGAAAAAGCAATAATATGTAAACATTCAAGGAAAACACGCATTTTTTCTTTATAAATATTTTAGTTTTAAGTCATGTCCTGCAATTCACCACTTTTTAAAACAATTTTCTTAAAAATATCCACTGGTCTATTATGACCCTTGGATATTTATTTTGTTTTTTAAAGTTAGGTTTATAAGCGAAGTAAGCCGCAGCCTTCCTTGCCCCCGAGCATAGGCGTCATTGAATATTCATACTGGCTGATTGCGGTGAATTTTATTTCACAAAAATCAAAATAAATGTTGTATGTTTGAGAAAAACGTAGTAGAAGATTTTATCATATAGCACTATTTTTGTTCCGAATACAGGTTTTGTTTAACGAAAAAAGTTTCATTTTCAAGCATGGTTTTACAATGTAATGGAAACTACGGTGCATGCGTCGTACCAAAAGGCTTTTATTGTGTTTCTTCGTGCAACTTCTATCTCGCACAGAAAATACCTGCTTCTAGTACTTCAGTAAATATGAAACATACTAGATACTGTATTTGACTTTTCCTTGAAAATACGTAATATCCTGATAGAATGCTCTTGTGTAAAATATTGGTAGAAATACTTTCACACTTGATGACTAACGTTTCCTTTACGCGAGATGCTGTGAAAATATTGCTCTGAAAAGATGGCAAACTAAATTAAGTATAACCTACGAAGAGCCGAGTAGACGGAGCAAAGTAAAGGAGAGAGGACTGGAGAATTGATAGTGGGTAGATAAAAGACTAACGGAGCAAAGTAAAGGAGGGAGGACTGGAAAATTGATAGTGGGTAGATAAAAGACAGACGGGGCAAAGTAAAGGAGGGAGGACTGGAGAATTGAGAGTAGGTAGATAAAAGATAGACGGAGCAAAGTAAAGCAGAAAGGACTGGAGAAGTGAGAGTGGGTAGATAATAGATAGATGGAGCAAAGTAAAGGAGAAAGGACTGGAGAATTGAGAGTGGGTAGATAAAAGATAGACGGAGCAAAGTAAAGGAGGGAGGACTGGAGAATTGAGAGTGGGTAGATAAAAGACAGACGAAGCAAAGTAAAGGAGGGAGGTTTGGAGAATTGAGAGTGGGTAGATAAAAGATAGACGGAGCAAAGTAAAGCAGAAAGGACTGGAGAATTGAGAGTGGGTAGATAAAAGATAGACGGAGCAAAGTAAAGGAGGGAGGACTGGAGAATTGAGAGTGGGTAGATAAAAGATAGACGGAGCTAAGTAAAGGAGGGAGGACTGGAGAATTGAGAGTGGGTAGATAAAAGATAGACGGAGCAAAGTAAAGGAGAGAGGTTTGGAGAATTGAGAGTGGGTAGATAAAAGACAGACGGAGCAAAGTGAAGGGGAGAGAGGACTGGAGAATTGAGAATGGGTAGATAAAAGATAGACGGAGCAAAGTAAAGAAGAGAGGACTGGAGAATTGAGAGTGGGTAGATAATAGATAGATGGAGCAAAGTAAAGGAGGGAGGACTGGAAAATTGATAGTGGGTAGATAAAAGACAGACGGGGCAAAGTAAAGGAGGGAGGACTGGAGAATTGAGAGTAGGTAGATAAAAGATAGACGGAGCAAAGTAAAGCAGAAAGGACTGGAGAAGTGAGAGTGGGTAGATAATAGATAGATGGAGCAAAGTAAAGGAGAAAGGACTGGAGAATTGAGAGTGGGTAGATAAAAGATAGACGGAGCAAAGTAAAGGAGGGAGGACTGGAGAATTGAGAGTGGGTAGATAAAAGACAGACGAAGCAAAGTAAAGGAGGGAGGTTTGGAGAATTGAGAGTGGGTAGATAAAAGATAGACGGAGCAAAGTAAAGCAGAAAGGACTGGAGAATTGAGAGTGGGTAGATAAAAGATAGACGGAGCAAAGTAAAGGAGGGAGGACTGGAGAATTGAGAGTGGGTAGATAAAAGATAGACGGAGCTAAGTAAAGGAGGGAGGACTGGAGAATTGAGAGTGGGTAGATAAAAGATAGACGGAGCAAAGTAAAGGAGAGAGGTTTGGAGAATTGAGAGTGGGTAGATAAAAGACAGACGGAGCAAAGTGAAGGGGAGAGAGGACTGGAGAATTGAGAATGGGTAGATAAAAGATAGACGGAGCAAAGTAAAGAAGAGAGGACTGGAGAATTGAGAGTGGTTAGATAAAAGATGAACGGGGCAAAGTAAAGGAGGGAGGACTGAAGAATTGAGAATGGGTAGATAAAAGAAAGTGAAATCTTTGAGAAAGGGAAAGCCATTTCAACTTTAGCGATCGACTAATTTCGTAAAACTCCTTAACCAGCCTATCTAATAAAGCAGATGAAATAAATGAGCTATCCCACCAGTCTTCTGACTTAACTTTCACCGTAGTAATGCAATAGATAACCTAACTCCACCGAAGTGAAAAAAGATTACACTTTCTAGCGTATAAAGCTCCAGCCACGAAACTAACCTCAAATAGGTGCCTCCTGCAGTCTCCGAACATAGTAGACTTAGTAAACTTTCTGTAAGACCTGATCTAGTCTTCGAAGCGCCCATAGGGCGTCCCTGTACTCCGCCCAAACATCCTCTATTTCCAATATGGTTAATTTGGTCTATTTACGTGATAAATGCACATTTATCATTCCGACGTGCTTTAATTATGGGTAGGATTCCAATAAAAGGGAGTTAGTTTACAGCGCCGCAGCCCACTCTGATCACCTGCTCTTTGTGAGCGTGATGGAGGGAATATTAGAGTTTTACGTCTACATGGTAATTGAAAAACCTGATCCTTCAGTACGTCGCTGCTTTCATATCTTTTTAAAAGTTGAACGAGGTAACGTTTATACGATTTTAAAGAAGCTTTGAAGTTATAAAATATCTTGTACTAGCTACATTACAAATGTATATTTCTTGCCATATAGCTTGTCGCCTTGTTGAACCATGCTAACAATGATCCTTCCCCCACTAGCAGACACGATACAATCTGGGGACGCACGCAGTAACTCCACTTCAATCAGTCAGCATTACTGAGGTAGACTGCGACGATTTGTCTGTACAAGTGAATGTAGGGGAAGTGTAGTGGGAGCAACTCGGATTATCGTTCCACTACACGCCATGCTATGTGGCTCCCACTATACTGTACAATTAAACGTAGGGTAAGTATAGTGGGAGCAACTCGGATTATCGTTTCCCTACACTCCAAGCTTTGTGGCTTGCACTATACTGTACAAGGTGAGTTGACTGTAGAAGTAAACGTAGGGTAAGTGTAGTGGGAGAAACTCCGATTATCGTTTCCCTACACTCCAAGCTATGTGGCTCGCACTATACTGTACAAGTAAACGTAGGGTAAGTGTAGTGGGAGCAATTCGGATTGCCCTTCCCCTACACGCATAGATATGTGGTGCGCACTGTGCTGTACAAGTTGAGTTGACTGTACAAGGGAACGTAGAGGAAGTGTAGTGGGAGCAACTAGGATTATCGTTCCACTACACGCCAAGCTATGTGGCTCACACTATACTGTACAAGTAAACGTAGGGTAAGTGTAGTGGGAGCAACTCGTATTGCCGTTCCACTACACGCATAGATATGTGGTGCGCACTATGCTGTACAAGTTGAGTTGACTGTACAAGGGAACGTAGAGGAAGTGTAGTGGGAGCAACTAGGATTATCGTTCCACTACACGCATAGATATGTGGTGCGCACTGTGCTGTACAAGTTGAGTTAACTGTACAAGTAAACGTAGGGTAAGTGTAGTGGGAGCAACTCGGATTACCGTTCCCCTACACGCCAAGCTATGTGGCTCGCAATATACTGTACAAGTTGAGTTGATTGTACAAGTAAACGTAGGGGAAGTATAGTGGGAGCAACTAGGATTATCGTTCCCCTATAAGCCAAGCTATGTGGCTTGCACTATACTGTACAAGTTGAGTTGATTGTACAAGTAAACGTAGGGGAAGTATAGTGGGAGCAACTAGGATTACCGTTCCCCTACAAGCTATGCTATGTGGCTCGCACTATAATGTACAAGTAGAGTTGCCTGTACAAGTAAACGTAGGGGAAGTGTAGTGGGAGCAACTAGGATTACCGTTCCCCTACAAGCCAAGCTATGTGGCTCGCACTATACTGTACAAGTTGAGTTGATTGTACAAGTAAACGTAGGGGAAGTGTAGTGGGAGCAACTAGGATTACCGTTCCCCTACACCCCAAGCCATGTGGCTTGCACTATAATGTACAAGTAGAGTTGCCTGTACAAGTAAACGTAGGGGAAGTGTAGTGGGAGCAACTAGGATTACCGTTCCCCTACAATATAAGCTATGTGGCTTGCACTATACTGTACTAGTTGAGTTGATTGTACAAGTAAACGTAGGAGAAGTGTAGTGGGAGCAACTAGGATTACCGTTCCTCTACAAGCCAAGCTATGTGGCTTGCACTATACTCTACAAGTTGAGTTGATTGTACAAGTAAACGTAGGGGAAGTGTAGTGGGAGCAACTAGGATTACCGTTCCCCTACACGCCAAGCCATGTGGCTTGCACTATACTGTACAAGTTGTGTTGATTGTACAAGTAAACGTAGGGGAAGTGTAGTGGGAGCAACTAGGATTACCGTTCCCCTACACGCCAAGCCATGTGGCTTGCACTATACTGTACAAGTTGTGTTGATTGTACAAGTAAACGTAGGGGAAGTGTAGTGGGAGCAACTAGGATTACCGTTCCCCTACAAGCTATGCTATGTGGCTTGCACTATACTCTACAAGTTGAGTTGATTGTACAAGTAAACGTAGGGGAAGTGTAGTGGGAGCAACTAGGATTACCGTTCCCCTACACGCCAAGCCATGTGGCTTGCACTATACTGTACAAGTTGTGTTGATTGTACAAGTAAACGTAGGGGAAGTGTAGTGGGAGCAACTAGGATTACCGTTCCCCTACACGCCAAGCCATGTGGCTTGCACTATACTGTACAAGTTGTGTTGATTGTACAAGTAAACGTAGGGGAAGTGTAGTGGGAGCAACTAGGATTACCGTTCCCCTACAAGCTATGCTATGTGGCTTGCACTATACTGTACAAGTTGAGTTGATTGTACAAGTAAACGTAGGGGAAGTGTAGTGGGAGCAACTAGGATTACCGTTTCCCTACAAGCCAAGCTATGTGGCTTGCACTATACTGTACAAGTTGAGTTGATTGTACAAGTAAACGTAGGGGAAGTGTAGTGGGAGCAACTAGGATTACCGTTCCTCTACAAGCCAAGCTATGTGGCTTGCACTATACTGTACAAGTTGAGTTGATTGTATAAGTAAACGTAGGGGAAGTGTAGTGGGAGCAAGTAGGATTACCGTTCCTCTACAAGCTATGCTATGTGGCTTGCACTATACTGTACAAGTTGAGTTGATTGTACAAGTAAACGTAGGGGAAGTGTAGTGGGAGCAACTAGGATTACCGTTCCTCTACAAGCCAAGCTATGTGGCTTGCACTATACTGTACAAGTTGAGTTGATTGTATAAGTAAACGTAGGGGAAGTGTAGTGGGAGCAACTAGGATTACCGTTCCTCTACAAGCCAAGCTATGTGGCTTGCACTATACTGTACAAGTTGAGTTGATTGTATAAGTAAACGTAGGGGAAGTGTAGTGGGAGCAACTAGGATTACCGTTCCTCTACAAGACAAGCTATGTGGCTTGCACTATACTGTACAAGTTGAGTTGATTGTACAAGTAAACGTAGGGGAAGTGTAGTGGGAGCAACTAGGATTACCGTTCCCCTACAAGCCAAGCTATGTGGCTTGCACTATACTGTACAAGTTGACACAAGCAAACGTAGGGGAAGTGTAGTGGGAGCAACTAGGATTACCGTTCCTCTACACTCCAAGCTATGTGGCTTGCACTATACTCTACAAGTTGAGTTGCCGGTACAAGTAAACGTAGGGGAAGTGTAGTGGGAGCAACTAGGATTACCGTTCCTCTACACTCCAAGCTATGTGGCTTGCACTCTACCACGTTTATATCAAAACGTACGCTAGGTGTGATTTCGCTTTTAAAACAGAAAAGATAAGTTTTATGTATAGCTATATAGCTATCGGCGTGTAGCTGTGCGCGTGATCTTGTCCGCCAGGGCGAGGGTAAACCAGAGTTGGGTGATGAAATAGAGGCACTTCTAGGAACATGCCTCGTCTTGGCCTGCTAATATTTTGCCGCGAGCGTCGTTTAGAGATGAATCGCATTTGTTATTGGGAAGCTTTATTTATGAGTGTTTATCTATTTAGTCATCTTTCGATATCGATATGGCCAAACATAACTTATTACCATGCTAATATTCTTCCATTGGCTAGTACATCTCGGAGTCAGGGAAGACCCCGCGCACTTAGCTCCTCAGATTGTAAGAATAGCACACGTTTCATAGACTCGAGTTCTAAAATACTGAACATGATGTTTGCATGTAGTATTTGGCTTCGGCAGCTGCTGTTAGAGCATTGGCAAAGGTCGGGCTGACATTTCAGCAGCTCGTCATTGTTTGACACGCCCTTTCTAGCCTAACTTGATATCGCTCCGGCTTGAATAGGTGACCTTTACATTCTGCCACAGATTGTTTACAATGTTTTAGGCATTATAAACTAACAACACCCGTATTTGTACTATACTGCCTCCTCTATTCATCACTGCCTTGTTATGCTAAAATCTCCCTGTATTGCGGAGTTGTGTTTAACCGTCCAAGGGGTGGATCCAAACAGTGATTGCCTTCTCTTGAGACTTGTATTTAGGGAATGAAAATGTCAGGTAAAGCTGGAGAAAAAGAATCCCTAAATGTTTATATATTTAAAATCAGATTCGATTAAATATCAACAATCTATTCCAATTTTGGGGGTGATATTGATATTTTAGCAAGGAACTCATTTATACCTAAAACGCAAAGTTTTAAATATTAAATGCCATTTCCCGCCAATCTAACGTTTAAAATTATTACAAAATTTTTTTAATTGTGTAAAGCTTTTAAAACAAACTTTAAATTATTATTTTCACAAGCTACAATTCTAAAAGAAATAATGATTTACGAAACTTGTGTAAAAAGTTCGTCAAGAACGCCGTCCTCTGTTATAGCTATATTTTCATGGATATTAGCTATACACAGGCTAATAAATAATACATAAAACCTAATAGCTAGTTTGTGTCATGCTTCTGAGGATAGTTACTTAGTAACCTAAATGTATAGTGCTGACCACGTAGCCCTGCACTAGGCCTTGAGAGATCGCAGTAGTCGAGACGAGAGGTAGAGGTTAACTATAAATACTTTCCTACAAACATGATAAGGATTGTCAAAACACTGACTTGCATGAGAAGTGGATATGAGATAAATTCGATGATCAATTAGCTATGAAATAAAAAACAATCTTGAAATATGTGTAGACATATCGGATGCAGAAGCTGTTGATGTACATTCTGCATGTGTAACATGTTTTAAGAAATGGTAGTACACAAGAAATCTCTTGCGATCTTTCAGGTCCAAGTGCACGGTTACGTGGTCCGTACTATACATCAGGTTAGAATAAAACTATTTGTTGTTACAGATTTGTGTAGGTAAATTATTTATTATTAATAAACCACAGTGAATTCGTGGAAATAATTAGTAGCCTTTGGAGATATCTTCGTAGGCTTTATTTCTCAAAAGTTCGCCCATCGCCAGACAGAGATAAGCATGTTGAAATGTTTTACAGATTTTGTATACGAATATTTTTTTCAAAACTCTAAACGTTATTCGTTTTGTACAAATATATTTTCAATTTTAATATTTTAATTTCCTTTTGAAAGCCTGAAAGTGATATGAAATTTGTTGCATTACTGGCCAATTCGGTGTAATACTTCTTAGCTGATAAATGGTTTAACGGAATCTTTATCGTCCTTCTGGGGGCGTTTAACCTCCTCCCTGTGCCCCTGATTTATTCCCTTACATTACCTAGTTGAGCGTCTTGCCCATAACTATAGTCAAGTTCAAAACACCCACTGTGCTTGAAATATCAAGTATTGCTGGTGAAATTTTTATTTCAGTTAAATATACAGTGTTAAAAAGTCTTCAAGATGAGGAAGAAGTTTTAGTAATACTTAAATAACTGGACAATAAATTAAATTCTTGAATTTTGTAATCCGAATTTAAAACAGTTTTATTATAGTACGACATTACGTACATTCGAAAGTTTTTACAACTACTGTCTATGTGATATAACTGGTTATTATAAGAAGTCATAAAATATTGGATGTGATACCGTATGCCAGCGCGACCTAGTAGAGAAATGAGAAAGGTTAGATCTTTGATTAGGTATTTGACTATAGAAAGTCCGATTGTTCGAACTTCAGGTCTAGAGAATAATATGGTTTGTATATTCCTTCTTAACAATGTCGTTAAATATCGTATGTTGCTTTGGGTTTTAGTAATCAAGTATAGCCTTACACTTGTAAATGTTGGAATAGATGTTAATTTGGGAAGATGGACCAAGCGGAATAACTGAGGAGATAATTCCATTATATATTTGCAATTTCACAGAAAAATGACCATACAATTATGTAATAGGAAAAAGCTATCAATATTTCGACTGTAGCAGTTTAACTCTACTATTTTGTGAATATTTTCTAGCAATGAGAATTTACAACTCAAATATAAAAAATTAATAGGGAGTTGCTTCGCATTTTCTTCATATTACAAAATTGATCTTTTTTTCATTCAAGGTTTGATAAATATAGACCAAGTCGTCTTCAACAGTTAGCTTGATTCTGTAATTGGTTTTTAAATATATTAAATATTAATTTATTGCTAGATGTGTTGTGGTAAATACAACTAGGGTCGATGCAAAACGCGACCCAAACTAGGTTTACATCTAGACTCGATGCTTTTTCCTGTTCTTTAAGAACACTAATCCAACAAATTCATTAAGGGTCATTTATTACACGCTTTTAAGAGTTTCTTCACCCTAAAAAACTCCATTATCTGTTCCCTTTGCAAACCACTCAAGTCGCAACTATTTTTAGTAGAAACAACAATAAATCGCTGACAAATTCTAGCTGTAGAAGAGCAATTCTATTTGTAATGGTTTTAGGCCTAAAATATTAGCTTTATTTTTATACTGTATAAATTTAAATTCTCTAGAAGATAGGCCTATAAGTTGTCGCTTCATTGTAATATTTATTTTAATTTTTCATTAGGTAATAGTACTCCTAAACTACCCCTATTTTTCGTGTACCTACTGAAGTAACGTGTACCATAGTACAAGGATCAATGGTATACAGTAACTGAGCCGGAAAGGCTTTCTGGGGGGGGGGGAGGCATTGCTGGGGGACTGATTCCCACCACAATGAAATACCATGTCTACACTACTTGTCTGAAAGTTAGTCCTGTGGTCACTGGCGTAGCCAGGACGATGTTTGGGGGGGGGGCACGACCCGAGGTGGGGTAAAGAGGTGGAACCCCCCGGTGAAATTTTGGACATTTTTATCTCTAGAAATCATATTTTATGCTATTACACAATTGTTGGGTCGTATGGAAGCTGTTTCACTAAAAACCTAGCGCTGTTTTATAGGGTAAATATATTACTCCAAAAATAAATTGATTTGAAGGGAGCAGATGCCCCCTGTGCCCTTATCTGGCTACGCCCCTGCCTGTGTTATATCGATTAAGACATTGATATAATCCATTGCTAGTCCATCGAAACAGTCCGAAGAATGTGTATTTCTAGAATATGCGGCCTTTTTTTAACCCGGGTCTGGGCCTCCAAAAACCGCCTAGGCAGCGTGACAGCCAACCTCTAGCGAGCTGCCTCCGTCTCACATGCGCATGCGGTTAGTATCCCTACCGTGAGTGAAGGGAACTGGATTGATTGCCCATGTACCAAGGTCATAAGCTCTTTCCATAGAGAATCAGGACATAGTGAAATGAAATTACGGTAAATGTCGCGTTAAGATCAGGATGAAAAAACTTGGCAAGAAAGTAATAAGTAGCCAACATTGAGAGGAACGAAGCTATCTTCTTGAAGGATTTTACGTACTTTGTTTACGTATAGGCCTATTTATTACAGTTCTTGGCTTCATGTCAACTAGTTTTGTACAGTACTATCTTGATATTATATTATTTGAATTTTCTTATGAGAGTTGAAATGAAATTTGTTGCAAAGCTGGCCAGTTCAATGTTTGTAGTATTTAAAAGGTTGGCACAAACTTTATAATTTTACTTTGGTTCCCCCTCGCTCCGTTTCTCCTACTGATAGACACTAAACAGAAGTCTGAAGTAACAAAGATAAGGTGAGGTAATAATAATGCATCTATTAATAGGAGGTAAACTAAGAACTTACTTACTTACTTAGACTACTAGCCAACGCCCACCCTTGGCTGTTGGACCATTTGGTGGCGCGCTGACCAGTACAATCGAGAGAGACGTCCCTCATTGTCCTCTTTGTCTGGCTGGACGTAGCCCAAGGAAGTGCATGTGAGGAGGTGATCCGCATCCATGGTTCCGTTTCCACACAACATGCAATCCGGCGATTGGAGTACATGAATCCTGTGGAGGTGTGCCGCCAGGTAGTCGTGGCCAGTAGTCAGGCGGAACAGTGCTACACCAGTGCGGCGGGGAAGGCTACGGTTTATTGGTCCTTCGGTGACGAGTGTAGCCCAGCTTTTGTTTTGAGAGGGGCCTCTCAAAATTAGGTTTTCTCTCGTGCTGCGATTTAAAGCTGAGTTTATCTGTATTTTGACCGATTGAAAAGAGGTTGAGATAAGTGGCTGCGGCAAAGCAGCTCCCTGTTTAGCGAGAGTGTCGGCTTTCTCGTTTCCTTCTATATTGACATGACTTGGCACCCACTGAATGTGAATTTGCCAACCCTTCTCCTGAAGGGAGTCTAGTTGCTTTCTACAGGACAATGTTCGGTGGCATTCCACTTGTCTGTTGCTAGTGACACCCTGTATTGCTGCCATAGAGTCCACAAGAAATACAGCCTTATAGGTCCCTTTGATTTTTGAAAGTTCAATGGATGCTGCCAAGATAGCTTCAACCTCCCCATCATAATTGCTCTGGCTACTGCCAACTGCCACAGCCCCTTCGAATAATCGGCTGTGGAACCCAGCTCCTGTTCCACCGCTTGCTGATGATCCATCTGTGTAGATGTGCAGCCAGTCATCTGGCGGGAAGTTAGAATTAATAGTTTCAAGGGCTGCTGCCCTCAGCTCTGAGGGATTTGATTGATTTTTTGAGGCATTATGGTTTTGCAGTTTCAGACTAGCTGGTGGTAGGTTGTTAAAAGTCAAATGTTGAACCGGTTTAGCTGGTACTCCCGGCTGAATATTGTATTTATTCAGGAGATCGTTGTACGTTGATAGTGATGTTTTTTGGGTTTTTAGCCTTTCGGTCGCATGCCTGTAATATGTCCAGCGATGACTGTATGTCCTCTTGTACCGCTCCCAAAAATTGAGTGTTAGTTTGTTTCTTCTAGCCAGCATAGGTTCGATTTGGGTTTGGGCCTCCATTGCAGCAACAGGGGTAGATTTTGTGCGAATCTCTACTTTGTGCGAATTTGCATTTGATGCTGTAATAGTTGCCTCAGCTCCATATTCGAGGATCGGCCTGACATAACTCTTATAAGCTGCAATAAGGACATCCTGATTTGCACCCCAAGTAGTGGCCGTAAGTCGTTTTAATATTTTTGATCTCTTTATAGCTCTCTGGGCACAGTATTCTATATGCGGTTTCCAGGTTAGTTTTCGGTCTATTGAGACTCCCAAGTATTTAGAGATGTTGTGTTCTTCAAGAACGTTATCCTTGTATTTTAAGATTAAATGTTGGCGTTTGGTGGACAGAGAGAAGAGCTGGAATGTAGTCTTTGAGTGATTTACTGCCATAGCATTTTCATTTGCCCATTGTTCAAGTTTTGATAGGGCAGCGTTAAAGAGTATTTTCCAGAGACTTGATGTTGCTACTGGTAGCCCACATAATTAAATCATCGGCATATAGCAGGGCTTCCACCCCCGGAACACTCTTTACAGCCTCAAGGATGTCGTTGATCATCAGATTAAAAAGACCACAACTCAGGACCGCTCCCTGTGGTAAGCCCTGCCGCTGAAGACGATATTTGGACGTAGCACCCGCAAAGCGTGTTCTGATCAGTCTCTGAGAAAGAAAGGACCTAATCCATGCAAACAGATTGCCAGTTACTCCACTCTGTGATAGTTTATGTATTAGCATTTGTCTCCATACTGTGTCGAATGCATTTTTCAGGTCCACCAGGACCGCCAAAGAAGACATTCTACGATTGTAACCATCCTTTATGCATTGGGAGAAATAAACAACATGGTCCATTGTGCTGCGCTTTGTCCTAAATCCCGCTTGTGCATCGTCAATGACATTATGTAATTCGAAGAATTTGTGCAGGCGGGTTGCAACCATCCTTTCTGCTACTTTGCATGCGGCGCTAGTAAGTGTAATTGGTCGATAACTACTTGTGTCGCTAGCGGGTTTACCCTTTTTCAGGATTGGAATTATCTCACCTTTCCTCCACTGCTGTGGAATGTGTTTGCTCCATGTCAGGTTTATTATTTTGAGGAGCGCCTCTTTTGCAGTGCCTCCCAGGTTCTTCAGCATTTCAGAGAAAATCTGGTCTATCCCTGCAGCTTTATTTATTTTAGTATTATGAAGCGCTTGTTCTAGCTCTGAGATCGTAAATTTTCTCATGCAAATATCAAGGTCAGCGGCAGTAGTGCAACTAGGTAGCGGTTTCTTCAGCAGGAATCTAAATGCAGCTCTTGGTCTGAGGACTCTGCTGATATTTGCATAGTGTTTGCAGAAAAGGTTGGCGATGTCTTCGGGCTCACAATACATTCTGTCACCAGTCCTGAAGGGTTCCTGTTCTGTTGGAGCGGAATCATTTTCTAGTCGAGAGATGAAACGATGTGCCTTTATTCCATCTCTACGAAAGTCCATTGTGCTCAGAAAGCTACGAAAGGCAGATCTCTTTGACTGTTTTATTTCCCTCTGTAGCACAGCCTGGGACTTTCTGAGTGAGACACAGTCAGCAAGGCTACCAGTTCTTTCTGCTTTTTTCCTTGCTACATTGCGTGCTTGTTTTAGTGAGCCAAGTTTGGTGCTCCAGAAGGGGCGGAAAGTTTTCACCTGCCCTCTTGGTATGCATTTGTGGGCACATTTGAGGATGGTCCTGTGAAGGCTTCCACAGCAAGTTCGGGCGTTTGGTGACTTAGTTGGTCTGAAAGTCCTTCATTTGTGATTTTTCTATACTGGTTCCAATCCGCCTTCCTAAAATTCCATCTTGGGGCCCGTTGTGGTATATAGCAGAGTTTCCCAGTATCAATTTTTACGTAAATAGCTCGATGTCCACATCCCGCTGCATCCTCTAGGAGTTTGACTTGCGTTTTAAGTACTATGTTAGGACTAACAAGCACTAAGTCAGGGCGAGTGCTCTGCCCAGCGTAAGAAAGAAATGTAGGGGGAGTTTGTTTTACTTCAAGCAGGCCTTCATCGATCATATCTTCTATTTTTCGTCCAGATGGAGTTGTTGCGCTATAACCCCATCTAGTTGAGGGGCTATTGAAGTCTCCTACAAGGATAGTGTTTGGTTGGAGAGTGTCTTCTATTTTTGCTGTCGACAATATATTTCCAGGGGGGTTGTACAAGTTAACAATGTTGTAACTCTTTCCATTTTTCCAGATCCGCAGCAGCACCACTTCAGCCTTGTCACTGGCTTGCATTTCGTTCAATATCTCAAATTTGGCTCGGAGTGTACTTCTAACCCCAATCAAAATGCCTGAAGCCACTTGTCTTGATCGTGGTAGAGTATATCTTGTATAATTTAGAATTTTGTAGAATTCAGCGAATTCAGTCGCAGCTCCCACTTCTACTATAAAAAATGCGTCCACGTCGAGTTTTACGACGTTTCGTTTGAATTGTAAGAATTTTGTATCATTAAGACCTCCTGCGTTCCAATATAATATTCGGAGGCTCATGTCAGGGCCCTGAGAAGGGCCGTTTGCAGACAATGATGTCATTTGGTTAAGGTTCTCTAGTATCTGGTCAGCGAGCTTAAAGGCGAACCTTGTGTTGATCGTTCAGTCGAGAGCAGGGGGCACCACGTGTAGGCGATCAACTTCACCCCCCAGGTAAACTAAGAAGGGAAGTAGAATAATTTTAAAACTGTACAAAATGCAAAAACGACGAGGTTTTACAAGTATTCTTAACAAAGAAAAAATAAAATTTGTCGGACCATACATAAATTATTAACTAGAAATATTTATTAAAAAAGAATTCAAGTTATTTTAAAGAGAAACGTGTATGTAAGGACGTTTATTGACCTTGCAATATATTTTTATATCTTGAATGACAAGTACTACAATATATTGTTTTTACTATTGTATTTAATTAAAATATGTCCTTAATCATATTATTGCTATCAAATATTGCAAAAACATATTTAATAATCAGTAAGATATTTATGTTTTTATTACCGAATGTAGGACTAAAGAGAGGTTACAACCCGGTCCACACTTTTTATAATTAAACCCCACAGTTTATTTTAATGGTTTTTAATTGTTATTAAATTCACACAGTGACAGCTGTCAGCGTTGATGGAGTTTATTTAATTACATGAATTCCGCCAACTTGTGTGGGAATGGCGCTGCAATTAGAGCCGGAAATTCCGCACTTCCTGCTCAAAACATGTTGGAATGTGTTTCATGGATTTGGTTTTACTTTTGTTTACATAAGTCCGGCGTAGTGGACGAAAAATGCAGCGTAAGGTGAGGTACGTGGGTTGGATTAATCAGAAGACATAGACTGGGTAGCCTCGTGATACCTTCACCACGTTATACATGTCTGCTCACTAGACTTCCCTCACAGTCCTTCAGAACAGTTTGGGACATCTTACTGGCGTCTATGAAGGGGAACAGATGAACTCTTCCCGAAATCGTTCAATTTTATTACACATTTTAATGAATAATAAAGGGATAAGGGGTCATTTAATAAATGATAAGGGTTCATATCTAATAGTATATTATTATTCAAGATAGAATTTTTAGTAGCATTATTACTATACGGAAAATATTATTATTACATTTTGTAAAAAAGCTATTGTAATATCTTGTTAATTTTTAAATTCCTGCTATTAGCTCACAAACTCTTTATAGAGGCTTTATATTTTGTACAAAATTTTCAGTCGTTAATAAACTAAATTTTTTTCATCTACTCAAGTTCAAATACATTTTTTTAAACCTGTAGTGTATGAAAATTGATGTTAGTAGAGTGTTTTCTAAAATATTTATTCAATAATTAAATTATAAAAGCTTAGGGGTCTAAGTCGGATCTTCATGAGTCGGGGGTTCGAACCGAGTATCTTAATGGTCAAAGTCGAGCGTTTTTGGCACTAAACCAACTTTCCCATAGCTAAAAGTATATTTCTCAAAGAAGTAAGCCTATATGAATTTTTATTTTGCTTTCATGGGGTTTTCGTCGGAACCTCTATTGTACAACCTTAAATTGTTGTCATGGTTACCACACAATATCATAAATAATGATCAAGGATTTAAAATGAATGAAAAGAGTAAAATAAAGAAACAAATTGGGTTAACGATAACGAACCTTGCTTCAGAAACGGACAATGCGAAAGGAAAGCGAAAAGAAACTACAGCACAATGCAAGCTACAAAAAAAGAAAGGGTATAAATAGTAACAAACAAAAATAATAGGCCAACACCATACAGAGAGAGGAAATTGGAAAATTGCAAGGAAATTCGCTTTCTATTTTGCCACTTAATATTGTTATTCTGACATATGTATATACATATTTATATTAGTTGTAATTATAAAATAAAAAGAAACTAAAATACATTTTTGTTGATTTTGATTTGAGTAGGAATTGACTCTCAATTTTTTTATATTACTCGTTAACCTTTAATTTAATACAACTATTACTTTTTTAATTAATCACTTAAACAATAGTTTATGGACTATCCGAACTTTAAATTTTGTAAATTTGTTAAAACTCACTGAGACAGAACTTTTCGATCGCTATGTGCCGATCTTCATCAGTGTCTTCTACTTGGAGATGTCCTGTCAGTCGGTGCGGTTTTAAAGGCAGGTTTTCGATAGTATCAAAGAGTATGTGCGATTTGTATTGTATTTGTTCGTTTAATATGTTTGTACTTTGTGTTTCTGTGTGTCTGTAAATTTCATATATTGTTCTAGTGTACTAGTGTGTTGAGATGTGGTCCTTTTTGTTGATGTGTAGGATTTCTAGGTTATGGTAAATATCTGTGTATTTGTATCCGTATATGGTAAATTTTAAAATATCCAAACTATAGTTTTGCTCACTTAAGGTTAAATTCCAAAATATTTATCTAATATTAACACTTTAAACATATACACTGTTTTATTTATTATGTATTTACTTTTATATTTTGTTTTTCTTTAATTTATCATCTAATATATTTCACTGATTTCAGCATTATATAGGCTAAATGAAATCTTCAAACTTCAGGAGTAAAAATAGTATATCTAATCTTTTTTGAAGAGTAACTAGTCCAAGTTTCGTGAATTACAAATCGATTAATTAAATTTAACAATTTTTATATAGTCAAAATATAAACAATAGCACTAAAGCATCAAATATCTTAAAATTATAGTCGTTCTTAGAGTATTTTATATCGTGTTATAGCTTTCAACAATAATTTATATAAACAAGATATATTAATGCGTTTACAAATATTGTTAATATATTAATTTCACTTATTAAGGGTTATAAGTCACTGGTAGAGGTAGGTATTCAATTAAATTTCGAAGGAAAATCGATTTTTAATACAAAGATATATATATTCAAAAATATTTTTTTTTACATTAAAAAATCACATTTGTTAATTATAAATTTTAGATTTTTAATTTACTGCATGTTTTGTGATTAGTCTGATCAACTGTTGGCAAAGATGAGACTTTTTTTTTTTTTTTTTTTTTTAATGTACCTAATTTTGCATAATTGCTTTAACAAATCTCTGTAGATGCATGAATGTGTTATAATTTTGTACAATGCAAAAGTATTGTTTCCGCCCGGGATCGAACCGGGGACCTTGCGCGTGTGAGGCGCACGTGATGACCACTACACTACGGAAACCGTTATCAGAAATGGCAGGAAAGATACTACACGGGGTGGAAAGATGTCAGAGATAAAACTACAGACTAATTTATAAGTAATGATGTCCTAATGTTTTGAAATAATGTATAAGTAGTTAATATAAATAAATGTTTTATTTTATTTTTAGAAAAGATTTTCATTTAACATATTATAAAAGTTATGGCCGTTAGTAGATAGATTGTTACTCCTTCATGTATTATAGAATTGAAATTAGAAACACTTTCGTCTTCTTTTATTACAAGTGAAATAAAAGTTTCTGTTTCGAGTTTAAAGTACTACCAAAAAATGGACAGAAATTCCAGTTTAGGAAAACCATATAACTCTTAAGCATTTTGGGAGAAAATATTTCAATAACAGGCTACTTAACTAATTACCTTTGTTCAAGGATCTTCCATGTTTCAAATACCATCTTTAGATTTCCAATATGTTGAAGGTTTTAAAATTATTATACATAATTTTAAATGTTTAATGAATAAATTTATTCACTATTTACTTGGAATAATTTACAACTGTTTTTTATTAAAAAATTATACACATAACCTCTAACCACAAATATTTTTATTCTAGTCTTATGTATATTTTGGTTACAAAGTAACCATCCTCAGAGACATGACGATATATCCTGATATAGAGTGTGTATTGATTTGTCTCTGAGGATGGTTACTTTGTAATCGAAATGTAAATAAATCTAGAATAAAAATATTTGAGGTTATAGGTTGTGTGTATCATTTATTAATAAATTTATTCGTAACTTTTGTTGAAAGTTATTCAGGTTGGATGTTGAAACGTTTGAGTGTAAACAAAATTATTATAAGTTAAATTTACAACACCATTTTTTAAATTTACTAAACATATTACAAATTTTCCCTAAAGTAAGAGATGACAAATTGTGTAAGTAAATAAGTACGATTAAATTTTGTGTTATATTGTTTTCAAAATAACATTCAATAAAGATGAAAATAGAGTACTGAGCGGTTAGTATCCCTACCGCGAATGAAGGAAACGGGATTGATTGCCCATGTACCAAGCTCATAAGCTCTTTCCATGGAGAATCAGGAGATAGTGAAATGAAACAGTACGGTAAGTGTCGCGCTAAGAGCACTTTTTTTTACCCGGGTCTGAGCCCCCAAAACCCGCCCAGCCCTCGTGGCAGCCAACCTCTAGCGAGCTACCTCCGTCTCACATGCGCATGCGGTTAGTATCCCTACCGCGAATGAAGGAAACGGGATTGATTGCCCATGTACCAAGCTCATAAGCTCTTTCCATGGAGAATCAGGAGATAGTGAAATGAAACAGTACGGTAAGTGTCGCGCTAAGAGCGGGATGAAAAAACCTGGCAAGAAAGAAACTCTGCCAGGAAAAATCCCGCGACAGATCATGCAGGAACCCTGGACTTTTTTTTTTTTTTTACCCGGGTCTGAGCCCCCAAAACCCGCCCAGCCCTCGTGGCAGCCAACCTCTAGCGAGCTACCTCCGTCTCACATGCGCATGCGGTTAGTATCCCTACCGCGAATGAAGGAAACGGGATTGATTGCCCATGTACCAAGCTCATAAGCTCTTTCCATGGAGAATCAGGAGATAGTGAAATGAAACAGTACGGTAAGTGTCGCGCTAAGAGCGGACTTTTTTTTCTAACATTCGTGATGAACTCTGTGGGCGAAGACGTCAACTACACTCTTTCTGACTGTAGCGTATAGAACGCGCTAGTAGTATAGTTTGGTAATCGCCAGGTCAATATAAAAAAACTTAACAAAGTTTATTAATTCACACCATAGCCTCACTAACAAGGCGTAACATTATTTTATTCAATAAAATAATATTAATATTATTTATCAACATTCAGAAAACAAATCGGTACAGTTATTTAAAAACCAATTTTTAAAAATTGTGAATTAGGTTATTAATAAAATATGTAAAATAAGAGGTAATAAAATGGTAGAGGTATAAGATTTCCAAAGGTCATCAAACTTGTCTGACTGGGATTCGCGGAAGTTTAATAGTTTGAAGCAATGTTCAGTTCAAAATTTTTAAAATAACTTATTTTAAATGAGTTCATAAGATATGGTTGTCTTTTATTGTGTGGTTTAATTTATTCAATTAATTACGTCTCACGATTCTACGCCCAGGCCAATCCAACAGAAACATGGCAGAAGTTGCAAACAGAAACCACGCTCTGCTTCTAACTCTACATACGTTTTCCAGCTAAGTGATTAATATTTGGTAATCTTTTATGTCGAAATTAAATTCTTTTAAATAAGGTTGATTAAAGTTTAGAGCGGTACATAGTGCAAAGCACAAAATTTGTATTAGTATGCGAGTAATGTAACACAGTGTTTAATTCATGTGATGCTATAAAGTATGTTTCAAATACCAATGATTAGATTCAGAATATGTATAATATATATAATAATACATTCAATTAATAAAAAAATCTTAACAGTGGATATCTCATATCTATACCACATATTCATTGACGGTACAGTTGTTAAAAATGGTCTGGGTGCCCTAACCTGGTTAAAATTAAAAAAAAAAAAAAAAAAAAATAGTGAAAAGCGGATTTCGATTGGAAATAGCTTAATTGCTTGGTACATGGTCAATAAATTCCTTTTTTTTTATCACGCGCGGTAGAGATATTAACTGTATGACTGAGGAAGCTCGCTAGAGGATAGATATTCTGGAAACCGAAACCTGGTAAATATATATATATACAGTCGAACCTCTATATAACGAACCTCCAGATAACGAAATCCTCTATAGAACGAATTTCTACTTTGTCCCATGACATTTTATAAGTTATACTGCTTATTTACCTCTATGTAACAAATTTCGGACCTCTCGATAACGAAGTTTTTTCTTCACTTCAACCGAAGAAATGTAGTGCTGTATAGGCAGCTCACAATGTCATTTCCAGGAAATTGTTTATTTTCAGCAGCAAGGTCAACAAAACCAGGAATGGTAGGCGAAACACATGTCGTCAATTAACTGCATGTTATAGTTCGGTTCAGTTAAGAATGCAGTGACTCATCGGTTAGGAATTCTAAGAACTCAGCATTTATAGTTAGGCCTACTGTACAGCCATACAGTACATTCCCATCCTCCCACCATTTTCTTTTATCACTCATTTCAATGTTGCAGTATCATTAGGACACTGTGGCGTTAACGCAAGTAACGGTTGGAAAAGGAAAATTGCACTTTTCAACAACTGCCCTGCACATCCGCATGACATCAATTCCAAACTGAAGAGTGTCAATGTGTTTTTCTTTCCACCAAATGTTACATCGATACTTCAACCACTCGATCAGGGAGTAATAAAAAATTTAAAGCTACACTACAGGAAAAGAATTCTAAAAAAGGTTGTGACTATAAGTTTTCATAAGCATTAGATAACTTATCATAATAGCCTATACAGAGTAGACCCTATGAAAAATATTGACAATGGATATCTAATACAGTACAATGAAGAACCATTCTGAAAACATCAATAAAACATTTTTAACAACTTGAATTTCAAATAAATTGAGACATTATAAAACATTATCCTATATTAACATTGGCCTATTACACTAACTACGCTCGCGATATTATACTGTATCCCTTTTATTACCGTACGTACGTAGTGCGGTATGCGTAATGCGGTAAGATCAGTAAGATGGGGTGGGAGCATTCTTGACAACATAACCTCCCTACAACGAATACCTCTACAACGAACGTTTCTCTGCATAATCGACTTCGTTATACAGAGGTTCGACTGTATATATATATATATATATATATATATATATATATATATATATATTTTACTTGAAAAGAATTTTAGTTCTTAATTGAAAACACATAATTTTAAAATTGAATGTAATTGATTACTAGTAGCTAGCTCATTGGCGAATAAAATGCGATTCTTGGTGTCGTGTAAACATATTATTAGAAAGTTTCATTAGAGTTTTAATACATTATGTCCTTGTCGTCCTTAAAGATAGAGATCAATTCATACGTTTCTTGCAATGTAGCTATTTTATTATTATGGAAGTTATTTTTCATTTTTATTAATAAAGAATCATGCATGGAGAAAACAGGATAAAATATATGTGATTTTAAAGTAAAATATTTAAAAATATTAGGTCAACACTTAATTACAAAACTTGCAGATATAAAAGATTAAAATCAGAACTTACTTAATTATTTAGGAAAATTGACGAAATTTCAAAATAGTAATTTATAAATTAAATTCCTAGAAATAAAAGGTTCTAGCCTTCCCAACAATATTTATCAAAAAAATTATACGTTAAATTTTTAAAATTTTGTTTCTATTAAAAACATTAAAATTAACTTTTTAACTTAACAAAATCATTGTGATTCTTGCTATGAAAACTATAGTAATTCTCTTGGCTCTTGAATGTGAATGTCTCTTGATAATGTCAATATAGTAAGTATGTCAATGTAAAGTAAGCCATTACTTTTATAAATATTCTTGTTTATGAAATATAAATCTATTAATATATCATTACCTGCAAACAATTATATGTTAAAGTTTTAATATTGGTTTCGACATTGAGCGTGAACTAATATTATATTTTTATTAAAAATATACAACCTTTCTAAAAGGCGCCTTTAGCATCATAATCCGTTAGTACTGTAGTTTCGGAATTTTTCTTTTTTCTATTTGGAGTGTCGCACATTTTTAGTGAAAATGTAAACAATCTCGAAACGTCCTTACTTATAATAATGTAAAACATTTAGATAGGTTATTATTTTTTAAAGTATGTATATATATATATATATATATATATATATATATATATATATATATATATATATATATATTAAAACCAATTTTATTATTTTCATAAATTATTTATTGTTATATTGATATTATTTCACAAATAGTTTAATAATTAGAGTATTATTTGAAAATTATTAAAAAAATACTTTAAATAATATACTATAGCCTATCAGTGTGGACTAACAAGGCAGTATAATTTATTATTATCAAAAAACATGTATGAAAAAATTAGAACCACGGAAAGAACTCAAGCTCACGCTGTCCTGAAGGCTAAACAGGATGGGCTTGTTTAGTGACCTGCCAATATTGACCCACATTCCTGGCTGTAGCGACACCTTCGCGACACTCTTGTTGATTCTGCTCGCACATTCAACACTATAAACATAGGAATTTACTAACATTAAGTTCGCTAAAACAAATCCTTTCAGTGAACTTGAAGTGAACTGAAACTTTGTAAACTAAAGATTAGCACGAGCTAATATGAGTAAAATTTTAAAACTCTAACTCATTTGTATAAATAATGAACTTACATAAAACTTGTATAGTTTGCTTTATTATAAGGTCGCGCAATTCATGATATTACAAGGTTTTAATTTAATTTAACATCATGGGCAGCATAATCAACAAGTGGAAGAAAAATGGTTGTTCGGAAGTAGCTAAGCCTAATCAGAAAAACAGTGGATTGATTTTGTGTGTAAAATTTACATTAAAGCAAATACAACTTCTATTCAGTGTGTTAAACAAACTATAAACTTCAAATATTCTTTACAATTCCGGCAATTTTTTCCCTAATATTATAGTAACTTATTAATCATGTTAATAATATTATTACCACACAAACGTTGTGCTACGACTCGATGCAAATTTAACCACAGGGGTCTAAACTGGTTTACTTAATTTATGTAAAATTAATTTAAGAAATTAAACACTAAAGTGATTTAAATTTACTAACCATAAAACCTTTTATTTTTAAATAAATAAAACCTCTAAACCACAAGTAACATTTTATTTAAACCTTATGTACATTTCGATTGCCCAGCAATCATCTTCAGAGGTATTTAAAAAATACAACTAACTTTAAACAACATAATACAACAAATAAATAGGCTTAAACCGGCAACTACTTCGCCACGCCCCTTATTTAAAAAACTAGTACGACCAATCACGTTGCAGTAAATTCCCCCTCTACAACTTGGTCCGGTCTTCCCCCTCTCGTGGTGAAGAGTTACCGTTACAACTATTTCAATTTTACTAAAAAACAATAATATTCCTTATTAACAAAGTTAGAAGGAACCACCCTCTAGTTGTGGTTTAGAGGTTTTATTTATTTAAAAATAAACATTACGCCACAGTTGCTTCATATAGTTATAAAACCTTTTAATAGCATTCTGGTAAAATTTAGTTACATTTTGTTTGTCATATAGCTTATATTAGGCACACAATATTATTTACACAAAGGTAAATATTAAAAAATATAATCAAACTCTTGCTAACTACCATAAAATTTTACAAAATTATCTAGTTTCGGCATTGACGTAACTATCATCGATATTTTTCAATCCCTTCTATTAACTCACACTCTCCTGATATATATCTTGTACAAATTTAATACGTTTTTATTCATCCGAACAAGTTCACATACATTTCGTTTAACCTGTAATTTATGACATTTGATGTTAATACATTTTCTTGAAATATTTATTCAGTAATTAAATTTTAAAACATTGAAGGATCTAGGTCGGATTCGAACTGAGTACTATCATGTTAGAAATCTAGCGCTTTTGTACTTAGCCAACTTTCCCATAGCAAAGATATGAATTTTTCTTTTACTCTCATCTGGTTGTCGTCAAAACCTCCATTGCACCAACTTGTTGCCATAGTTACCACACAATATCATAAATAACGCTCTAGGATTAAAAATGAATTAACGTATGAAATTTTGATGACAATAGATTTTAATAAAGTTTTTTCAAATATTTATTCAATAATTGAATTACAAAAATTTGGGGGTCTAGGTCGGTATCGAACTGAGTATCCATGTTCAAAGTCTAGCGCTTTTTGGCACTGAGCCAACTTTCCATAGATAGAAAGGATATCTCAATGATCTAAATGAAAAACGTCCATTTTATAACCTTAAATTGTTGCCATGGTTACCACACAATATCATAATTAATGGTAATAAAATTCACAAACAAACTGGATTAACGTTATGAAACCTTGCTTCACAAACGCACAATGCGAAGGGAAAGCAAAAAGAAACTACAGCACCATGCGAGCGGCGAAAAAAATAAAGCGTAGGCCTATATATATAGTAAGAAACAAAAATAATAGTCCAGTACCATACATAGAAAGGAAAATGGATTATTGCAAGGAAATTCGCTTTCTATTTTGCCACTAATACTGTTATTACTACATATGTATATACATATATTTATAGTAATTGTAATTATAAAAAAAGAAACTAAAAAAACAAATTTTCTTTGTCGATAAGTAAGAATCGACTTAACCCGTGTTTTAATTTTATTACTGTTAATAATTCTCTTTAACTACTTTTGATGAAATATTATCTTACTTGATTTATTGAAAAACCGATATATCCGATCATTACAAAGTGGCGTGACACACAGCATTTATTAATAATACAAATACCATATTAACAGAAAGTAATAAGGGCTTTCGTATCGATCTCTATTATCGATCTATTATTCTCTCTCTCTCTCTCTCTCTCTCTATATATATATATATATATATATATATATATATATATATATAAAGTTAATATATTACTATTGTAAGTAATTTTATCCACCATTAAGTGCAATGATTTTACCTTGAGTTATGAGGCGCCTTTCGGACAATTGACCATTGTCGAATCATTGATTACTTTTTCTCAATTTTTCTGGTGTGGATGTTCGGTCCGTCGTGTTGGTAATTGTTGACGTCATATACGTTTCCTCTTGAGTCTTGTGTATTATGTTTTTAAATAGTATGTCTTCTGTATATGTTGTTTGTAGATTCATTAAATTGTTGTGTATGTTTTTATAAATGTGGTATTTTTCTAGTGAGTTTAGTTCTATTGGGTTATTATTTATTTCAAGTATGGTTAGGTTATTTTCATAATTTGTTATTTCATGTTTATGTGATATTATGTGTGCTGCAACATTTGATACTTTTGAATTTTTGTTTTTGAATGCTATATAATGTTCTTCAAATCTTATTTTAAATGATCTGGTTGTTTTGATACAATAAATTCACAAAAAACCTAACCTCAACACAACACTACAACCGGAACACAAAAATAATAAAAATAAAAAAATGTACCTAAAATATAAATACACCAATAACAAAATAGAAAAAATAACAAATATATACAACAAAGAATACTACACTCCAACATACAAACCAAACAACAAAATAATAAAATATCTTAATAACACAAACCACAAAACAAATTCAGAAAAACATAACTTATCAGGAATTTACTAAATTACATGTAACATCTGTAACGCATTTTACATAGGGAAAACAACCTATGTAAAATATCAACCTATGTAATATATATATATCACGTATACTTAATTGTACTTAAACAAGAATCTTATTTGGTATATTTGCGAGTCGATTTTCGAGAGTTTATTAATTACAGTGCTCTCATTTTTTTCGAGTTTCTGAAGACTTCTGAAGGGCTTCAGTCAACTAGGTATATTATGTGATAAGTGAATACAAGAAAACATTGTTGCTAAGTTAATTAAACACACAAACACACACAAAGTTCTCAAAAACAAGAAAAAGTCTACTTTTACTCTTACGCCTCAAAATTTAAATGTAAAAAAAAAATAGACGTACATACAACCGCACTTTATATCGTAGACTAATCATTAGCAGTCAAGGTTTCTCTATGAAACAGAACATTTCATTAAAGTATAGCTGAAACGTATTCGCTTAGGGTTGTTAGGTTGTTATTTTTTTTTTTTAAGATTGAGTAACGTAATTTATTTCTCAAATTTAGTGAAAGTTGTGACCAGTTTCCAGAGGTCGGCTACATTGGAACAGTAAACCAGACCTAGTGGTTATTGTGGACAAGTTCAATGTGAATTTATAACCGGAAGTCATGGCTCACTGAATTCAATGGCACGCCCACATGCGTTAACAAGCCAACTATATCCGTCTGTGATATATAATAAAGACTTATGTGATTTCGTTGCCACTGCCATTATCCAATTCTTTTGCAACTTAGGCATGGCATTTGTCTAAATTAATGTCATGTATCCGATTTAGAAATGATGCGTATTATGTTTTATGAAAGTAGTTTCTTATATAATAAGTTCTTTAACTTAGCTTTGATTGATAAACGTGTTTCCTGAGCCGTTCATTGTTTCTTTAAATAATAATAACTTTAAACAAAATGAATACACAATGATAACATAAAATTTAGATACAATTATTGTATATGGTTCTTGAAGGTTTGATACACATCACTATTTGCGGCAGTTGCAAAATTAAATTTATTGTTCCCGGGTCTGGACCCCCAGAACCCGCCCAGTCCTCGAGACAGTAAACCTGTAGCGAGCTGACTCCATCTAACATGAGCATGAGATTAGTATCCTTTCTGCGTGTGGAGGGAACGGGTTTTGAATACTCATGTACCAAGCTGATAAGCTCTTTCCATTGAGAATCAGGAGATTAAACAGTGTAGTACGTGTCGCGCTAAAGAGTGGGATGAAAAAACCTGGAAAGAAACCTTGCCAGGAAACACCCCGAGACAGATCATGCAGGAAATCTGAGGGGGTTGTCTAAAGGTAACTGATAAGAATATGAAATGCACGTTTTTTTAATTTTAAACTAACGCAACCTAGTAACTGGTAACGAACCGTCAGAGTGAGGTCTAATGACGGCAACAGAGATAGGCCTAAGCAACGCAAAAGAGAGAGACCTAAGCATGGCAACAGAGGCAATCCTAAGTACGACAACAGAGAGAGGCCTAAGTGCGACAACAGAACGAAGCCTTAGTACGGCAAAAGGGTGAGGCCTAAGCACGTCAAAGAGCAAGGCCTGAGTACGGCAACAGAGCGAGGCATAATCACGGAAACAGAGCGAGGCCAAAGTATGGTAAAAGAGTGAGGCCTATGCACGGCAACAGAGCGAGGCCGAAGTATAGTAAAAGAGTAAGGACTAAGCACGGCGACAGAGCAAGGCCTAAGCAACGCAAAAGAAGCGAGACCTAAACACGGCAAAAGAGGCAGTCCTAAGTACGACAGCAGAGCGATGCCTAAATATGGTAAAAGAGTGAGGCCTAAGCACGGCAAAAGAGAAAGGGCTGAGTACGGTAACAGAGCGAGGCCGAAGTACAGTAATAGAGTGAGGTCTAAAGACGGCAACAGAGCGAGGCCTAAGCAACACAAAAGAGCGAGACCTAAGCATGGCAACAGAGGCAGTCCTAAGTATGACAACAGAGAGAGGCCTAAGCACGGCAACAGAGCCAGACCTAAGCGCGACAACAGAGCGAGACTTAAGCACTGCAACAGAACGAGGCCTAAGTACGGCAAAAAGGGGAGGCTTAATTAAGCACGTCAACTGAGCGAGGCCTGAGTACGGCAACAGAGCGAGATCTAAGCACGGAAATAGAGCCAGGTCTAAGTATGGTAAAAGAGTGAGGCCTAAGCAAGGCAAAAGAGTGAGGCCTAAGCACGGCAACAGAACGAGGCCTGAGTACGGCAACAGAGCGAGGCCTAAGTACGGAAAAAGAGAGAGGCCTAAGTATAGTAAAAGAGTGAGGATTAGGCTCGGCAACAGAGCGAGGCTGAAGTACAGTACAGTAAAAGAGTGAGGACTAAGCACGGCAACAGAGCGAGGCCTAAGCGCGACCACAGAGCGAGACCTAAGTACGGCAACTAAGCGAGGCCTAAGTATGACAAAAGAGTGTGGCCTAAGCACTTCAACAGAGCGAGGCCTGAGTACGGCAACAGAGCGAGGTCTAAGCATTGCAACAGAACGAGGCCTTAGTACGGCAAAATGGTGAGGCCTAAGCACGTCAACAAAACGAGGTCTGAGTAGGACAACAGATCGAGGCCTAAACACGGAAATAGAGCGAGGTCTAAGTATGGTAAAAGATTTTTTTTAAATAAATAAAACCTCTAAACCACAAATAACATTTTATTTAAACCTTATGTAGGCCTACATTTCGATTGCCCAGCAATCATCTTCAGAGGTATTTAAAAAATACAACTGTATTTTTTAAATACCTCTGAAGATGATTGCTGGGCAATCGAAATGTACATAAGGTTTAAATAAAATGTTATTTGTGGTTCAGAGGTTTTATTTATTTAAAAATAAACATTACGCCACAGTTGCTTCATATAGTTATATGGTAAAAGAGTGAGGCCTAAGCAAGGCAAAAGAGTGAGGCCTAAGCACGGCAACAGAGCGAGGCCGAAGTACAGTAAAAGAGTGAGGACTAAGCACGGTGACCGTGCGAGGCCTAAATAACGCAAAAGAGCGAGACCTAAGCACGGCAACAGAGGCAGTCCTAAGTACAACAGAGCGGGGCCTAAGTGCGACAACAGAGCGAGGCCTAAGCACTGCAACAGAACGAGGCCTTAGTACAGCAAAAGGGTGAGGCCTACGCACGTCAACAGAGCGAGGCCTGAGTACTTCAACAGAGTGAAGCCTAAGTATGGTAAAAGAGTGAGGCCTAAGTACGGCATAAGAGTGAGACCTAAGAACGGCAACAGAGCGAGGCCGAAGTACAGTAAAAGAGTGAGGACTGAGCACGGCGACAGAGCGAGGCCTAAGCGCGACAACAGAGCGAAGCCTAAGTACGGCAAAAGAGCGAGGCCTAAGCGCGACAACAGAGCGAGGCCTAAGCACTGCAACAGAACGAGGCCTAAGTACGGCAAAAGGGTGAGGCCTAAGCACGTCAACAGAGCGAGGCCTGATTACGGTAACAGAGCGAGGCCTAATCACGGCAACAGAGCGAGGCCGAAGTACAGTAAAATAGTGAGGACTAAGCACGGCAACACAGAGAGGCCTAAGCGCAATAACAGAGCGAATCCCAAGTACGACAACTAAGCGAAGCTTAAGCACGGTAAAAGAATGAGGCCTAGCACGGGAACGGACCGAGGCCTAAGCACGGCAACAGAGCGAGGCCTAATCACAGTAACAGAGCGAGGTCTAATCATAGCAATAGACCGGTTAACAAATGGTTTGCCCTGAAATCTTGTCTGTCATTGTGTTTAGTGTAGCTGAATGACCACAGTCACTGGTGGTGGTACACACACAATAGTCTGAAAATAAGGTATATAAGGAAGAGAAAACCCCTGTAATTTAAGACTATATTAGTGTCATTACTCTGATGGTCGCAAAAAAATTGCTTGGTAAGCATATTAGTGAACTTGAGTCAACAATTTTAAAATAAATGGTAACGGAAAATAATATTGAATGTTAGTAGTGAAATATTATTTACAGTACCAGCTAGTCTGAGAATAATAATAAATTACGTTATATGACTCAATCTATCTTTTTTTCTAAAAAGAATAATATGTATTGTTTTATGTAACTTAGGAACTCATATTACTTCGGTATAGGCATTCGAAAGTAAGAGAAAATTTTACTGTTGGCCACCCATAGGTTATCAACCAATGTGCGGTATAAGCCTTTACATAGTCTTGAAATTAACTTTAGATGTTTACGTACTTTCCTGACCCTTCGCCTTTAATTATTCAAAGGAAAATAGTTCTTCTTTTCGTTTTCTCGCTTGAACACGTTCATTGTACTCTGTGATATGACCAATTGACAGAACAAAATTTTGTTGCAATTTAGTGACATCACTAAACTATCCTAATTGCAATGCTCGTTACACTCGGCAGGTTAGGTTAGGATGACGGAAAAAATAACAAAAAATAACATCTAAAAAGACTAAAGTAAACATCAGTTCTGAAAGAAAAATAATTTCGTTATAGAAGAAACTGTATAAACATTTTTAAAAAAACCGCCTGATTTCTAAATGGCGGCGTTTAAGGTATATTTTAGCCGTACATTTCACAGTGTCAGGCCCTTGTGTGGCCTTCCCATAACACAATTGTAGCGTAAAGTTTTAGTGTATAGACATGCGATGACCTCATGAGAATATTGTTCAGGTACAGTCACCCAACTGGCGAGTGATAACCGAAGTATTGACCATGAAATCAAGGACATTTCTTTAGTATTCCAACAAAGCTGGTTATAATCAGATGTTTTTTTTGTCAGTTGTCTCCATTTAATTTTAAATCAGTTAATATATAAGTTTATGGTAATACTTAAGGAAAGTATGAGGTTGATTACAGATGACCATTGGTCGCAATTAAAGTTTGTTGTTGTTATCATCTTCATTTCACTTATTAAATCGTCATGTGAAACTATTACAATTACAACCGTTACGACGATTCCGAAACGCGTCACCATTATTAAGTTAATAGTTCACTTGGTTCTTTAAATAATTACTTGTGATTTAATCAGCGAAATCAAGGAAACAACTAGCATATAGGCCTACAGTGGTTTAAATATGAATTGTTACCGTCATACAACAACAACATAACCTTACTGCTCATACTACCTAACTGTTCAGAAATGATTGCACTACTATTACACCACTTTAAATGCTGTACAGCTATATTAAATATAATTACAAAGTATTCCACCAGCAGATATGTTTGGTGATAAAAAAAGATAAAATGATTCAAATGATAAAATTTCAACTAACCAAAACATTTAGTTGAAGTCTATTCACTTCGATTAGTTGAAAACCGTGTACTTTATTATCAAGGCTAGTAATTTAACTGTATTAATTAACACAGCTATATTAAAATATAGAAAGTTTTTATGACACAGAGTACTGTTTTAAAATACAATGAAATGTAGCTTTATTGCATTATAGCATCAAAAATGTGACTAAAAAAACAATAGGTTTCTTAAGTTGTTAAGGTTCCAGTAACAGATGCAAACAGGAGTTTGTTCTTTTTTTGAGGAGGGGCTCCTTCAAATGATCAAAATTCAACTAACTAAAACGTACGCAACATCTAACTAACCAAATGACGCGACTTTCAACTTATTAAAAGTCCACGGCCTTCAACCAATCAAAAGTGCATGGACTTTAACTAAATATTTTGGTCAGTTGGATTTTGGTTATTTGAAAGCTACTCTACTAATACAGTTAAACTTACTAGTTTGGTAATTCCTAAAGGATTTTTGATAAAGGAAAAGTCTTTGTAAAGTGGGGTTATGTTCGAATCGTGATAATTTTTATGTAGGTAACCAGTACCTTTGGTTTGCGAAATTTAAAATAACTTTTTCTTTTTTTTTTAAGTGTATATTAATGTCATAAGGAAAAATCGGACTTTATGTAGCCTTTCTCGAGTATTACCAAATATATTCCCTCATTTAAAGGAAAAGTTATATCAACGCTAAAGTTTGTGAATTCGTATTCAATCTGAGAGTGTTGGCATAGAGTGACAAAGAGAAGGAATCTGTTGGCTACAAGACACGCACACAGCATCGCATGTAAAGTAGGCATTTCCCGTATTGCAAGAGGTTTTTGCGTGGACAACTTAGGAACAACTCAGATCAGCTGTAGATAGCGATTCCATTCCACCATAGTTATTATTTCCTGACGTGCTTCCGTAGGCCGAGGAAAGGTCTTCTTACAAAACACCTGACTATTAATAAAATGCCAGTAATGCTAACTTTCCCTCTGTAACCATAACAGATCAAAGGTTGGTTTATGCAAGTCTTATTCTTGTAATTTTGTGTTACAGGTTTTTTTATAATTGCGGAATAAAAAATTATCGAGAAATGTAAAACCTGTTAACAAAGGTAAAAATAATTACAACCTCGGAAGTATCTACCTGTAATAGTTTACATCGGATGTAGGAAACACTTAGTTAGAATATGCATTTATAATTTTCGTGTGTATATAATCGTAATGTACTCGTAATTGTAATGATATATGTCGTAAAGTGATGCTGCAGGGATGATACCCCAGAAGGCGTACTGAACTCTCTGTCCAGTAGAATAATAAAGTTTCTTTTTAATGTTTTATAGGCTAGAATTTTCTCGTAGAATTGTAGTTGTGACAAGAAAAATTTAAATATAAATACAACTAAATCTCCTGTACTTAAATTTATTGTCAATTGGCTAGACTTTAAATTTTTTTTTAATGCATTTTAAATTAGGAACAAATTTATTTTCTCTTTTTTCAATTTCTGAATAATTGTAAGCGCTGTAAATTGAAGTTAAGTTTTATAAATTTTAACTTGTGGGTATAAATTAGCTTTCATTCCCCTCTCAGTGAATACATTTTGATAGCAAGAACAATTTAAAACAACATTTAGAAAGCCTCTCGCAGAATCTTAGCGTCTACGGCTACGTAACCTAAACTACTGTCCGTAACAAAAGTTTGGAGACTCGAGTTTGGCGGTTCATAAAATCTAAACTATGCTATTAATTTTTACCAAATAAAAACCAAAAACTTCACCATTCTGTTATGCATTGATTGGTATTGTTTTTTAAAAAATTTGGTTTTAATTTCATTTTTATATAAAAAAATAACCGAAAAAGTCACGTTTTTTGTAGTCTTTAAAAAGAAACTTCCACTTAAAAATTTTAAAACTAATTAATCTGTGATCCGAATTATCTAAAATTTTAATATGATATTCGAAGGTCTTGTAAACATAATTCATTAGTTTCAGAATTCTTATTTTATTAGATACTTTTTTATAGCACTATTTTGTTAAACAACTTTTTTTTAGAACCATTCATCGGATACCATTAACCAATATACTGTTGGAATTGTTTAATTTTGCATATTTCTTTACATATGTTATTATTAAATTACAGTTAGGTGTTAATTTTACAGCGAATTTTATTTTGTAGTATAGTTTAGATTTTATGAACCGCCAAAGTCGAGTCTCCAAACTTTTGTTACGTGCAGTTGATATTAATATAAACACCACACTCATTAATAACATACACATGTACACATACCCACATACACAACATTACAACATTAACAGATAGCAACTTTTAATGTTACTTTGCATAAACAAAAATGATAAACTTTATTTGTTGTTATAATGAAGGTGTTTAGTGAACAATTAAGGAAACATTAAATATTAGCCAACACAATGTTAATTTTAAGTATAGTATGGAGGTATGCAAATTTTAATTTTGTTTAGATTATTAACTTTGATAAACAAATTTCTTTGGTCTTTGAAAACAGATTTGTATATTCAACTGTGCATTTAGTTTTTGAAAGTTGGTGCAAAGTTTTAAAGTTATAATATTGAGCAACACTCGTGGAAAAGATTTCAAAGTTTAAAGATTAGGCGACTCTGTCGCCGTTGGTTGGCGAATTCTGGCTTTCCTCTTCGTGTTTGTTTTAGCGAAGCCGTGACATAAAATCAGAAGATTGCGTCATGACTTTTCAAGTGTGCCGACTTAAGAAAGCCAAGTACAGAGGAAATAGTCTACGATTATAATAAATATATACACGAGGAGAAGAAAACGACGACCTTGGGGGAGTACTTTCCTTTTTAGAGACACTGCGACCAAGGTGATCCGCAGAGAATATCTTCATTTCATTTCCCTTATTTAATTCTCTATTTTTTAAAGAAAAAACTTAGTCGTCTAGTGGCCTTGTATGAACGACTGGACATTTTGTGGTATATTTATGCCAAACATTATTCACTATTTTTACTAACTAAAGAACACGTTGTACAGAACAATAACACAATTTAAAATATTTTAAACAAATTTGGGGACAGTTGTAACTTTGTTTAAATTTGTGTAGTTATGTGAAAACGTCTAATATAACTTGAGGTAAATTTATGTTTGAACGAAAATATATTAAGTATCACCACTATAAATTTACCTTCACAAATTTTATGAACAGTATTAGCAAACATTTATCCAATTAATATTTTTTCTCCAAAACAACACTATTTTCGTTGTCTACCACAGTTCCAAGGTTTCATGATTTGATTGTTAATACTGACGTTAAATTCCCTACTCATCTCCGTGTTTAGTCTTGTCTGAGTGTACAGTTTGTGTGTGTGTGTGCGCGCGCGCGCGCGTGCGTATGTGCGTCACATCTGTTTTATTAATACTGATGATTTTTTCCACAGTGAATGCTTACAACAAATACGTTTAAACCTATTCACCTAAATAAATCAACTTAATATGTAACTTTAAATATACACCATATCAAAACAAATGAAAACTACTCGAGGTAATGATAGTTTAAAAACAAAATTAGTTCTGTTTGGCAGTGAGAAGCAAGTCGTTGTTTGGAGCTCTTTCAAACGATTTACAGCAATTCACAATTACAATCGCCTAGACTACAATGCAGACCACTAGGACGAATCTAATCCTAGTGTTCTAGGACTAGAGTTTTGTTGGGAAGATTCGAACCAGGTTAATTTGACATTGTCAGGTAAATGATAAAACATTACTGAATGGTTTACCAACTACTTACATGTTCCTTTGTCGTGTGAATAAAACAACACACAATAAACCAAATGCAAAGTTTACAAATCTGCGTATTTGCACTGTTATTAAGCACATATACACCTGTTATTATAAATGTGCAGATTTAACCATGATATTTTACAACCTCTGCTACGTAATGCCATTTTCAGTCGTCGCCTGTAACGGTCCAGTAACACCGGCTACAGATTATGATGGCTGTGGCATCCTGCAATTACTAAATGATGACATGCTGAATAGATTTTGCTTGGTCATTAGCCTATCCCGACCCACACAAAACGTAACTCGAAAGTTTAAACTTCGATTAATTTTAATTAATCGTTCCGGTTATTTCTTCCTTTCAAATTTGCTTATGGAATAAGGACAGGTTAATAAAGAAGTAGCAACATTGGAGTAAAGAATAATAAATCGTCCACATAAGATCCGTCTTGCAGTAAATGCTTAAGTTTATATTAGACAAATGATTTAGTACCTAAATAAGTCATGTATGTAAACAGGAAATACAACCATAGCCTTATATATATATATATATATATATATATATATATATATATATATATATTTAGTAAGTTTTATATATAATAACAAATCTTGTTTTTATAATACCAACTAAAAATGTAACACTAATGCGAGATTATTATGTGGTCAGTAATATATCGCGTCTTAGTACGTCATACTTTAAAGCGTTACGAGTGTCAGGAACCGTTATCTTATGAGGTTTAAATGTTGCTACTTCTGAAGTTAATACCATTCTATACTTTAACTAAAATACGGCTCAGGAATAACTGATTTCCTGAGTATCTTGAATCTAGATCCTGCTTAAGAATTCGGAGTTCCTTGGATCTAAATTTACATGAAGAACAAAGGGTTTTCTATGTCCCTTTACTCAGGATTCGGCTATACCTTGTATTTAGGTACCTTAGGCCGTGAGAGGATTTAAGAACCTTGACCTAGAAAACATATGATTTCTCAGTATTTTGGATCTATATCCATTTAAAGAACAAAGGTTTTTCTGTGTATTTCTAATCAGGAGTAACCTGTGCCTTGAATTCAAATACCTTAGGTCGTACAAAGATTCTTAATTATTTGACACAGATAATAATAGGTTTTCTGAATATTTTGAATCTATATCCATTTAAAGAACAACGGGTTTTCTGTGTATTTCTAATCAGGATTAACCTGTGCCTTGGATTCAAATACCTTAGGTCGTACAAAGATTCTTAATTATTTGACACAGATAATACTAGGTTTTCTGAATATTTTGGATCTATATCCATTTAAAGAACAACGGGTTTTCTGTGTATTTCTGATCAGGAGTAACCTGTGCCTTGAATTCAAATACCTTAGGTCGTACAAAGATTCTTAATTATTTGACACAGATAATAATAGATTTTCTGAATATTTTGGATCTATATCCATTTAAAGAACAACGGGTTTTCTGTGTATTTCTAATCAGGATTAACCTGTGCCTTGGATTCAAATACCTTAGGTCGTACAAAGATTCTTAATTATTAGACACAGATAATACTAGGTTTTCTGAATATTTTGGATCTATATCCATTTAAAGAACAACGGGTTTTCTGTGTATTTCTAATCAGGAGTAACCTGTGCCTTGAATTCAAATACCTAAGGTCGTACAAAGATTCTTAATTATTTGACACAGATAATACTGGGTTTTCTGAATATTTTGGATCTATATCCATTTAAAGAACAAAGGGTTTTCTGTGTATTTCTAATCAGGATTAACCTGTGCCTTGGATTCAAATACCTTAGGTCGTCAAAGATTCTTAATTATTAGACACAGATAATAATAGGTTTTCTGAATATTTTGGATCTATATCCATTTAAAGAATAACGGGTTTTCTGTGTATTTCTAATCAGGATTAACCTGTGCCTTGGATTCAAATACCTAAGGTCGTACAAAGATTCTTAATTATTTGAAACAGATAATACTAGGTTTTCTGAATATTTTGGATCTATATCCATTTAAAGAACAAAGGGTTTTCTGTGTATTTCTAATCAGGATTAACCTGTGCCTTGGATTCAAATACCTTAGGTCGTCAAAGATTCTTAATTATTTGAAACAGATAATACTAGGTTTTCTGAATATTTTGGATCTATATCCATTTAAAGAACAAAGGGCTTTCTAAGAACCTTGATCCAAGTACTTGGGCCAAGTTTTGGATCAAATTGTAGTACCTTAGGCCATACAAGGATTCTAAGTACATTGACCCAGACAACTTTAGATTTTCTGAGTATTTGGGATCTAGATTTATCTGAAGAACAAAGGATTTTTATGTTTTTCTAATCAGGATTTGAAAACGGGTTTTCTGAATATTTTAGATCTAGATCCATCTGAAGAACAAAGGTGTTTTTTAACAATTTTAATCAGGATTAGACCGTACCTTGGTTTAAGTACCTTAGGCCGTACAAGGATTCTAATTATTTAGCCCAGATAATATTGGGTTTTCTGAGTATTTCTTATCTAGTTCCATCTGAAAAACAAATGGTTTTCTATAAACCTTTATTCAGGATTAGGCCGTACCTTAGATTCAAGTACCTTAGGCCGTATAAGTATTCTAATTATTTTCACCCAGACAATATTGGGTTTTCTGAGTAGTTTGAATCTAGCAGCTCAAGTAGCTTAGATTTTAATCCGGGACAGAAACTATGAGGTTTTCTCAGTACCTTGGACAAGATTTCGGTTCTGGCACAATGGATTTTCTGAGTAGCTTAGATTGTAATTAGATCAGGGGGTTTTCTCAGCACGTAGAATCTAGATCCAGCTCAGGAACAATGTTTTTTCGAAGTACTAAAAAATCGTTTCAGCTACTGTAAAACCCTTGGCAGCTTGCATAAAGTAAAGTTTTGTGGTTATTTTGGTTGGATCAGTTTTAATACAGATTTACATACAAATTTTTATTAAATAAACAAAATTATTATTGGAAGAAAATTTATTATCTAAAAACTTTTTTTTGGACGTTTGTTGTTACAAGTTGGAACTACATTTAGATAATAGAAAGCTTTACGAATAAAACAAAGAGTTGGTGACACTTCAGTGCAAGATGTAAATTCCTGACACAAATTTCTGTATGTATTCCTATACACGATGCATTCTCCAGTTTGTAATATATTTTCAATTCACTTGCAAAAACTAGTGAAATTAATTTTAATTTTAGTTCCTGCGTTTTATGTTTGCGCGCTTTCACTAGTGCACTAGTTTGTTCAAATTTCCATTTCTTAATCTTCACTTCCGACATAGTTTTGCGACTTTGGCCTCTAATCTGGCACACTTTCTAGGAACGCCCCTTTCCTGAGTTGCTTGAGTTTGAGTTTTCCCTATCTGTCTGTCTCTAATACGTCCTTTCTACTCGTTTGTACAGTTTCCTTGAGCTTATACATGCTGAGTTTACTATTTCTATACAAACTAGTGAATATGAGAGCTATGTAGAAGAGTTCAAGCCATGCCAGGTTGGATATAGGCTCTGAAATGACGGGGTGCCGTATTATTTACAGGGAAACAATACTTTCTCCGCGCCGAGAAAGTGAAACAGTGTTTGAAAAAGTAAATTACGTTGAACCAATAGAGTAGAAATATTTGAAGTAATCACTGAATTGTATATATTGTGATTTCTAGGTCGCGTCACCAATGTTTGGACACGCTCAATTACTTCCCATATAGATCTGAATCAATGTGATGGCTTTACTAGGTCGGGAGAATGGGACGAGAGTGACATTGTTGACAAGTTGGGAGGCGCGCTGTAATGCTTTCCAGACAACGAAAGCTCGAGGAGAAAAGTCTGCGAAGAAATATTACGCGTGTACATGCAATTTGTTAAAGTCTCTAGTCTCTATCACCTGGGCACTTGATACGAAATGTATGTTTTAAACATGTAATCCAGTTTGTCCTATAATTTGGAATTAACATCACTTAATAATGTCCTTTATTATAGTTTTTTAAAATTTTAAATATTTTAAAAAATAAAAGGCCAACAGAAGAAGTACTATTAGTATTTTATAATAAAATTACAAACTATAACCAACAAATTATGAGCAGATGAATATGCTTTAGTGAATTCTTTCTTAGAGAAGTGTTTTAGAGAATAGTGTGTCAATAATGTATTTACAAATTCTGAATGTTTAGAAAAGATTTTTTTTTAAACTTACCTCTATTTATAAATATTAGTGTATTTAAGTAAAACTTTATCCTTTATTGTACTTAAGTATTAGAATGCCTTAAAGTAAGTCTCTGCAATAATAAGTAAATGCTCTGCAGTAATAGGTAATCACTATTATTTAAATATATAATTTTTATTTTGACTTGTGACCTCAAGAAGGGCTTTGAGTTTTTGTCACTCAAGAAATTACAGGCTCTTACAAATCTCGACACTCTCGGCAAAAAGCTTATTAATTTTATTCTTAAAAAGAAATATTTGTAATAATAAATATAAACAGGAAAACTTGCGTGCGCGCGTGTGTGTGGTCTATATATTGGTAAACAGTGAAATGAGATTTTATTTAATGTAATTATTTTGTCTGAATTTTTTTAATAACTTTTGTGCCTAGTTATGAACTTTTCATTACCTTGATTCAGTTTCTTTAAGTTTTCAACTATTGAATTTTATTACAACTGTTTACACCAGGTTTGGTTTAGAATGTTTTTTTTTGCTCGTTGATACCAGTAATGCGTGTTATTTAGATATCTGTTACAAAAAATTATATTATTTATTTTACTTTATTTAATGATGTGGTTTTTGTTGTGCATTTTCCATCTCCTCGCTCGAACTAAACAGTTTTCGCTCCTGAATCTGCATTCAGACGTGGCATGTTCAGAAGGGCGTGCAAAAATGCTGGCGAAATCAGAATAAAGAAGCAGCTGGATATAAAAGTCATTACTATTCATGGATTTCGTGAGCTTTATCATCCAGTCGTGTTGCCCAAGACCCGTCGTGACTGCGGAACATTTCTTAAATAATTACAGATTTTGTAACGCTCGTTGCAGAGCAACAACCTCGTCCGAATTTAGATCCGTCACACCAAGTCGCATGTAAAGCGACGTCGTTATTTTTTCTTGAATTAATTCCGCCATGTCTTTGTCTTAGCATTACTTGAACTTGATTATGTATAAATTACCTTATCATTTGTGTAGCTGATAGTTAGATACATCTCTGTAGTATCTGGGAGGAAGGGACCTTGTCCACGAAAGCGATAAATCTGTGCTCTACCAGCTTCATATCTGAAGGCATGTGGTGTAACGGGATGCATTACGTTAAATAGAGTGTAGACATAGATCTGTCTTAGGTATAACACTTTATGAGCCTCCCTCTTGATTTGCTTACATCCTTCACATTGCGTTTTAACCCTTAAAACAAAAACTCTCATTCACAGGGTTTTGTTTTTTTCCAATATATATAGCCTGTAATAAAGAAGTTGAAATTGACTTATTTTTAATAAAGGTTGGTTAAAATAGTTGATTTCTACATGACTTTAAACGTGGAAAAAACATTTTAATAAATAAAGTTTCTAAAGAGTAGATGGGATTAGTATGAGAAACGTTTTTTTTTTAATTTAACTTTAAATGTCAACCGAAAGTACATTAAATTATTACATAGTTTTAAAGAAATTGTATCGTTTATTTCTATAATTAATAATTCTATTTCATTTAATATAGGCATATTTTGTAGAATTAATTTTATACTTAATATTAAACGTGTATAAATATCTGACGCTATCTTATTGTTACCAACCAGATAAGAAATTAATTTTAAAAATACTTAACTAAGTGAATGCGTAATTGGTTACTTGCTGACGTGTTTCAAAACATTCGTTCCTTTTACGAAGCTAACCTTCTCTGAGTAAAGGGTTAGCTTCGTAAAAGGAACGAATGTTTCGAAGCGCGTCAGCAAGTAATCACTTACGTATTCACTTAGTCAAGTGTTTTTATAATTAGTGAATTCAAGATGATTACATCAAGCACCTTCAGATAAGAAATGTAAAATGTCTTAATTTGTAATATTAGATTTCGTACATTAAAAACTAAACAATATCATTTTATTGTTAGTTATTTAATTAATTGTTTTTTAAACATCTACACAAAGGTTGGAGCACAGAGATTACTTTAGCTTCAGTCTTTAGCACAGTATTTACTTTTATTCGGTCACTAGATCTTAGAAACGCTACTGTCGAGACACCATTCTAATCAGTAAATGTTTCTTAGTTGAATATCTGAACCCTAAATCAAACTGGTAGGGAAAAGGGACGAGCGCAATCAGCAGTTCAAATTGGCAACATTTACGATTTGGGTGATGCCTCGACAGTGGCGACCCTAGAAACTGGTGATTGAATCAACACCAAAAACATGTCTAACGATTACTCAACCTACCTGAGCTGATATTCTGTGTTATCTTTGTGTTCTTTGAGATTATGGTAAAATCAGTTTCTTCTTCTACCTGTATTTATGGTGTTATAAGTCTGGAGATAGAGAGAGAGCGAGATAGAGTGAGAGGGAGAGAGAGAGAGAGAGAGGGAGGGAGAGAGAGAGAGGGAGTGAGGGAGAGAGAGAGAGAGGGAGGGAGGGAGAGAGAGGGAGGGAGGGAGAGAGGGGGAGAGAGAGAGAGAGAGAGAGGTTTATAATCTATATTTAGTACAGTTTTAATACTGCCGTAATCTTAATGGGGTGTACTATAAATGACTTCATAGTAAATGTCACTTTTAAATACAAACAACACACTCTCGTATTTCAGAACATTAATCACTAAATTAATACAGAAAAATACACTTGTTTAATTACTGTAGCAGTACCACATTATTAAAAATGTCAGAGTTATGCTCTGGTGGCACCTTGCTGATAAGACCATAAACATATGTTGCGAAATTAAAAAACAGTATTCCTGTAAGTTAACTCATTGCATTCTACGTCAACCTTCCCTCCACCTGCATCAGCAGCGCACCCAGAATTTTACCAAGGGGGGCAGAACTAGAAAGGGGCCGAGAAATATTGACCACCATAGAAAAACTGAATTTTTAGCATTCTAAAACTCACGTTTTAGGCATTTCCAGCACTCAAATTAAAACTAAAGCTGTGTTTTTAGTTCATAGTGTAGTAGGTTGTTTAATATTTTTCGATGAGTACTTTGGGCATTTTTAAATTTTAATTCCTATGCCATTGACATTTATTGAAGTTGTCTTATTGTTTTTTTTCTTCTCACACAATGATAATAATCAAACAACATTTTCTAATAACGGTCTAAATACAAGATTACGGACCATGGACTCCAAAAACAAATCCACGCTTGAGAAATATATGGGAAATTTATTGTTATAAGCTGATTTGGTTTTCATAATGGTTTTTTATGCCAGCCCGGCGGATACATACTTTTCTTGTTCCAACGAAGGATGCCGCGTATAGAAAAAATATATTACACTAGAGGAAGTAGGTACTGATACGAGGAGTTCAATTTACAAGTTTGCTAAATAATATTTTCTACTAAATTTCCCTACACCTAAATTTCATTGGAAACATAAAATTTGTTTAATGTAACTTTTAATTTATTTATAAATTTGTATATTTTGAGCAGGCTCTGTGGGGGGCCTGGAACCCGAGGACTCTCACTTCAATGCGCCTCTGATCTGCATGATTGTTGTTAATGTATATTCTATTAGGGCCTATAATTTAGTGGTAAAACCTTATCTAAGTTAAATTTGATTACAAGATGACATAATACAACTAAAGATCTTAATAAAGTCAGTCTTGCAATGAATCACGGCACTGGTGAGGTGTGATATAAAAGTAGGTTTACAAAATACATTATGAATCTTCTATCGGTAGTGACAATTTTTTAGTAAATGTTACAGGATGTCTTATGACTCTTATAATCTTCATATTTTTTATTCATATACAAAGTGTTTCATTTTTTTAAACATAATAATGAAAATATTGTAAACACTACAATATCTCGTTACTACTTTGGAGCAATGGAGGAGGTACAAACACGAGCGACATACTGTCGATATGGCAACGCCGCATCAGCCGTTATCACATCCTGCCTACTTTCAAATACCTTTTTAATTTTATTTCGGCTATAGTTTGCGTGAGTTAGGTGTGCCATGATTCAGGACGACTCACTGATGGTCACTTCTTACAGTCTTCTTGAACCGGCAATTATACATCAAAAACCTATCAAAGCTAATCCAAAAAAGAGAAATCGAATCTCGTTTTAAATTACTGTTGGCTGGCCAGAACATTCCTCTATATGGTTACTGTGAAACGAAAATGCTTCTACTGAGGTAAGGTTGTACGAGAGGCACGTTTTTATACTTGTTAAGATGTGAAACCCACGAACTGTGAATACAAATTACATAAAATAGTTTTCAGTTATTCAGAAGGTTAGTTATATTACCTGTTGCTGTCAGCAAGTTATATATATATATATATATATGAACAAATAAGAAAAATACAAATACAAGAATAATTTATTGAATCATACAATTCGAAGCTTTTCGTTGAGAAACAGTACGAACAACATCAGGAATAATGAAGAATGCTCTTAATATATATATATATATATATATATATATATATGTGTGTGTGTGTGTGTGTGTGTGTGTGTGTGTGTGTGTCGTGATGGGACCTAAGCCCAGGCTTGGAATTCACATTTGCTATATATGAAGAAATGTAGCAGATACTGTCGAATGCACGGCTAATTTACGCTTCTCCTCTCTCCGAGGTACCTCTCCACTCCAACCCTTTGCGTATCGGTCAGGTTTCAAGTTAGTTGTTCTTGCAAATACACAAGTAGCTACACATTATCTTTTGTATGTGGCTACGTACACAAGAAGTAGTGTTTTACCTTTATTTAAACCGCCTAAAAACTGGCCTTAAATGTAGTTCTTCCTTTAACGCTTTCACTACAAGTTGAACAATTATTATTGATTGAAACAAACACTCAATCATTTGTTTATTTGAAGTTTGGTGCTTAATGAAATTTAAAATGACACTTAATGTAATTGTACAACGTAATATAATGCCACCCGTTTGCGGGATACCAGCGTCTTACGCTCTACCATGCATATGACATAACACTAAAACGTATAAGCTAAAATTTTAATTCCATAAAAATGTGATCTAATATTATGTAAAAACAGTAATAAATAGGTTTAAAAGCACGTAAAGAGCAAAATGATTGTTTCTTTAAACAAACGGGTTTTATACCCAAAGATTCATTTGACCAATATAGAGTGCATTCAATATCAGCGTTCTTCTGAGTCAGATTCAGATTTATAATTAGAGTAATTATCGCTATCTCGCGAATTATTCATTTTAAATGTAGCGCACAATACTTGAAACAATAAATGCAGCAGAAATACGATTTTCACTATAATCTTGCTTACAAACCTCAGAAGGTCACAAATAAAAAACCATTCCCACAATTCTCCCTGCAAATAAAAACAAATGGTCCTCCAAGAACTGATGATAGATTAAAATTGTAAGGAAAGTCGAACTACCCCGCCCGGTACGGAGTGAAACTTAGCGAATGTGTTAAAGAACTTGTTAGTGTGTTATTATAGGTTTTTAGGTTATGTTGATAGATTTTAAAACAACAACATAAAAATATGTAGAACCTAATTATTGTTTCCTTTATAGTTACAAATATTAAACATTGTAATTCGCGCGCGCGCGCGCGTGTATGTGTGCAATTATTTATTTCTTGTGTTTTTTTACTAAAGTTTGTAAATAGTAGTCTAAATTAATTCGTAAATAAAAATTTCATCTAAAGTAAAATAAAAGCAAAAATGTATGCAGCAGGACTTTATTATAACGGACTCTATTAAACCGGATGTCACTTTTAACGGACTATGGTTGCAGATATATTATACTATTCTCTAGTCGTCGCATCAACAGGCGCCTACACGGCTGCTGATACGTCGCTTATACCAAGTAGCATTCCCCCTGCAAACAATGTAAAATAACCAAAAATAACATCGACTTATCAGTAATGTTTGTAGTACTGGCTTATCAAGTGTTGGTAAATGTTATGTAAACAAGTATACACCCGACCCTAACTAAAATGTCACTGGCTTGAAACGTTATTTCGGTTCCTTAAAACGACATCAAGCCCTTTTAATACCAGTTTTGAAGCTTCCTAACCGAAAGTAAATTTAACCATTTTTTTGCACTGTTTACGTTACAGTTTCTATAGTAAATGATTTTTATTGGCTTTAAATAAAACGTTTATTTGTTTTTAATCAGTTTATCTTTTTTATTATTCTCTTACAATATTGTTACAGTTTTGTTCCCATTTTAACGACTTTAAGATAACTACTTTACAACTACTCCTTTATCAAAATGGTTAAACAGAATAATACCACAGATTAAGGGAAAAAATTAAGAAAACATTATTTTACAGCGGCGTGTTTTGCGAGAATGTGTTTGGACCTCTTTTATCCCAAAATGTATTAGTATAATTGTCAAGTACAGTGTTTTGGTAAAGACCTGAATATTGTAAAAGTTTGTGTTACTCCCTATTATAACATAATAATAATAATAGTTATTATGTCATAAATACATAATCCATAATTATGAATGTATCTATAATTACGGTTTTTTAATATATAATCTATTTTTTATCATGTATTTATTACTGTATACTTTATCATTTTTTAATTATTTTTTGTTCGTCTTTTTGGTGCCACTAAGACGAGTCCTATCAACAAATTTACTTTCTGAGGACGGTTAAGATGTCAGGCTTGTTATAGTGAACGATATTTGATATTCTAGTACTGCTGATGATGTGCAGTTGAAGTTGTTTTAGGACCAGGTGTAAATGCTTAGCGTGCTCAAGTCGGCGCCCTAGCACCTAAGAGCCCAACCTTATAGCTGTTGGGTTCTTGTGTTGCTGGAGCCTCTAGAACTGCTGCAGTGGCAGCCTCCTGTCTAACGTTTTTTATCTTAAGGTCTCTACCTATGACGTAGTTGCGAACACATCATGGGCCCTGACTATTGCTCGTAATACCTTATTTTGGAAGAATAAGCACCTTACTGGTAACCTTGGGGAATCCTCAGAGAGCCAACCCATAGGCTTCAGCACTTGCTTGTACACCTGCAATTTATTGTATTGGCTTAACTCGGAAAACCGACCCATGAGTCGCTAGCTTTCTGTTCTGGGTCTCCAGTTTATCTTTTTTTTATGTGGAATTTCCAGTTCAGTTTAGCATACAACGTTAGACAAGGCATTTCACTTCTTTACTATAACGGATGAGTTGCCTATTTATTATTATGAGATAAGTTTTGCTCTCTGCCTTAATGTTAATGACCTGACTTGTTTTCATTAAGCTTTATGCGCTATTGTTTGGTTCAGTCATCTACACTGTTGGGTCTTAGCTTTTTTTTTTAGCTTCTGCCGCATTTTGTGAACGTATACTTGGTAAATATATTTTTGTATAATTTTCTTCTTATTTGGAAATCCGAAATTGCCCTTACAAAAATGTTATCTTTAATCTATAGGTATTACGTGAACAATCACAAGCTGATTCTTTAAAATACAAAATTCCAGCGTTTAATTGATAGTATGTCGATTTTTAAGAATTCATTTGAAGGCTTTCGGTTTTCAACTAATCCGAAAGATTTGGGATGCTGTTCAAGGCATGAAAAAATGTCATAATTCTTTGTTAAAGAATCTAATGTTTGTACTGAGTTATGGTAAGTCAAGTAACTAGTTTCCTCTAAACATTCTTTCCAGTTGTCTTTTTACACCTTTTGCGCATTTCGTGATTATTAATACCGATTGTAATTAAATATAAAACCTTTACGTCACTCTAATTACGTCATAGTAAAACCTTTGTAAAAACTATGGACAGTTTAACTTTTAATAAAACTATAACAGTTTGAACAAAAACACATATCCATATTTATGAACTGAAACATGTAAACCGTTTGAAAACGTAAGTTATAGTCAAGGCTGTAGAAAAACGATTCGAAAGAAGTTGCAGAACCGGAAGGCTGATGACAACCTAACTGTAGAAGCCGAGACGCCGAGAGAATGTAGGCCAATACTAGAGGCGGCAATTAATGGCCTGTAATATAGATAGCAGCCTGCTCTTACTTGGCCGTTTGTCACAACCTGTCTAATTTGTAACAGTAACTAATTATCAGGCACTATTTTCTGGAGCGCATCGTCACAGGATAGTTGTGTGGCTTTATATTGGTTATTCTATTGGGAAATCAAGAAGGCCCTTTAAAAGTAAATAGTATTTACCGTATTTAGAATTAGAACAGGTTTAACAAACTATTCAGTCACCCTTTCACTATTTGTCCTAATGTTACTAATAAAATTAGACGTAACACATTAATTGACAAATTAGAAATTCCCTTACCGAAATGATACATTGTTTTTAGTTTTTTTTTAACAGTAAATGCACTCTTTCTTACTCTTGCTCATCGTCCGTGACTTCGCTGTTGTTGAACGCCGAGCATTCCACTAGACCCTCGTCCGTCCTTGAATAATGTCCTCATTACTGAAGACATCCAGAGCGCTACATATGGCCAGATGTTCGGCCGTACCTTCATCTATTGAGCAGAGAGGTCAGGTTTGAAGTACACGAATCCTTCGTTGTCATCCGGTTCCCGAGGGGCTTCAATGCCATACACGTCATTATAAGATAATTATGGCTGGTCGGCATTTTAAAGGTAACCACCACGACGTCCCTTAGCAGGTCACTGGAGATAGCATTTGATCCTTCGATCGATCAGGTTCCATCATTTGCCAGAAGCTACTCCTTTCCAGGTTGTCTCTCCCATTTGGGTGCACGAAGTGTATTAGCTTAAGCGTGGGACCACTTGAGGAAGGTCACAATAAGCTCCAGCGGGCTTTTCAGCAAGCTCGTGTCTTGAAGGTCACAACCGGTTCTAGCGAGATTGTCAGCAACCTCGTGCCGTCAAAGTCACAACCAGCTCCAGCGAGCTTGTCAGCAAGCTCGTGTCTTGAAGGTCACAACCAGCTCCAGCAAGCTTGTCAGCAACCTTGTGCCGTCAAAGTCACAACCAGCTCCAGCGAGCTTGTCAGCAAGCTCGTGTCGTCAAGGTCACAACAAACTCCAGTGAGCTTATCAGCAAGCTCGTGCGGTCCAGGTCACAGCCAGCTCTAGCGACGTTGTCAGCGAACCCGTGCCGTCAAGGAGACAACCAGCTCCAGTGAACGTGTCAGGAAGCTCGTACCGTCAAGGTCACAACCAGCTCCAGTGAGCTTTTCAGCAAGCTCGTGTCGCCAAGCTCACAACAAGCTCCAGCGAGCTTGTCAGTAACCTCGTGCAGTCAAGGTCACAGCCAGTTCCAGCGACGTTGTCAGCGAACCCGTGCCGTCAAGGAGACAACCAGCTCCAGCAAGCTTGTGCAGTCAAGGTTACAACCAGCTCCAGTGAGCTTGTCAGCAAGCTCGCCCTGTTAAGGTCACAACCAGCTCCAGTGACTTTGTCACAAAGCTCGTGCCGTCAAGGTCACAACCAGCTCCAGCGAGCTTGTCAGCAAGCTCGTGCCGTCAAGACCACAATGTAATGGGACCGACCCATTGTAAAGTAAGTTGATAAATAACAAAACTATAGAGAAGTTATAAATTCAATATACACTACATTTTATTTATACTAGAACAAGTATATATAACCAAGTATAAACTCATTATACTGATTTCATAGATAAATATTGTTCATAAATATAAATATGATTGTTTGACCTTTCATGTTTTCTGATTTTCACTGCTAGTGTTCAGTAATTACGGAACTTGGTGATCGAATCAAGTCACTATGGTGACGAAATATATTTACTTGACTTAAAATCTCTGTGTCATTGGTATTGATTTTTGTTCTTGTGTGGGTTAATTTTAGATTTGATCTCTCGAGTATTATTTAGGTAAAATGTTATATCGGAGTTCTATTACTTTTTCCGTGTTACTGAGGAATTCTACAACTCCAAGTATAAAAATTTTTGCAATATCGATTACAAGTGAAAAGACACACACGTGCGCATGCACACAAATATATCAGTTGTTTTATGTCATTTAAATATCACAAATTGTGTTTACAATAAGTTGAATAATTTTCAAAATGCTTAGATTATTTTTTTTATTTTTTTTTTTAATATAATTTACTTTAACATATAATATTTCTCTTAGCTACACGCTAAATCAGTTTTACCTTAAACATGGCCCAGGTGTCTAAATAATCTACCCAAGATTAACGAGTGACCATTTGCATTACAAGGCGAGTAAATTACACATTAAAATCTAAAGAAATTATGCGTCTGGTAATGTAAACGTAAACTAAATTCAACTGAGTTTAACTCTGATCAAGTAAAAACTACGTGACGAAACAAGAGTGTTTAGTTATAATGTTTTGTTGGAACGATTTAAATATGTTACGAATAAAGGTAGGTCCAATTGTGTGAATGTCAATAACAATGTCTCCCTTTATACTATCAATAAGGCTTAGGACGGAAGAGAGCCGCCTTAAACCAAAGTATTGAACGGAGGCTATGTGACTAGCATTACGCTTCAGCCGGCTTAGATACTCATTTTCACAGCCCGAGATACCTGGCGCTTCCGGAAATCATGTTTTTTAATATTAAAGGGCTATACCCACTAGTGTTCTAAATTTGTAAAACGATTAATTCTAAATTAACTGTTAAATGTAAAATAATTTGTATTGTTTTCCTTAATCCTCTGTAGTAGGTCCAATTACAAGCGAAAGCTCATAATCAGTAAAGGCGGCGCTTCAAGCACGTCGACAGATAGGACGAGCTGTTTGAAAACGTTTGGCTGCTTTATTTTCATTAAAGTTTTCTGCGGCTATCTTGTGAGGGCAAGCTGGTACTCGTAACAATATGGGCCTATAGCAGGCCGGCGCATAGCGGTAGCTTGGGCATTATCTTGACTTATTGAAACGTTATTACATTGCCAGATAACCTTCTATCAATAGAAACAGGTTCAGTGGAGCAAGACACAACGGAACCTGTTGTGGTCGGACCAGAACCACTCGGGTCCCCCGTTGTTCAGACGCATGTGCCGCGTTATCATGCAGTAAGGCAGTGATTACTTAGTAGGTTAGAACATGCATTGTCGTCCCCATTCCGCCGATTTACGGCATCTAGTTCACTCTAGTTGCGAACTGTATTGGTAAAGCGCAATGCGAGTCGTGAACTTATTGCCGTTAATGTGGAATAATCTTGTAGAATGAATCTTTAAAAGTAGTTCTTAGTTTTTTAACGTGAAATTCATTTAATTTTTATTAAGAAACAAAATATGAATCACTTAAAGATAAATTTACTAAACATAAATTAATCACAAATATAAATTATAACAACACTGTTTTTACAATTCACTTGATGTCTTACACATATATAGGCTACTATACAATTAGCAGAATATTATTTGTGTTTAATGTAATCATAATTTTTACCGTTCGTAATATTGGTATACGTTTGCATTGAATACAGTTTGAAGTTTTGATAATGTATAAGTGCAGTTTTAAAGTTTTGATAATGGATTTAATCCGAAACATGTAAACGAAGGACAATGTTTTAATGTTAGGAAATGCAGAGAGACCCATTCAAATGCATAATTTAATTGCTGTTCGCGAGCCGGTTTTCAGATGTAATCTGTTTACTCCATTTTCAAAAATACTAGTAGACTCTTGGGTTTATTAGAGAACAATTTTAATATTTTAAAGCTATGAGACTGAAATTGTAAGCTTACTTCGAGTTTTAAAGTTTTCTGTAAAATATAAATTCCTTTTTGTGTTCTTCACCTCCATCAGAACAGAGAGGTCTGAACCTTTCGATCTAGTCTAGTGTGGTGTTAGGATTAGTGCAGGTAATACCTAAAGCACCAATGGGCAATCTTTACCATATGTTCTTGTAATAATTATGAAAGGGAATTTAATGGTTAGTTTAATAACTCCAGTTTCAATATAAAGAGAAATAATAAAGAAACCTCATTTTTTTCGTTTTTTTTATCATTTTAAATGTAGTAGTTTTTTAATATTTTTTTTATTCACGTGACATTCTATAATTAAGGCATCGAGAAGCCAAGGGAGATTACATTTCTGCACTTTTAGAGTTTAGTGCTATGTCAAACTAACGTCAAACAGAACTGTCAAATCACATATAGTTCTGTATCTTAACAATCATGTACTCGATAATAACCCTATTCGGTTTTTTGCCAGAAAAAGAAAGCTAGGAAACATAAAATCAGACAAAGCCATGTACAAATCTTTCTAGCCATCTAGACTACATGACAGTGTCAGATTTTTCATGGAAGTCAATTATAGGGCGGACAACGTAACCGAGCACTTGGCCTTGAGAGATCACAGTAGACGAGACGGGAGATAGAGTGTCAGTTTAAATACTTTCTTACAAACATAATAACGATTGTAAAAACACTGACTTGCATGAGGCGGTGGATAATAGATAAATTCAATGATTCATTTACTTCGGTATGAAGCTGTTGATGTATAGAACATTCGGAATGTGTAACATGTTTGAAGAAGTTGTAGTACACGAAAAAACTTGCACGGCAAAGTGCACAGTTACGTGATCCACGCCATACTCTATGTCCTCTCATGTTCCTGGAATCAAGGATGACAATTGTGGATCACAAAAATCCGAAGTAAGTCGTCCGTCCATAGAGGTCTTATAATATGTTCGAGCCAAAGAGAAGAGTTTATTTTCACTTGACTTCCTAGCGGAGATCTTTGTTAACTCACGGATGTGTGATAGGACAAGAAGATACGTTACGTCTGTGTTGATTAGGTACTGTCACAATAAAACATTTACTCTTTGGCTAATACGATGAAACAACTAGTGTGAACCGCAGACGTTTTGAGGAAATTCAAAGGTGGAGCTAAGGTCATGGTAATATCTCAAGGTCATGGTTACTGTGTCGTAACTCTTTTCATATGATTAACTAAGCACAATATCTAGAACTAACTGCACAATTCTTGTTAAATTCGACTTGTTAAGTCTTTCGAAGGAAGTTAATGCACACGACCTCTCAATTTTCTCATTGCCTGCCACCGACCAGTAATTTATAAAAGCAAAATTAAATTTTAACAATTGCTCGTAGATTGACTTTCCTGAATAAACACTAGAAAAACAGTTTTATTGTTCCATTAAACTGAAAACTAAAACACAGGTGTAGAAACTTTCTGAAGGTTCTGTTTAAGTTGATAATTTTTAGATTTTTCAAATATGTTATACATTTAATCAAAGATTGAACAAAATAATATTAAATGTAAATAAAATTATTAATATTAATAAATATTAATATTATTATTAAATATTAATTATTATTATTAATATTATTAAAATAATAATTAAAAATAATATTTTATGATATGGTAGAATAATTTTTTTTTTTGCTACAGTAAGTTATGATATAGGAAAATGAATAGACACTATTAAATTCTTAACAAATATATATATTTGTTTAATTATTCTAAATTAATTTCTATTTTACAGGTGAGTAAAGATGCTGTGGTTGGAAGCTCACTACAAGCAGGTAGCTTTTCGATTTTTACCATATTTTATTTTCCTACTAATATTTTTCTGTTAATATTTTCGTTATATTTATTTAAAATAAAAAAAGAACAATTCATCTATTTTCAGGATGACCAGAAAGGTTTTCTGACTAGAAAACCGTGTATAGAACACATTAAGACAAGTCATTGAGTATAGTTATATGGGAAAGTTCTGTTTATACACATAGATGACAACCCGAATCATGCACGTAGTGCGTGTGTGTATTTCTAACCATTTCAACATTAACCTAACCATAATTTAAAACTTCGTCACATAAAATTAGCCGTAATAAGTCAGACTAAAATGTGATGTAGCTTAACATTTATTGTTATGTCAGTTCATTGGGAGACTTTAATGACATTTAAAGACTTGAATGAATATCTTGAGAGTGACAATTTTATCTCTTTGCTGCCCTTACCTAATATAATAGGTTGTATTATATAAGCTATATAAAACGAATGCTGTTAATAATCACAGCATATATAGGCTGTTAGTAGAGTATTGCATAGCCAGGTTTTAAGTAAAATAATTCTGCTTAAATAAAATGTGTAATTAATCTGTATTTGTAATTAACCTATACAGTAGAGTCTCGAAATTCCCAGTACTGATATTTCGAGGTTACGTTAAATTCGAGCCTATTTCTATTTGAGCCTATTTTATCTATTTAAAAGAAAATGATGAGCCGGGCTTCAAAGAAATGTTTATATGAATACCGTATGCGAAGGAAATGAGTCGGGCTTCCGATAAATGTTTATAGCCATAGGGTTTGCAAAAGAAATGAGTCGGGCATCCAAGATGTGTTTATATCAAGTCGGTGTGCAAAGTAAATGAGTCGGGCATCCAAGATGTGTTTATATCAATTCGGTGTGCAAAGGAAATGAGTCGGGCATCCAAGATGTGTTTATATCAAGTCGGTGTGCAAAGGAAATGAGTCGGGCATCCAAGATGTGTTTATATCAAGTCGGTGTGCAAAGGAAATGAGTCGGGCATCCAAGACGTGTTTATATCAATTCGGTGTGCAAAGGAAATGAGTCGGGCATCCAAGATGTGTTTATATCAATTTGGAATGCTAAGGAAATGAGTCGTTCTTAAAAGAAATGTCCATATAAAGTTCTATAAACCTTTTTAGTGCATTTTTATTTACTTACCAGTATAAGGGTTCATTAAAACTGCTATTTTTTCTAATGCATCATAACGTATTTTCGTGTAATCCGATTTTTCGTAAATCCGAGGGGTTCTCGGTTCCATTTACCTCGAATATCGAGACTATACTGTATTTAGAAACAGACTAAGAAATTAAAACACCTTGATTGTTTAGTTAACTCATCAACTTCAATGATTAGATATTTAATTTGGTTTTGTTGTTATGTTATTGTAATTAATTTTTATTACGACTATCTTCGGTAGTATAAATATAATGTAATACGTGAAACAAGACGGGATGTTAAATAAATAGTCTAATTCCAACAGAACCGTGGGGCGAAATTTATGAATAGGAATTAAACAACGCAACGATTAAAATTAACTAGTAGCATTGATTAATTAGCTGTATAAACGAAAATCTAATGTACGATGCGGAGTGTAATTTAGATAACTCTAAATATGACTAAAGTAGGATTTTAATTAGAGAAATAAAAAGTAAGCTTATAGACAGGGTATTGTGGTTTTTATCAAATTCATTTTGTTCTAAGCAATAATTACATTTAAACAATTTACAAAGGAATTGAAGAAAATTAATGTTAATCTACCTGTTTTTAAGATGAGTGTGGTGTAGAAATTAAAAATTGCATTATTGAATATGGCTCTATAGTAGCAACGTAGTGTTTGCTGTTAAAGTGTAGATAATTTTATAAAATAATTTCTATTTCTCATTTAATTTGTTTAAAAATAGAACTACAGGTGTATTTCTCAAACAAAATGTTTTTAAACTCTGTTTACGAGATTGCGAAACTTCTGAAGTCAAACGAGTTTAGTAGCAATACATTTGTACGTGTCTGCGCATGCCTCGCCTTCATCTTGCAGCTTGAATACTAAGTTCTTAGGCTATACGTTTCCAGCTATTGGTACTGAAATGAACTGGTTGAAAACATATTTGCGTGTACGGTTGCTTCGATATTCATTCATTGCGGAAAAACTCGTATTCAAAAACAATTTATATTTGTATTTATATAAATATAAATCATTTGTATTTATATAAACATAAATCATTTGTATTTATATAAACATAAATCATTTGTATTTATATAAACATAAATCTTTTGTATTTATATAAACATAAATCATTTGTATTTATATAAACATAAATCATTTGTATTTATACAATCATAAATCATTTGTATTTATACAAACATAATTCATTTGTATTTATATAAACATAAATCATTTGTATTTATATAAACATAAATAATGTGTATTTATATAAACATAAATAATTTGTAATTATATAAACATAAATCATTTGCATTTATACAAACATAAATCATTTGTATTTATACAAACATAATTCATTTGTATTTATATAAACATAAATCATTTGTATTTATATAAACATAAATCATTTGTATTTATACAAATATAAATCATTTGTATTTATACAAATATAAATCATTTGTATTTATACAAACATAATTCATTTGTATTTATATAAACATAAATCATTTGTATTTATATAAACATAAATCGTAATTTATTTTATTAAAGCACTTAAGCTCTAAAATGCAAGAAAAACATTTTCGTAATAAGTTTGTGTAATTATCTGATTCAATAGTTACTCACTGAATTTTCTTTTCATGGCATCCAGTGAAGTACTATTTTTTTTTCTATTGCAATAATTTAACAAGTCACAGAACTTTACGTACATTTTAGCAACAATTTCCGATCCATCATTTTTATAATGAAGTGACGGTTGGAATATTAAAGTGGCTATTTATTGTGAAGTAACTAAATAATAAAGCTCCAATATAGAACCTCAATATTTTTTGCTATATATGTTATGTAGTACATTAAATTAATCTGTTCAGTACTTCTGAAGATGGTTACCTGGTAACCGAAATGTACATCAAGTGATTAAATAAAGTTATATTGTGGTTATTAGGTTTGTTATTTAAAATATTATAAATAATAAAGACCTATGCTATTCGTTAACACCTATTGTTTACCACTGCGTAGAAGACGTCAAGTTCAAGGTTACAAATCGGTTTACTTTGTAAACTTTTCACCGTTCCAATAATATACTATAATGTAAAGGAAATCAAAGACTGAATAATTCCAGACAGTGTTATTCTAAAATTAATGTACAAGGAAAGGTAGTTCTAATTCGAATTAGGTTTATTTATTGTTTTAGAAAAGAAGACTTAGTTAGAGCTCTTGTTTTTATTTTCTTTATAATTTTCAGTTTTATTTGAGTTTTACTTTATTTAGTATTAAACTTAGGTTTTGCCTTTAAAAATATCCTCTTATCAAATTGAGATAATTATTTTTTATTTGATATTGTTTGTTTTCAACTGGTTGTATATTTAACGCAAGATCTGTAATAGAAACCTCTTTACAACAGAACTTATCAGTTTGTGGTTCCGACTTTAACAACATCAGTTTTTATTAGCATTAGTTTTGCTATTGCTTCCAAACTGGGATAAGTCTGTGTTATGCAAACAGCCACACAGAATACGTTTATTATATTTAATTGTAACCCGGCGAATCTCATGCCGTAGTTGGACGGTTATTTACATGTGCAGCGGGCTGTGACAAAAATGACAAAAGATTATCCACTATGAATTGATGTGTGTCCATCATTGTGGATGTTTTATTCCAACTTTCCCTTGTTAGTATGGTTCAACCTTAGTACGATAATGACACGTTGTTTAGATGAATGTTCTAACGTCCCAGAAACCTCGCCTGCAATTTGAAATTGCGATGTGATTGTAAAAGTTACTCACATTATTGTAAAAAAATGTAAATATGTGAGCGTAAAATGCTTCTAAGGACTACAAAATAATCTGAAGACTACAGTAGTGCAGAATCGTGCAGAAGATTAGATGTGCCCTTCAGCGCTTCAGTAATCAGGATGCAATTAATTTATAAACTTATTTTGTTAATATTATTTGATTTCATCTTTTTTTTCACTTGAGCTACAAATTTTCATAAAAAATACTTGAAATTATTGATATCCGAATCTTGTCTGTAGTAGTAACACTTTTATTTTTGATTATTAAGGACGGCTGTTTCTGGAGATGTGATCTTTTTTCAATTGATACCGAACCTCCAGTTCCCTGAGCTGACAAAAAGACACATTTCCTGAAACGGCCGTCCTCAATAATAACAAAGTAAGTGCTACTCTAGGCACATATAACATACTAATATATGTTCAAGTTTTTTAATACATATTTTTTTGTTATTGGTAGAAATATTATTTTTAAATTATCGTAATAACATTTTCATGTTTCGCAAATCTTTCAAACACTCTTTAGAGAAGTAATTGTTGAAAATTATAGAATTCTGAAAAATTAGTCTACTCTTAAATGAGATGATTTTTTCAAAATAGTAATAATTACGACCGGTTTTAAACCTTTAACATGACGTTAGAGAGACGTTACCAAGGTTATACGTTACTCAAAGCAAGCAACGAGAGCAGCAGTACGCTTAAATATCCCATTATGCACTTTAGGTACTTATTTGCACAGGATGAGTCTACATGGTGGCTGCAAAATTACACGGAAAGTCTTTGGTGCTACTGGGAATCTAACCCAGGATCTTTGGGTCATTAGTCAAATGTTTGTATATGGAGAATGGGATTTTAGAAGCATAAGGAGGATCGACTGAGATGAATGCTTTAATGGAGGCAAATAGATGGGGAAAGTGGGATTTTAGAACCTTGTATAGGATCTGCTAAATCGAATCCTTCAATTAAGAGATACAGAAGGATAGTGGGGTTTTAGAACTATGTGGAGGATCGGCTGATATGAAAACTTCCGTGAAGGGATGTAAATGAAGAGTGGGATTGTAGAAGCATGTGGAGGATCAGCTGAGATGAATGCTTCAATGGAGAGATACAAAAGGAGAGCAGGGTTTTAGAACTATGTGGAGGATCGGCTGAGATGAATGGTTCAATGGAGAGATGCAGAAGGAGCGTGGGTTTGTAGAATTATGTGGGGGGACAGCTGAGATGAATGCTTCAATGGAGAGGTACAGATGGACAGTGGGTTTGTAGAACTGTGTGGAGGATCATCTGAAATGAATGCCTAAAGGGCGGTTAATAGATGGAGAATGGGATGACAGACCGATGTGAAGGATCGGGTGATATTAATGCTTTAATGTAGGTAAAAAGATGGAGATGGGATTGTAGAACCATGTAGAGGACCGGATGTGTTGAATGCCTAAATGTAGGTATATAAATAGAGTGGAGTTGCAAAATCATGTGGGGGATCAGCGGGGACTAATGATTTAATGGAGGGAAATAGGTGGGGAATGGGATGATGAAAAGTCTTTATAATTTTATAATTATGTAATTTATGTTCCTGGTTTTAATTTCAGTAAAATTGTTTCCTAGTATTGCAGCCCAGTAATCTCTCGTGGGAGGAAATTTTACACCGATAGTTTGTGTGTTAAGGGGAGGGAATTTAGACTCCACGGTAACATTTTTAAAATAATATACTATTTTACACAAGTTACTATATATTACACTATATATTTTACACAATATACTATTCTAACGCCTAAAATAAGTACAAGTTGACAACTTTGTGTAGACAGTTGATATTTTCTTAATTTAAATACTTCTCAACTTTAAGCAGTGATCAATCTGCATTCAAGTTACGTTCCTGATGTTTTTTTTTAATAGAGAATCAGGTATAAGTCTTGTAATAAATAAGAATGCCTTAAAATCAAGCTTTAAATGTTCATAAACTCGAATTCTGGAAAGAAATATTGAATCAAAGAGATTTGTTTTAAAAAGGCCGTTAAAATTTACATTCTTTGTTACTTCTACTGTCTCGTGAATAGTCCTTTTAGGCGCTTTGCGGAAGTTTTATCAATCAAACGAATCGCCATCTTTGAACGAAGCACATTTAGTTCTCTTACACAATATATGCATATGTATTAACATCTGTACTGTAAACTCGTTTTTTCCTAAACAAACCATCTTTAAATTACATTTCAATTTCAGAGTTGGAAATAAGTATGAAATTTGTTGCCTTTTAGTCATTTCATAGTATTTTTAGGCGATAAAAGATTTTAAAAAAAACAGAATTTTTTAGGGAAGGGGCTACTTTCAAAATCTTCCTCGCTCCCTCCCCTCGGTGTTAAAACAAAGATTTTAATAATATTGTAATATAACTTGAATATATTTCAAATATATCTCGAAACACATTTTTAAAAACAACTTGTAAGGTAAAAGTTCACAGACGATCATTCGTAAAAGCTCGTATGTTATCGGCCAGAGTCGGAAAACCCTCGTGGCTATGTGGACTGTTATGTTATGGCACAAGTTAGTTGATCTTGTGGTGCAGTGCATTACGACGTTCTGTGCTTGTGCTTATGCAAGTAGTTTGGGTTTTTTAGTGTTGTGTTTCGTTCACTGGCAGTGGCTTTCAAAATCGATTATATAAAGTAAAGATTTATTGTTTTCAGGTTTGGTAACACTGTTTAGTTACAACTTTACGTTTTTTATTCGAGATCTTGAATGACATTTAACTACTAATTCTTTTTGATAGTATAAGTATATTTTTAATATTTAAAATTGTTTGAAATTTTCAATTTAGAATAAGGAGGTTTTAAATAAACTATGTTACAGTTCACGAAATAAATAAATTTGAACAAATTTAATAAAAGAGAGGGGCTATTTAAAATAATAAATACCGTCAACGAATTTGTTTAGGAACGATTACAGAATTTTAAATTAGCGTAAATTTTATTAGCAACATATTAATAGCAACGAGCGGTGTTAAATTGCGTATACTTATTATGAAAGTCATAAGATCTAGAAAAAACTATAAGATACATATATATATATATATATAGTGTGTGTGTGTGTGTGTGTGTATATGTGTGTGTGTGTGTTTGTATGTTTGAGTGTGTGTGTGTGTATGTGTGTGTGTGTGTGTGTGTGTGTGTGTGTGTGTGTGTGTGTGTGTGTGTGTGTGTGTGTGTGTGTGTGTGTGTGTGTGTGTGTGTGTGTGTGTTGTATGTTTGAGAGAGTGTGTGTATGTGTGTGTGTGTGTTTTGTTATATTCACTAAGAAAATATATCAGCGAAAGAAATTCTGTATTATACGCTGAAAGTAAATTTAATGCAAAAAACTATACAATACAAAACTCTTTCCATTACACAGACAACATTTCCAAAATAATCTGGAAGGGAGGAAGAGTTTGAAGTAATATCTAAACAATCTGTCATAAAATAGTCTTATTTATGTTGAACATAATTAATTTTAAAATTATTCTTTGAATGTTTCTAAACGTGTTTTCAACTCTCTCGGGCGTGTTTTCAATCCGCAAAATTTTCAATTCCCTTATTTTATTTTAACCTAATTAACTTAATTATTTATTAATAATTTAACGTATTGGCCTATTACTGTTGGCGTTTTTAAAATTTGTGTTGTAAGGTTTTCTAATAAACTTATATATTTGAGCATATAATTTGTAAAATTTAGTTCTCGAAATTTGTAAATTGGTTTATTAGATCTTATTTCCAATATTAAAAAAAAACAAGCATCAGGAAATAATACTATGTACAAACAGAGGGTGAAATACAGATCTTGTAGAGGTTGTTTTGTAAACATAACTAAAGTAATAAATTTACAGAACAAATAATATTTATTTCAAGATATCAAAACAGAATGTACGTGAATAGTAATATACTTATTAATAATAAACATAGGCTTGCTATATTGTAATAAACCTAAAAATAGGCCCAATACTACAAAAATTAATTAAAAATAAGTAATACAAGAGTTACCAAGGTTAAACCCTTATAGTCTCACTCTAGTTTGTAATTTAAGTGTAGTAAGCTATCTAGTAAGCCTACTATTGTTCTATTGTAAGACGACCTTCTGATGATGATGATATGGTTAACGAAATGTGCAAGAAGGTTTAATCTTAGCAACTTTCCCATTAGCTATCTTTTAATAACTTTTAAGGTATTGGGATTATTGTCACTGTTTTCATTGTATTTTATGATTATTCAATAATGTATACAAAACAAGAGGGAATTACCAAAAGAAAAGATTGCCCTTTTAACAAATACATTTGTAAACAAAAATTTAATAATGATAGTGACTTTATTGTTTGACTGTTTATTTAATTCGTGCAAAGTCTGTTTATATACTACATAGTAGCATTACCAGTCAAAGAAATTGGTTTTTACTTAATATGGTTTAAAACTAATAATAATATAGTTGTCATATAATATGTATTCACTTTACTAAAACAAAGAGTTTCAATAATTTTAACTGCATCTTCCTATTTATTCTACATTATGTATGTATTTGCGTTATGGGGATGAAAAATAACGCGAGAAAGTATTAATTGAAAGCATTAGGCCATATTAGTTGAAAGTGCAAAAATGCCTTCAAAACCTCAAGGGACAGATATGTAAAAGTATGATTGGTTTCGTGTTTGGCTCGTGCTACATATAAATCACTATAACACAATTTTCTCAACAATAAAGTTTTAAAGTCAGGCACGTTTCAGCAACAATGTTACCATCATCAGTCACGAACATACAGCCCCATCATCAAGGTTTTGTTATAATCTACATAAATTAACGTTCTCTTGTAGTTAGAACCTTAACGGTAGATAATATATGCAATCATAAGTTTAAAAGGAATAGGATGTGATGAAATATATAATAGCCCATATAACTTATAACTTGACCGCGAAGTGAACTCGGTCCTGACGCTACGACCGTCACGTTTTCTCCGAGACCACCAAATTGCAAGCGTTTTAGCTTAGAGATTGTATAAGACCGTTTCACAATAACATTTGCTTAAAGCTGCTTGTGACTGAATACCTTGAATGGTAGAACGCAGCCAGAGTTACATTTCGGAGAGGATTGGGAGCTAATTCACACTCAATGCAAAATTTTGCATATTAAATGTAATTTATTTCGTATGACATGAGTTATGCTTAAAATTACACAAAATTTGACATAATAAAATAGTTAATTTTAAATACATTCTAAAATATAAGGAGTACTAAATCCTTAAAGAGTCTAAATCTTTAATCTTTTTAGATAGCGAATCTGTCATGGATATAAGCTATAGCTGATTCATGTAGATATAGACGCTCTTTAGAGATGTTATTCTCAAATTTGCGGCCATCTTCAAACGAAGCTACGCATAATGAAGTGTTTTTTGGACAATGTTTATTATGCATACAAATAACCTAAGCATATTTGTTAAATGCGTTAAAGTTACTGGTAACTCGTTTAATATAAAAAACTGTATAGAAGTTGAATTAAATTTCTTAATAAGACTCCAAATTGTTATAAATTTTAAAAATAAAATTGGCCAATTTATAGTAACTTTTGTATTTAGTAAGAAATTAAAAAGAAACTTTATAACCCCTCCCTCTGCTTCTACGCGAAAGAGTTTTGATTTTGAGTAAAATTCTTAAATGGGACAAGTACTGAGTAATGATTAGTTGAGCGAAAATAATTTAACTAGTTATAGAGCACAATTATAGAGCTAAGGAGAATAGAGAACTTACAGACAATGAAGAAATGCTTATTATAAGTCCTAAAATGTTTCATATAAAATCTTAATGTAAATCTTATGTCCTATAAATTTTATATCTATTTCGGAACGTCATTTCAGAAAATATTTTCTCTAAATTGTGCGGAAAACAGTACAATATATAATTTATAGACAAGTAATTGTCAGATTGTTCAAGGACAATAGTTTCACAGTGGTTCAAAATAACAGTTATTTACATAAAACTATTTAGAAACCTTGAGTATTTAGGACCTCATCATATTTACCTAACTACACAAGCAGGTGCATACTACAGCATGTAAATGTATATGTTACATTATATGAAATCAGTTTGTAGGTAAGGAGTGTTAAGGAAAGACACATATAATTTCTCGCTACATTATCCTGGGAGCAACCACTTGGGAGGCTGCCAAACATATGTTGAAATGTAGTAGAAGTAGGTGTCAAGTGCATGCTGTGTCCGATCTATTGAAGGCCAAGCAAACTAGGAGAGACCACAGGCGTTTGAGTTATGTGTGAAGGTCGGATATGTGACTCTAATGTAGCAATTAAACAATAACGGAACACCAACTCTCGATCAGTAATTGATTTACTCATTCGCGTTTCAGTGATAAAATCATCTCTTTGTGTATAACTACACATAGGCACTCTAAAGTTTACATTTTTATAGTTATCTTCACTCACTTTAAAACCGAAAAAATAAATAATTTATTTCATTACTAACATAGACCGTAACTGATTTCGTAATTATTTTAAACAATAATAGGCGGTTGTAAGAGAGTTTGGGGATGATGTTAAAACAAGTACATGAATTGACATGAGGTGGTGGTGGTGTGTGTGTGTGTGTGTGTTGGATGTAATTTTAAATGTTTGTATATTTCTTACCGTTTGGTGGTACAGAATGTGCTGTTATTGTTTAGTGGGCAGAATTTTTAAGTTTGATGATATAAAGGAGTAGATATCAGGTTTTCAGCGATATAATGTAATGTTAGGATTGAATGATTTTGTGTTTTTGGTAGTGTGAGAATGCTTGTTATAGGTCTATTTAGAAAGTGGCACAAGAACTGCGCGTGTTAGTTTGTAGAAGAGTTCTATGTCTTTGCTTGTGATTTTGGGTTTTAATTGTTTCGTGTGGATTAGACCTTTTGTAATTGTATTTACAAAAGGAGTTGTTTTAGAGTTTTTTTAAATGTAGTTATGTACTTTAGTTTGTTTTGCTTTGGATATTCACTTTTCCGACAATATTGTTTATCATCAATGTCTCGAATGGGTTAACGTCTGCTACATGTTTAATGTTTGGCTATACGGAATTGAGTTACTTAAATATTTATAAGAAATTTCATAAAAACGAATTTTTCTTAGTAGTCCTTTATGTAAATTATTTTATGCTTAACGCATTTATTTTCTGATTAAAATAGTCGCCGTGTCTGGCGATTTCCGACTTTGGTACATCTTTCTTAGTCTCAAATGTTTTAACTGCCTCTCCACGTATCTTCTCATATATATTGGCTAATACAAACTATTAAATCTCATACACACTACTCTATATATGTCTTACCATGTCCGTATTGTTAAGCATATTTTTCCTAATTGTATTGGCTTAAGCTGTATTGTGAATACAAGGGCTATTGTAATTATACACAGGAGTATTGTGAAAATAGAGAGCAATACCATTGGAACGATACATAGAGGAAATAACGGACTTGAAACGATACTAGTGATTGTTAAGTCAAGGAAATGAAGGGTGTGGTTCGAATCGGGTTAGACGGTAGGCCTATATGCTAAGTAAGGGTGTATAGGGTGCTAAGTAGGTATAGGATGTCTGAGGGGTAAAAGATATTGCCGTTCGTTTCATTGTTTAAGTATTTGTGTCAATATAAGATAATGTGTCAATACATGTCAACAAAAATGCACTAAATAACCCACAGTATCCAGATTCATTAAAGTTATTTTGCAAAGGCCTACATTTTGTTTTTCAAATATATTTCAACAACGACGGCGAGATGTTATGTTATCAATGTACTGTCATGTATATGTATATATGTACATTCACTCGCTCTTCACACACACACACACACACACACACACACACACACACACACACACACAAACACCACTATTTTATATTGAATGTTTATTTTAAAACAAGCTGTAATGATTTCCTCCTACATCTCAAGTGAAAAACATCATTTATAATACAGCATTCTTTACATATATAATTTAACTTTTGCAAACATAGACAAATGCAACGAAAATTTAAGATAACACAACTATTATTTTGTCAATCAGTTTCCTAAATCTGAAAAATTGAATTAAATGTGTTTAAAGACCACCAAGATACGAGAAGGCAGTTGCAGAAGGCGGTTATTGAAATTCTTGTACGATGCATTGTTTGTGTGTTACAATTATCGATAGTTTTAGAAACGAATGTTCAAAAAAGTTTTAAAATTTGCTCCCCACACCTTTTCTAATGAAGAACAAAAGTATTACAAAAAGTCATTTTAAAGTCAGAAGTATTCGGCAACTTCTACAACCTGTAGAGGCATGGTCGTGTTAAAAAAAAACAATTGTTACCGAAGTGATGTTAAACACAGATGGTCTTTTCTGCGATTGTTGCTGTAGTTTTGTTACGTAATACAGTGAATTGAATGCCTCCGCCAGCCTACCGTGCAGAGTCAAGTGTAAATAGTTATGCCACAATGGCATTGTGTGTGCGTGTGTGTGTGTGAGCGAATGCGTGTCTGTGTGCGTGCTTTTACCTCGCATTATGGCACGTTTTGTAACCGCCAGCTATTGAAATTCGTCAAAAATAAACCAGTGCTAAATATAAGAAAAGTGTATGTTTGTATATTTATAAAAGAAGGGCAGACTTTAAGTCACATTTGCTTTTGCAGAATACAGGTTGATTCATAACCAGGTTTTATTCTGATTTTACTTTAACCTTGAACAAATTGCAGTTCATAGTTAAGGCGCGTATTGTCAAAGTTTACGATTATATTACTACTACTGTTATCATTGCATAACTCCAACGCCAGAAAGATCCTGTCACCAGAGCAGTTTCTTCTGTCATTATTAGCGAATGAAATCATGTGATTGTGAATATTTAAGACAGTGCCACTTGTCACTTTGTTTACAGAGTCGTTGTGTTAATTTAGGGCTGACTCACGCCCAGGAATGCCGCCACAGCTGCTGCTATTTAACTGTCACTTTCTAATTCCCTGCACTAACGTCCCTGAGTACTTATTTAGAAATAGAAGACGAAGGAGAAATACTTTCAATGGAATTATTTTCCTTGCGGAAGTAAAACAATTAACCAGCTTCAATAGAAGGCGCCGTCGGCGAGGATGGAATTGTGAAAGTGTGGCCGTTTGTACGTCTTCTTTTAAATTGAAATGTAATATCGTGTGAAATTAATAACGGCAGAAAAACGTGTAAAACTTAGGCAGAGCCGGGAGTCGGGTGATTCCGCGCAATGTGCATTCAATGAACGAAACTTTCACTTCCTGTATTGTGTGTCTTATCTGCTCTCATTCCAGGCGGTGTTTATCGTTTACACTGAATGATAAACGTCGTCGGTTGTAAAGTTCATTTTAAAGCATTTTCCGGTTTCAAACCAGCTGATTCATTAAAAGGAAGTATTTATCGAGGTGGATTTTTGCACAGTTAAGTAAGCTATAATTTGTATTACTGGCTTCCAATATCATGATGAGCTACTGCTTACAGTTATATATTAATATGTAAAAACATATATATTTATAAATTTGAATATTATAATAAATAAATATAATTATTACGCCAAAAATTATATTACTCCTTTATTTACAACTTGTTTATTAAATTTTATCGGGCATCTTAGAGTAGTAAGTGTGCCATAAATGTTGTCATAACTTAGCAGACGTAAGAGTTCCTATTTAATTATCAAGCATATACACGATCGCTCTTAACAACCATAGGCGTGAACCGAATAGATTTGTTCCCGTTGAAATTGATAAAACATTTTTAAAGTGAACACTTTTATAGATATATTTGAGAAATATATAACTTACTATTTTAGATACGAACTTTTTTTAACTTGGCATTAACATAAAATCGATTGTAATTGTCTGTGAGTAATTACTTGTATAGAATATAGATATATATTCTACATCCTCAGTAAGCTATACAGACGTTCGAGTATGCGTATATAGATGCTATCTCTCTACTACTTTATGTGAATATGAAGGATATCTGTTTAAGATCAGTATTTTTGTTAAGTGTTTTTGTATGAAATATAAATGATACACTATTAATAAACACACGAGGGATTATTTGTGTAATTATATCGCACGGGCGCGCTCAGAAAAAAAACAGGAGAGCGCATGATTGAAACACACACACACACACACACATCCATTATACTTTAAAGGAATAAATTATTAATAATTAAAAGTTTATATGTTTCGGTTATTTAAAAAAAAATGAAGCAAATAAACAAAAAAAAATAATAAAACATCGATATATTAAATCACATAAGTATAATGATTTTAAAAGCATTTTGAAAATCAGTGAGGTAAAGTTTTCTTGCACATAAAAGATGTCTTCAGGTCTGTCTATACACGTTTTCATTTCAGCCACCACTTCTCCGAAAGCAATATTGCCTTTATCGATAGAGCTAAACTTGTTTATGTAAAATTCTCAATTTGTTTCAACTTGAATTTATTTAAAATATTTGTGTGTGTGTGTGTGTGTGTGTGTGTGTGTGTGTGTGAGCGTGCATGCGTTTCTACATAAAAATATATATATATATATACGCTTAAAGGAAAGAAAATACAATGCAATCTTAAATGTAGAGTCACTTCTTAGTTAAAATATGTTTTCGACACTCGTCTCTAACTACATAATAAGGAACACTAGATTATAATTTTCACATCAATAATTTTCTCTCACTATTGTCAATGAAAATATGGCGATCTTCAGAGAATATAACAACTGAAATTCGATATTACAACAAATGATTTAAATTATAATTTATAATTTTTGTAATAACACCTTCTCATAATGCCATTCAAGCGAATGAAAACTAAGTTATTGACTGTGAGTTGGTGCGTTATATTATAGCTATCACCTTTGCTCACTTGAGAAGCTGAAATTCTGGTGCTTGACTCTCATTATTAAGTTTTAATAATTTAACAAAAATACAAATATTAAATTCAGAATATTGGACACTTGCTTTTTTGTAGCAATTACATTTTGTGTAAATAAGGACAGCTGCTTCGAGAAATAAGCCCCGTTGTCAAAGTAGACTGTAAACTTGTAGCTAAGGTTAAATTTAAAAAGAAATAATGACAAGACATTGTTTTGTTAAGAATTCCTAAATCCGTTTTTTAAATGATTTTATTACCGTCTTATTGGAGTCGGAATACACCCGACTGTAGAGAGAACAAGATACAATGATTTTATACTACAAAGTTTCGAGCGTTCAAAATATGCTTTCAGATGAAACAAAATACTCGGGTTTTTGTCATTTATAAAATTACTATAGCTAATGGAAAGTGAAGTAATTTGCGTCTCTTGACGAATAGTCAAGTTTGCAGTTTTAACCTATGAAACATGTAAAATGGAGAAGAATTAAAGTAGATTATATCGTAGATAGATTATAGTGTAGGTAGATTTGAGCGTAGATAGAGTAGGGCGTAGGTAGAAAATAGCGTAGGTAAATCAGAAAGTATGTAGGTTAGAGCGTAGGTAGATTATACCGCAGGTAGATTAGAGCGTAGGTGGGTTAGAGTGTAGATAGATTATAGCGTAGGTAGATTAAAGCGTAGCTAGAATATATCGTAGGTAGGTTATAGCGTAGGTAGATCAGAGCGTATGTAGATTATAGCGTAGGTAAATTAAAGCGTAGGTAGAAAATAGCGTGGGTAGATTATAGCGTAGGTAGACAGAGTGTATGTAGATTAGAGCGTAGGTAAATTATAGAGTAATTAGATTATAGCGTAGGTAGATTATATCGTCCCATACTTGACATAGAAACAGAGTCTTCTTTGGACATACAGATGTGTCTAGCCATTTATGAAGTTGCAGGAAGAAAGATAATGCAGGGTTATTGGAAACAATTGATTGTTTAATATTCCTGATGATGTTGGTACTGTTAGCCAACGAAAAGCTTTGAATTGTAGATTCAATTATAATTCTTGTATTTGTGTTTAGACTTTTGTTCTTTGTTAATACACAAGAAATCATACTGCGATATTTATATATATATATATATATATATTTCATTTTATAGGGTAACTGTATTGAAGTTGTAACATTAGAATTTTGATTTGAAAGTTTCAAACTTGCTTAATTTGAAACTTGTTACAGATATGACCAAAATTAAGTAACTTTATTTAAGCCGATAACAGACTTTTAAAAACCCTTATCAGCTTAAAGATTGGGGGATATAATCAACAAAACCCCCGGTTGAACCCCTGCTGGAGAAGTGCATTTTACTATTAATCCCAATAAAAACCATCTTGAATGTAAATTTTAAATGTCTTTGTAGCTGCACTGAATTTAATTGCTTCCTACGCACGCCCCCCCCTCTTCAGAACATATTTGACATTTTTGTTCTAGTTTGCTAAATTGCTCAGTACCTCTCAGCTGCGAGTGATGGTACAAAACACAGACTGATATCTATAAATGAAAGATTGTTTTTCATTTGGGTGGATCAAACACTTTTGCTCTCTATTTCAAACTGGCACGTAGATCTATTTGAAACGTAGTTGCGTTGATATGTTTTAGTTTACGTAGTCAAATGAAAAAATAATAGATTTCTAAGCTTTCTCCGAATTTGATTACGTCATTTACTTATTGAACAAGTTTATTAGTGCTTAGTTTTGTCATCCTCCAAGTCATAAATGTCGGAGTCGCAATTAAGTCATCTTTAAAGTAAAGTTTTACATCACTTAGTTAGAATGGGTCGTGACATTAGTGCTAAACTTATTGCAGTTACATTATGTGAATCAATGTTATTCGTTACTAGTGCAGGACTCAGTGCGTGTGCCTAATCATTAAAGGAATAAGCCTCACACCAATTTAAACAAATATTGCGCATACATTTCGATAATCTGGTCATCATATTCAGCGGCTCCTAAACACAAATTATAGAACGAGATTTCTGTTATGTTCTGTAAAACATCCATTCACTTATGATTAATTTTCTGTCTCAGAATACGTTTGTCACTGGAAAACAAACTTTCTCCACTCTTCGCTTTCTCTAACGAATGCTTTCGCCTAATGTTTGCATATGATACATTTTTTTAAATGTAATCTACCTTTCATTTTCATCTTCTCTTTAAACTTTCTTCATAATTTTTTCATACTGTCATTCAGGAAACATTTTCCTTTTAGTCAGTTTCTAGCCAATTTATACTCTGTCCCTTGTCATTTGTTCATTTTCTGCCCACTCCAAACACCTACCACTCTTTTACTATACGTTACAATTACTTTAACAATTAGGATTTTAACCTCTAAATTTCAAATTAATTTAAGGACTATGGCAAAATAAGAGACAATATTAGAAAGGATTTATTAAGTTTTGCCGACATTTTGACCGCACCAACAATTCGCGTGGTCCTTCTGGAGACTAAATATTAATTGAATAAATTTCAAATAGATTAAGAACCAACTGAGCGTTGGTTCCTTCTACATTCACGTGTATGCGTGTTTCTTCATTGTGAGGCTTCACCAACTCAATGGACTCTCCTCTCTTCCTTTAGTAGTAGAAGACATTTTTGCCTCTCTGCTATCTTTCTTTAGTATTAAAAGATATTCTTGCCGCTCTCCTATCTTCCTTTAGTATTAAAATACATTTTTGCCCTTCTCCTCTCTTCTTTTATTATTAAAATACATTCTTGCCTCTCTCCTTTCTTCCTTTAGTGTTAAAAGAGATGCTTGCCTCTCTCCTCTTTTCCTTTAATATTAAAATACATTCATGCCTCTCTCCTTTCTTCCTTTAGTGTTAAAAGAGATGCTTGCCTCTCTCCTCTCTCTCTTCCTTTAGTATTAAAATACATTCATGCCTCTCTCCTCTCTCTCTTCCTTAAGTATTAAAATACATTCTTGCCTCTCTCCTTTCTTCATCTAGTATTAAAATACATTCTTGCCTCTCTCCTCTCTCTCTTCCTTTAGTATTAAAATACATTCTTGCCTCTCTCCTTTCTTCATCTAGTATTAAAAAACATTCTTGCCTCTCTCTTCTCTCTCTTCCTTTAGTATTAAAATACATTCTTGCCTCTCTCCTCTCTCTCTTCCTTTAGTATTAAAATACATTCTTGCCTCTCTCCTTTCTTCATCTAGTATTAAAATACATTCTTGCCTCTCTCCTCTCTCTCTTCCTTTAGTATTAAAATACATTCTTGCCTCTCTCCTCTCTCTCTTCCTTTAGTATTAAAATACATCCTTGCCTCTCTCCTTTCTTCATCTAGTATTAAAATACATTCTTGCCTCTCTCCTCTCTCTCTTCCTTTAGTATTAAAATACATTCTTGCCTCTCTCCTTTCTTCATCTAGTATTAAAAAACATTCTTGCCTCTCTCCTCTCTCTCTTCCTTTAGTATTAAAATACATTCTTGCCTCTCTCCTTTCTTCATCTAGTATTAAAATACATTCTTGCCTCTCTCCTCTCTCTCTTCCTTTAGTATTAAAATACATTCTTGCCTCTCTCCTTTCTTCATCTAGTATTAAAATACATTCTTGCCTCTCTCCTCTCTCTCTTCCTTTAGTATTAAAATACATTCTTGCCTCTCTCCTTTCTTCATCTAGTATTAAAAAACATTCTTGCCTCTCTCCTCTCTCTCTTCCTTTAGTATTAAAATACATTTTTGCCTCTCTCCTTTCTTCATCTAGTATTAAAAAACATTCTTGCCTCTCTCTTCTCTCTCTTCCTTTAGTATTAAAATACATTCTTGCCTCTCTCCTTTCTTCATCTAGTATTAAAATACATTCTTGCCTCTCTCCTCTCTCTCTCTTCCTTTAGTATTAAAATACATTCTTGCCTCTCTCCTTTCTTCATCTAGTATTAAAAAACATTCTTGCCTCTCTCTTCTCTCTCTTCCTTTAGTATTAAAATACATTCTTGCCTCTCTCCTTTCTTCATCTAGTATTAAAATACATTCTTGCCTCTCTCCTCTCTCTCTTCCTTTAGTATTAAAATACATTCTTGCCTCTCTCCTTTCTTCATCTAGTATTAAAAAACATTCTTGCCTCTCTCTTCTCTCTCTTCCTTTAGTATTAAAATACATTCTTGCCTCTCTCCTTTCTTCATCTAGTATTAAAATACATTCTTGCCTCTCTCCTCTCTCTCTTCCTTTAGTATTAAAATACATTCTTGCCTCTCTCCTTTCTTCATCTAGTATTAAAAAACATTCTTGCCTCTCTCTTCTCTCTCTTCCTTTAGTATTAAAATACATTCTTGCCTCTCTCCTTTCTTCATCTAGTATTAAAATACATTCTTGCCTCTCTCCTCTCTCCTTTCTTCATCTAGTATTAAAAAACATTCTTGTCTCTCTCTTCTCTCTCTTCCTTTAGTATTAAAATACATTCTTGCCTCTCTCCTTTCTTCATCTAGTATTAAAATACATTCTTGCCTCTCTCCTCTCTCTCTTCCTTTAGTATTAAAATACATTCTTGCCTCTCTCCTTTCTTCATCTAGTATTAAAATACATTCTTGCCTCTCTCCTCTCTCTCTTCCTTTAGTATAAAAATACATTCTTGCCTCTCTCCTTTCTTCATCTAGTATTAAAAAACATTCTTGCCTCTCTCTTCTCTCTCTTCCTTTAGTATTAAAATACATTCTTGCCTCTCTCCTTTCTTCATCTAGTATTAAAATACATTCTTGCCTCTCTCCTCTCTCTCTTCCTTTAGTATTAAAATACATTCTTGCCTCTCTCCTTTCTTCATCTAGTATTAAAAAACATTCTTGCCTCCAATAACTTAGATAACGTAGATAATTCATATCGTCTTATGCCAAACTATATTTGTCTTAAATAAAATCAAAACAGCTTTGCTAATCGTCAAAGTTTTAATGGACAGGAGTCATTTAGAAGAAGAGTAAATCAATAGGATACACATGTCGAACTTTAATAAGGCAGATATAAAATTTTAAACATCATAAGCGGTCGTGGGACTGGCTGACAGAAATTACTATTTCTTTTGGTGTTCCTGACTGAGTATAATAAACTGAAAAATCTTACATTTACCTCTCTCTCTCTCTCTCTCTCTCTCTCTCTCTATATATATATATATATATATATATATATATATATATATATATATATATATATATTTATATATATATATATATATATATATATATATGTGTGTGTGTGTGTGTGTGTGTGTGTGTGTATATATATATATATATATTTCTATGTTTGTCAAATAAGGATTACTATAAAGTTAAGGAGAAAATATTGTACATTTTTTAAAACAAAAATAATATTCTTCAATTCTTAATTTAAAAAAATTTATTTTCACATTATTAAGCAAGCTGCAGATTTTTCTCCGTGCAAAACATACACAGTCAGGCCTCATTTCCAAATTATTCTGTGGAATGTTCCTCCAGAAGTGAATACGTGTTTTGACAAATGTACGTAATAGAAGCTTAATGTAATTAGTAGTAGACTAATAAAAGAAATTAGTTAATTTATAACCTGTATTAAATGTTGAAATATTTACTGAGTAAAAATTGATTCTAAACTATTTAATTGATTTAAAAAGTATCAGATGCGTATGAAAACGTTTTTATTTAAGAAATTAGAATAAGAATATTATAACTCACTACCGTTATATTGGATTAATTATAGTGAGATTACTAATTACAGTAAGATTAATAGTTAGAGTAAAATTTATCGAAATATAAATAAATTATTATATTTTTTGTCAATATTTATTCATTTAATAATATTTTATTAACTTATAAAAATTAGTAACATATTAACTTTATGAAGTAGAGAAATAAAGTAACATAACCTACGTGTTTAAACACCAGTTCTACAACATAAAATCAGCTGTTGTATATATGTTGTCATATGTTATCATTTAATTTAAGGTAAAATAACTAAAGCGTCTCGTGACCATCACTGAAAGCCAAAGATTTTTAGCGATGTAAAACATACACAGTCAGCCAAGCTATAAGAAATTGTCATTTAAAAAACTGAAATGGCTTTATAGTGTTCATATCATTAGGTTATTTATACACTTTAAATACAACCTATGTAAAATCGAAACACTATATAAAAAGATTGTGTGACCGTAACAGTCAATAATATCACAAATTAATTAGATTATACCTTTATAATGAAACCTTAGACGTGCAAGAAGTATTACCTAACCACCTACTGCGATCTTAACTATAAACACATAACCATTATAAATCCATATTTGTAAATACTGTTAAATATGATTCAAAGGAGACTTTGCTAAGTGGTTAGCAACGAGCACTTCCCACAGAACAATGGAGGGCTAGAAGCCTGTGATTTGCTTATCTTGGAGTGTTCATCAATTCCCCATGATATATTGCAACTTACTTCGAATGCATTAGCTTTGGAGCGGCATCTATGGGAAAGTTGAACTATTGTTTCCTGTGTCTAAAATGTTTTGTACTCTATAAAGACTGGCAGTTACGGCTTTCTTTATGGAATTAATTGTTTAATTACAGGGCATACAGTTTAGCAATCACAATGAATGCATTTATTTGAATGCCAAAACAACTGCGTATTTAAATTTACGATCCTATTGAATTTTACCTTCAGCTACATAAGGATTTTCCCAAGGCAGGAAGAAATATAGTCTAAAATTATTTTATAGGAGGAATTAATTTGTACGGTCCCTTTATAAAAAAGTAGCAGTCCACTCAAAAACTTTGAAAAATTTAATATTTGTTTAAAACAAACAAAAAATTTGTTTCCTTTCATGTATAAAGTATTAATTGAAAGACAGAAAGTTAACTTAATCAGTAAGTTAAAATGTGTTATTTTCAAAGCTATTCTGAATTGTGTAATTATTTCCTTTCCACATGTCACCGATATTAAAGAAAATATCTGTATTTGTTGGTATAAAAAGCTCTTAGAAACACAAAAAAGGAACAAAATTTAGCTCTAAAGCCGAATAAATTTAAAATGTTCAACAAAATACATTTAATTCACTTTATAACTACCCGATACTTATAAACTCAAGATTTCCTCATAAAATAAACACTAGATTATACAAATTAAAACGCTGCTACAAATAATCAGGTTAGGACAGATTTTGTTTAAAGAAAGGTTTTCTAGCGTAAGCTAACTGATTGACAAGTTAATTGGCCTACATCTTTGTGTACTTTTTTGCGTACAAGGTGGAAGCCCATTTCACTTGACATGTTAAGCGGCCAAATTAGTGAGTTTTTAATGTGATCAATATTTTTCCAACCAAACCTAACCTAACTGGATACTTTAAAGCTATTGTGTATTACAACTGTATTGTAATGCAGTATAATATGGTGCTTTATAAAGAAGCCTTGATTTTACAAGTTCCGTGTGCATTGTAAAACGAAGTTAAATGTGTATCTTTTTGGTTTTAGGGCGACAGCACTAGGTTTTATTATGTTCTCGTTTGTTATTCAAGTTTATTATATTCTTGATGACTTTGTACCTCAACCAGTGTAAGTTATTTTCTGCAACATCAGTAACGTGTGGGGTAGATACAAATATCCCTGATTGTTTATTCTTTAAATATATGATCTTATATTATAATATACAAGCTTTAAGTGATATTTTATGATTTTATTTCTGGCCAACACATTCTAGTAAATGTTGTTATTTAAGACTACAACTTTAGGAGATATATAGCCTTCGGCTTAAAACGTGGTCGCTCGATATTAGGTAGGAAATGGCCTTCTAATGACTACGTGTTTTAGTTAAAAACTGTACATTGTATATTTAGGTAAAATACTAACTTGGGAGCTTAAACATTCTCATTCGGATTCTTTAAACATTGTAATAAACTTTTGTTTTTATTAGACTTAACTTTCGCTTTTTATGGTTTATACCAGACTTTTGTAACATTTTAATTTATAAGTACAATTTCTTATTTATCAATCTTTGGCTTATTTTCTTCAATGTGTTGTGTTGTTTTCCTTTAGTCTTGTCAATAGTCGCCGCCAGTGAACGAAAGAGCGTATCTTTCAGTGCGTGAATGAAACTGTACAAGATCCTCTGCAGCTCAGTGGACGTTATAGTGAAAACTAATGTGAAGATGAGTGACAAGAATGACCGCGAGTGTGAGGTCCTCCGCGTCCCAGGATCGCCTCAGCCAGACGCACGCCGCGTCAGAGGCTCCTGGAGGGATTACCTGGACCCCGCTGCTGAACACAGAATTTTACCGGACTGTCCCGAACACAGGGATTTTTTCGACGACGCCGAGTGCTTAAGTTGTGACAGTTCTGAGTTCGAACCCTTCTCTGAAGACGAACTGTCGGACATGGATTTGACTTTGTTCGAACCTGGACCTAATGCAACAGACGACGATTTCTGTAGTCTGTGTTGTTCACAATGTCAGAGACAGAGGTTGGCGGCGAGGAGGTTGTGCATACCATCGGCCAATATTTACATGTTAACCCCGACAGACGTCAATATAAATGGTAAGTGATTTTATTCTTTCTTGTGTAAGAAATTACTTGAATAAACTCAAGACATTATTGGTGAAACAATAAAGTGTTATTTTAGAAGCAGGCTTAAGTGCTTCAGAAACTAAACTGCACTCTTCTTAAAATTAACAATGTAAGAATGTAATGTTGAAATTAAACAGATTGTAATAATGGATACGACGCCTGTAATTTCATCCGTACGCCACCCGACGCGCGTGACTGTCTGTGCATGTACGCGTGCGTGCACGAGTCTGGCTGGGTGGGTGTATGTTTAGGTTTGTAGGTGGTCCGTTTAAGACTAATAGAACAGTAATTCTATTAACTTCTTTGGAGTGGGACAAGATGTCGATTCATATGAGGTGTTAATGTAAAGGGGATAGGAAATGTCCCTTGCCTGAGGGATGGATGAGAACCATGGCTTACCGCGTGTCCCTACTGGGAGGGAGGTGTCTTATTGGGGAAACTACTATTCTTTAAATCGTAAATTTATGAATGCAATGTTGAAAATAAATAGGTTATGATGGATAGGATGTTTGTAATTGCACTCATACGCCAGTCGAGGCAGATGACTGTGTGTTTGTCGCGAGCGTGCGCGAGTCTGGTGGGTAGGTTTGTAGATGTGTGTATATAAACCTAATAGAACATATTATATTCTTAGAGAAATGAGGAAAGATGTTGATTTATTTGTAAGGTAAGTGTAAAAGCGGATATGAAACCCTATTGGAAGGAAGATGTCTTTAGGGTTCCGAACGGAAAAGAATCAATAGAACATACGAGTATAGGGAATCCTAATTACGCGAAGGGGCATGCAGCTTTCCTGGCATTAAGCGAGAAAATAAATCATTGCTTATGAGTCAGAGCTCTGTTGTGTTCTTAAGTTGGGGTAAAAGGAAATGAATATCCTCTGTGTGGTTCCGAAATACCTCGATTCTTAGTTACAGAGGGTTTCTAAAGTTTTACTGTGCCAATATTAGCAGTAGGTTGACTAATAATTAGTTTAACTGAAAGTTATTCCAAGTGTGCATGAAAGAGAATATATACACAGCACTTTTATCATTATATATTTCTCTATACAAGTGTTTTTTTTTAACCTGTGGATATAACCAGGTCGTCAGTTACTTTCAAAATAAAAATACTGTAGTTCTAAATAATTTATTTTTAATTTAGTACCTTTGCGTACATTTAGACAAATGGTCTTTTAAAGCTTACATTCATAAATCTTTAATCTGATGGTTGCGTCTGTTTCTTGTTGACATATTTTTCCCATCGCAAATCTGTTTTTGATAAGCGTTGAATTAGATCATTTGATAAATTTAAACGATTTCTTTGCTAGACTTTTATTTATCCAATCGATAAAAGCGTCATTTCGCACAATTAGGAGGTGTAAAATGCAATCAAACATGTCAACGTTTCTGTGGTTAGTTGTAGATAATCTGTTTTTCTGTTACCCAAGATATCAAAAATGACAGATTGAATTCCAAGTGTATTTTTTTACGTTGGTTTCCAAATTGGCTTCGTGAGTAGCTTGATTTAAAAATTGATTTATGAACCGCCTTTACCCTGTGTTAACTAAGCGTTATTGTGACCACGAATTCCAAACTCTACAAGATTCATGTCAGGTATATATATACATATATATAATACGTTTTCTTGTTTAATAATTTAAAACAACATAGGTATTCAAATACAAGAATATTTATTAATTTATATCCAAAGTTTTTCGTTGGTAAACAGTACCAACATCATCAGGAATGAAAATTACAATAATTATTGTAATTTTCATTCCTGATGATGTTGGTACTGTTTACCAACGAAAAGCTTTGGATATAAATTGATGAATATTCTTGTATTTGAATACCTATGTTGTTTAATATATATATATATATATATATATATATATATATATATATATATATATATATATTTATATATATATATATATATATATATATATATATATATATATATATAATTTGACGTTTATCTCAAAGGTTTAATTCAAAAGTGAACCCGAGGGAAATAAATCAAAGCTGTTTTCGATTATGGATCGGGGCCTAAGGTTTTTTTTCGTGAACACATATTCCACGGAGCGCGCTCATCCTTAAAGCGTAGGGGTCACGAAATATTTTTCCTCCCCAAGAAGGTCACGCAATGAAAAAGGATGAAAACACTCCTCTAACTGTACGTATTAAACCTAAAACTGTAAAGTTAATTTAAAATTTATTGTAATTTGCTGTAATTCAAGTGTCGTGGACATATTTTATACAGTTTCAATAGTGTTGGGCTAGTGCACAGAAGAATTAATTCGTATTGTTGCAATAAGGTATCTTCCTTAGTCTTTCGGAATGCACCGTTGCGTGCTGCATCTATTTACTTGTGTTCGTCTTTAATTTCGGGTTTTAGAGGTCTTAACTAGTTATAAAGGGTTAATATTTTGTTCCAATCAGGAAAAACTTTGGTTTATCAAGAGGGTTTTATTGTAGAAGTTTAGTGCAGGGAAGGGAAGTTAACAATGATGCTGTGGAAATGATACAAGGGAATTGAAAATACTCGATTTATCCAGGTATGTTGTAGAGGTTCGAGTTAGCAAGGCTGCACTGCTTTTGTATTAGTATCGTTTACAAGAAAAACCAAGCCGATCTTTTAGATGGATTTTTTTATTTTACTTTTACGCCATTACATCGTTTTTAAAATCGGAATATCCCTATTCGAAAACTTAAAGTTACTATCTTCAGTAGATTTGTCGTTTATTGACTGTAGATTCTTAATAGTTTCTGCTTTTATAGTAGACTATAGGCGTGACATAAATGTATTCAACAAATCTTATTTTAATCAGATCTTGATTAATGTTAACATGAGTTCTATGCTGTCGTTGGCTCTTGAAAAACATCCGTAACTGCATTAAGGTTTCCCACAGTATTCATCACTACGTATTTATGTAAACGTACTTTTTCAAGTTTAGTTTTTCCAAAAAAATTCAGAAATCAACTCAATGTTGTAAGTAACTTAAGATTATAAACGTCTTCATTCAATCCTGGCAAAGAAGCTCAATCGAAACAGTCCCAGAAATCTGATTAATATATTTTTCATATTACAATATTGCATATTGGTCCATTGTGTTAACAGTTTTTTTCAATTGTTATAATATAAAAGCCGTATGAAATTTATGCCTAAACCTAAGGTGGCCTTTGTATAGTTTTATAATTGAAGTTTTTATTTTTACATAGGAACACGCTTGTTACAGAGCATGAAACCCCTTTTGCATATATTACAATCATATATCTATTGTTTAATGAATAACTGTTTTCTAGAATATGCTTAAAATTTTGTCATATTTTGTTTAAACCAGAATACAAATTGTTATTCAATAATCAATATGTATTTCAAATAAGCACACACACACACACACACACACACTCATTCATTCACACACTACTAATTTAAATTAAAAAAACTTTTCTACTGGAACTTACACAATTTGGCATTAATGCTCGTGAAATCCTTCCGGAATCATCTTCAGCACTGATCATCCTAAGATGATTTCAGAAATACTTGAAATGCACACCAAATTACAATAGAAATATTTTTATATTCAAATCCGTGATTAATATATTAATTGGAAAACACGCCTTACGTGGAAAGAGGTTATATATATATAATATATATAGAACTACATAAGTATACAATTTTTATATATTGTATTATACAAATATTGTTTTTCACTCCATCGTAGACCGTTGAACCGTGGAGATATTCCGATAGAGAGAGGTAGGTCGCCAGATGAAAATGGTTTGGGGCCACTGAACTAAGCTATAAAATTAAATGAACTAATTCTGAGATAAAATTAGCATATATATATATATATATATATATATAACAATTTATAGCTACTATATAAAGGGACAAACTCAATTTAATTCCCCTAATGTAAACACCGAAAGGATTTTACGAAAATAAAATCACCTTTACTCGATTTATCAACTCAAACTGTGACTCCTTTTAAACTTCATGAAGTAAAAATTATTCTTACTAAATGAAAATAAAAGAAATGGAACTAATGTAAGGTTTCACAAAACTAAATTGTTAACGTTCAAGTTAAGCAGCCTAAGTATCAAACTAGGTCAAACCATAGTAGGGTTTTAATCAGTAATCTGTTATTAAAAACATGTAAAGAGGAAATAAATAATTGTATGCAGTAATAGTGGCATATAAGACGTCACATCGTGAGTTATGGTACTATTTATAAATAATTTATTGCTGACATTGACATTCGGCTGGAAATAAGTCGTAAATTTTAGGCTACGTTTACAACGCCATCAACCACGCAGAGAATGCAGGGCTGATGAGGAGAGTCTAAGTATTAATGTCAAATTGTTTAGTCATAAAAAGGAAACACAAAAAGCTTTAAAAACATTATAGAAGTATAAATATAAATAAAAAAATTAATTAAAAGTATGAAATATACAAGATTTTTAGGTTTTAACAGTAAAATTTAAATTGTACATTCAGTGTGGTAGTATTTATTTTACCCCAGGAAACCTATTTAACAGTTTTTTAAACTTTGAAAATATACGTGTAGTACTTTGGTTTTTCGTTATTGTTAGAGTAATTATGACGTCTAAACAAATATTCTTTGAGCTTAGCTTGTGAGGTTATACACAATATCAAGAGCACAGTGGTACAATATATTACAATGAAAATATTGGAAAGAACCCCAATATCACACAAATAATAAAAAATAACAATTAAAACAAGTTACTTAAGATAAAACCCTAATGTACATTTCGATGACCATGTCATCATCATCAGAGGCCTATTATAAAATTAAAAATCTAGCAAACAAGAAGTTACAAACTAGAGTGATCTTATTCTTAATTAACTTGTTTTATTTGTTATTTTTTATTATTTTTGTGGTATTGGGGTTCTTTCCACTATTGTGAGGCTATGTTAAAAACATACACAAAACTCACAAATTAATCATATGAGTTATGTGTTTGTAGTATTAACACTCACTGATGATGATGACTTTGTCATTGAAACGCGTATGAGTAAATAAATGATTAATTTGTGGGTTTTGTGTATGTTTTTATTTGTTTTTGTGACGTCTAAAGTTGATAGAGGTAATTATCTTGAAAAAAATATTTTACTTAGACACAGTAGTTTATAATATTTATAACCTGTCAATTATCTTAAAATAATTTTCCAAAGCACATTATTCTCTTAAAACGAATTCATCAATCCTAATAACACTTTCGTTTGATTTAGGTTTGCCGATGATTTTAACTTCCTTTCCAAACGATCAAGCTGTATTTCAAGTCTAAGCTTTACGAAGAAACAGTAGGCAGAGGGGCTAAGTGGGCACGTTGTAACTAAGTGACAATCATAACCGTTATGTTTTGGCATGATCGACGACTCGCGCCTAAGCGACACCACACTGACCTTCACCACAAGTATGCCCCACTTCACTACGTAACTTTCAAAATGTAGGCCATGAACAGCAAACGTTTTTTGGGGTTTGTTAGGAACGAAAAAACCGACCACAAAACCTTTACGACACCCATACTACAGTTTAATAGCCGACCAGTAACGGTATTGGTGTGTAACGTGTTGTCCGACCACAAGCCTGCCGTGGAGTTTACTCTTGCGTACAGGATTGATTTAGCAGGTTTTCCTGTGGTTTAAAGTTCTAAGACATTTATAATCGTCTGTTTTACACTCCACAGGTTACTTTAGAACATTGTCACTAGAAAAGGGCTTATAGATAGTTTTTGTAAAGATTTTACCTCAAAATATACTAAAAGATAAACTCCAGCATTTTTTGAAAATTGCAAAAACAAACCTTGGGATACGTAAGTAGAATATGAATTAAAGAACACGTAAACAAGTCAATAAGTTATATGCAGGGCTACTCCCCTTCAATAACTTTCCCACAGTATATTATGTATAGTAGCCTATCATTTTAATTGTTCTTGGGTTCAATGTCGTCTTTCTGTATCTCTTCTTGTTATTGCCCTCATTTGGTTTCTTCAAACGTTGGAGCTTTATAATGTTTAAAAAAAAGTTTTTTCGTGTCTTTCTTTTTAAATATCGAAATTTTGTTGCTGTTCATGACGTTTTGAGCTGGTTGTTAATTACTTTTTATTATTTAAATTAATTTTTTCCTATTTACTTTTTCATTCATAATGTTGGCGTTATATTTTACTTCGAAAGTAAAAAAAACTTAATCCAATTATTGTTTTAGCGATTCTGACATATAAACATATTTATTGAGGCGATATTTTGATAAGATTTACAAACATATTTTTTGTCGAATACGAACGCAATTCATTTTTCATGTTATGTAGCCATTTTTTTATTTTACTTAAAAATCTTTAGAAAATAGACTTGTTTATTTTAAAATATTTGACTGTATTAATAATTGAATATTCTGTGTTTTTTTTGTAGATATGATTTTATTAAATTAAAATCACTTACTATGACTATTATCTTTAGAAATGAAAAGAAAGGATTGTGAATGTAAGCAGAATTAGGTTGCACTTATACAACGTTTATCCTGCTCTGTAGAGGATGTTATGGCGTCACTAGGGCAGGGTCGGATAGAAGAGAATCATATTGTGTTCCAGTAAAATATAAATGAAAACTGCAGCGGTGTCGCACAATCATGTCACGCTTGCACGCGCGGTTAATTATGTCGGGAGTTTTCAGTGTTATGTGCTATACAAGGTCACATGACTATTATTTCATAAAATATTATAATATGTGGTGCTTATCACAGTTCGAGTAGGCCTACATATTTGTGCACGGAAAAATGTATAATAGCAAAAGATTGATAACTAGTACCCGTTAATAAGTTAGAGTTACACTAGAAAGTTCGTATTTGTTTCCTTGTAGATAGGTTAAAGTCGGAGAAAAACTTCATATCCTACAGATTATTATTTTGTGTTTTTTGTGACATATTCATGATGTTTTTTCGTGTGTCGAAATTATTAAATTTTGTATGGAATTGTATATGGACAGAACCCATCCAGGTCTCAATGTAACGATTAAAACCTTCGATTAAGTTTATAAAAGTTCAATAGAGATCGAAGGGCTTTGTAAATCGAACTTGTACCAGACAGAGAGGAGGGGGAGAGAGACAGACAGACGGAATCAGATGAAGGGGTAAATACAGAGAGAGTGTATACTGGTGTATGAGGCATTGCAACTTGAATGTGGACCGCGTTTTTATTTGATATTGCTGCCTTAAAATCAAATGAAAGTTGTGTGTATTTACTTCATCTCCGACAGGTAATGATGTACAACCTTTGTTGTATTGGGAAGACGCCAGTTTATGCCAGAATAGGTTCACTTCAGGAGAGCATCCCTGCGCACGTGATGCCCCGATTCCCTCTAAATCCTCTGACTGGGATTTGTCTCTCTACGTTAATCCTGCGAACATTTATAATCCTTTCCAATCCTTCATAGGGGACAATAGTCATACTTACTGATGGCCTTAAAACTGACAACAAATTTTAGTCCAAGTCCTATAACCACAATATTCCAACAAGATTTATTAAATTAACATCATTTCTATTCACAAATATATAAATTATAAGGCAATAAAATTTTCGTAGAATAGGTTTAATAATGCTAGCGAAATTTGTTTCATAATTCTACCGAAGACTAATACATATAAACTTGATTTAAACACAACACAATATATTTCAATATAATTTGATAAACTCACATAGTTTTTTTTAAACTCATAGAATCTTGTTCGTTACAACATCAGTTATTAACGAAACGTATCTGACTACATGTGTGAAGTGTCTGAATGCTGTAGTGAGATGGCAATCCGACCATCGATGCAAGTTAAAGGGCCGAAAGTGTCTGCTTTTACCAGGCTCTCTGGTAGGAAAATATCAGATTTTCCTTTCTTGATTACTTGAAGCACCGTATATTTACTGCGGCTTATTCCTTAATATCTTAGCATTCTTCGCCTTAACGTTATTACTATCTCCCCCTTACCAAACTAACGCATTGCTTCGTTGTTGGGCACGTGGCTGGTCCAAGATATCTAAGACTCATCCATAGACCAATATTTTAAAGACTTCTACCTGTTTTAATAAAGTTTCATCATACTTCCATTTCATATAACAGGACCGAAAATACATAACAGACACAACAGTCCGATTTTGAGAGATAGCCCATGGTTGGACAGTTTGAGTTAACCAAAGCATTTCAGTTTATAGAACATCATCGATTTTTCTAATTATAATTCAGTTAACCTCTAAAATAAAAACAAAATCATTGAACATAAGGGAAGACGTGGAAGAAATATAGTATAAAATGACTCATTACAAAAACTGGGTGAAATATTGTATAAATTGAAGTAAGTTATTTCGCACTTGCAGTTCGGAAAAGCCTTTTCTCTCCCTTAGACAGCGGAGGAGCTAAATAGTGGAAATAAAGATATTATAAAGAAAAAACTCTATATATAGAAACAAAAGCTTTATTTATTTTCTAAACCGTAACAAAAAATTGCAGCAGTCAATTATAATTTGAACTGTTTTTCATGTAATTTCGGCATCGTAAAACCAAGTTTAGAATTCAGATCTATTTCAAAATGTTTTTGTAGATGAGCTTTGCACATTGAATCAGTAGAAATCATTTTGAAAGCCACCATGTTGACGAAGAATGTCCGTGGCCACTTTTATTGTTGCACAGAACAATGGGCATATCTGCAGTTTCGGTTCCCAACCCAACGAGTTTGGCAATGACTTCCGTTTCAAAATGTTATTATGAATCGTATTTTATTCCATATGAACAATGTCCAATTTAGCTAAAAATTCGATAATTATAGAATTAACAAACCATATCCTCAGTAGCAAGATTCGGTATAACTGTATTATTGTGGTTATAGGGTAGTTAAGTACTTCTGAGACATACGAAAGAATATGTGAAGATACAAATGCACCACGATGTATAAACAACGCACAGGGCTTCGAGCTTCATTACTGTCTAAAAACGTTCATACAATCAATATACAGAAATAACATTTCACCACGTAAATTTATTTTTAAAGTTTGTGTGTGTGTGTGTGTGTGTGTGTGTGTGTGTGTGTGTGCGCGTGCGCGTGCGCTTGCGCGTGCGTGCGTGTTACACCTAAAATGAAAATTTGAGGGTTTTCAAAATTAATTACAACCCAATAATTTATTTTACTAAATTTAAATTTTCTAAAACACATTGAAGGTCATTCGATCTCAAATAATTTATTTAAATAATTTAAGTATTTAAATTTACGAGAAATTCATTTAACAAATAAACATATAATTATTTCCTTAAAAATACTTTACTTGCGCTAGTGTACTTAGGCCTACTGTAAAATGTAATAACATCAACTGAAAACCTAATATTTTTGAAGATTATCCTCACGTTGGGTTCCCGTTCACAGGTGAGAGACTTTATAACTTTGGCGTGTAAAAAGCGTGCAGAACGTTTGATAAAGTTTAAACAAATGTAGAAAGAATTATGGAATATAATGAAAGACATATGTTGAAAGATTTGTTATGTTTTACAAGGAATGGAACCTTCCTTTTTGAGTGACCCTCTGTGGTAACTTCACGATGCCAATAGTAATCATATGTTTTAACAATTAAAACATCATGTAAAACATTGTGTTTTAGGAAGATTTTAAGGGGATAAATTTAGGTTTGTCGCCATTTGAAAAAAACGTCAACTATCTAAAATACATTTACGTGGTTAGTAATTCACACCTTAGTAATCATTGCTGTGTAGTAATCCTTACTCTACATTATTGTGTAGAATAGTAATTTACACATTTTGATCGTGCATAACTTTGTGCGTAGATACAATGCACCAGCTAGCCTAGTGCATGTGTTATCTTGTGCATGTTGTAGTATTATTTGAGAATGCTTCAACTATAACTAATATTTAGCGACCCTAATATAGCACAATACATAAAATACATGTGTTTCACATATTTATCTTTTAGCTGGTCCAAAGTTTTAAGGTTATGTTAACAAGTTATACTTTTATTTTTTTAGAATTTTGTATACCACTTATTAAACTTCAGATTAAACTATAGTTAATTTTATTTCGAGGTAGTTAACACTATACAAATGCGTTCTGAAAGTTTTGTGACGAGGCTCCTCCAAAGATGATTTCGTTTACTATACTTTCATTACTACTCGCTTAGACCTCAGAACCTATATTTATCGCTGTGTCCAGGCACAACAGACCTTATAGACAATTAGGTAATGGGGGGGGGGGGGTTGCACAATCCGCCGGACAGTTTATTAGAAAACCGTCTCTCTGTTTATGGGAAATGTTATTGGCGACCACTCGAGACCGAAACAAGTACCGACTGTCGAACCTCGTTGTCACCAGATGACGTTAAATGTGTAGTTAAACTTAATGTTTATAGCAAGGCTTTGGAACCTGCCAGAGCTAGCACAAAGACTTGTGTGCGTGGAACAGAAATGTTATCCATTGCATGTTATTTCGTCAAATTCATTATTTTTTATTATTATTTTCATCAATAATTATTATTAATTATAATTTGTATTAATAACTAAATTACTTTTAATTAAATTACTTTTACAGTTGCATTATAAAAGAACTCAATTTATTTCCTACTTAATCTTACACACTTTCAATAGTTCTACTAACCACAATTATAATATATTCTTCTAACCCAGGGAACTTTGAGAGTTTCAAACTTCTAATTAGAAGGAACTGATAAAGTCTATCACCTGAAAAGTGATTCAATTAAAATTACATTTTTTACAACTGTGATGTTTATGAATAAATCTGTTACTTTTAAATACGATAATTCATGCATTGTTTATAAAACCTTTATACTTTTTACAATTTTTTATTCATGTGAATAGCCTTCACTTATACAGATAATTGTGTTACAGAGCGTGGAATGGATCTCGCGTGTCCGATACGATGACTTTCTATCTTTGATAATGCGTCTTAAAAACTTATATTTTCTCGTAGTCACATATATGTTACTTACAAATACATTCTAAAACAAGTAATATAATTAAAAAATTTATGTAAATTCCTACATAGGTTAACCAAAAAATGTTTATTGCAGTTATTTTTTATTAAAAAATTGCAATTAATATACCTAAAGTAACACAACCTATGAGTTAAAATAGCTGTTCTACCACATAACCTGTAACATATAATCAGCTGTTTTACGAAATCCTATATCACTTATTTTAAGTCAAATCACATGAAATAACTGTATTGCATATACCTTGGTCCTTTTATGAAACTAAAATTAATTCACTAATTTATTAAATTTAATTGACGAATTAATATTTTTTTAAAAATAACATCGATTGTCTTCCACTACAAATTTAAAAAATATATATTTGAACTGAAGTAGACGAACAAAAGGTATTTTATTAACGATTGAAAATTTGAACTAAATCTATATAAGGGAGTGTGAACTAGTAAAAGGAATTGTAAAAAAGATTTAAAAAGTCGAAAATCGTAAATAGTGGTTAATACATTAATGATTTTTACAAAACATAACCTCACAAACACATCGCCTATGCCTTTATGAAGTAATTATTCAGGAAATACCAGATCATATTAAACTTCATTAATTTATATCTATATGAAAATATAGTATTCTGTTAGGGTTGGTTTGGTAAAAGAAATTAAATTCTCAAGTTTGCTAACTCAACTACACTATTCGTGAAAGAAGCAGCATGTCTTCATTGTCGTGGGGTAATATTGCGCCACAACCTAGTTATATCGAAGTCACTCATGTTCATTTGCAACCTTATTATATATTTTGTGCGTTGGTACCATAAAATTCCTTATTTTATGATTTTTATTACATAAAAGTGGCCAGGAAGATTGATTTTTTATTTACGAAAAGTGTACAATAATGTTCATAGCGTAAGTTAACCGGTTGCTGAATTCAATGTTACTATTAGTAAAGTTATTTCCTTATCGGACACATAATTTGTAAAATAGCTGTAGGCTATATGTATTTGATTATATTACAAAATATTGTTTTTTTCTTAAATCTTCAATTTATACTTTTTCATGTTGTAGGTTTTGTTTTTATTGGCAAAATTGTAACAAAAACATTCTTCCGAACGAAGTGAATTTTCCAACTTTAAATGAGATTTTAACCTAAAACAAGAGTCTTTATTTAAATTTGTAGAAACAGAGAAAAGTGTATAAATTAATTCGCTTTCTAAGAAGTTACTGATTTTAATTTTGTATTTTTATTGTTCGTGATCTGTATTGTGCAAGAAAAATATCCCTATTTCCGTATCAGGATCAAATGAAAATAACAAGATATTTCATTAAAATATTTTGTGTTGGGCTGTTCATTAGAATTCTGATACTGATAATGAAATTTACTATTATAAGATGTTAGATTCTGTTATTGTTAAAATATCCCTTCTTACTCATTCGTGTGTAATTCACATGTTTTAATTTTGATGTTTTATGTAGGCTAATGACAGATCACATACAGTTTTGCCTTTTTTAAACACTTAACGTTTCGAATTTCTTTCCGAAATTATTTTTCAAGAGCACAGTTTTAATTAAGCAACTATACAACATAACTTACAATTATAAAATACATAGCATTATATTAAACAATAAAAATCAACAATTTACAAAACTCGTATTGTATTGTATTGTTATAGAAAAAATTTTGACTTGTAAATGGATATTTATTAAAAGTTTTTCAATTTGTTGATTTTTATTATAATGTAATGTATTTTATAAATGTTAGTTATTTTGTATAGGCCTGATTGTTTAATTAAAACTGAGCTCTTGAAAAATAATTTCGGAAAGAAATTCGAAACGTTGAATGTTTAAAAAAGCAAAATTGTCTGTGATCTGTCATTAGCCTATATAAAAAATTAATAGTAACAGACATTAAATAAAAAAAATATTAATTAATGTTGGTTGTTCCTCTTTTACTTAAGATTGTAAGAAGAAGCTTGTACTTACTCGTACATTCGATTCCACAACGTCAGGTTTAGTTTTTGTTCTGTCACATTTAAATCCTTCCAAACTTATTATATTATGACTTCCTTAATGTATTTATCTTAACGTATGGCTTTCAAGAAATTACTTTGTAAGATCATTGAAAAGCTTCTACTCCAAACTTGTGATATTGGACTTGTTGACCTTGTATCAGAGTGATGTCGTTACGTTACTTGTTTAGAAAGTATTTGGTTCTAAAAGGAGAGTAGGGCTAAACGACTTGATGGACTGATAAACAATACTGGTTCATAATATGCCTCTTTAGGAGTTTTACGTTCACAAGTTTCTTAAAAAATGTAATTGGCTGAGACGAGCAATAAAGGCAACTGCCTCCAGTAATTACTGGTTTATGCTTTTACAACAGCATTAAATTAGTTGCGGGGATCATAGCATTCAATTAAAAACTCTAATTTAGATTTATTGTTGTTTATGTCACGATTAGAACATTCCTTCAAACAATAGCGGCATTCAAGTCTCCACTAATAAACGATATACAGTATTATGAATGCCTTTGTTTATATCATTTAATTTTTGTCTTTGTTTTATGTTTCTCACTATCTATAATTTTTACCATTTTATACACTTTCTTCTTCTTTAAATGTCATCTTCGTGCCTGAGGTCGATGATCATCAGATATATACAGACTATTAATCTAAACAACAATTATCATACATACGTTTTTTTACTATAGGAATTTTCTTTGGTTTTCTATGCATCGAATATTTTACATTATTTTAATTTCTGTTTATTGATAAAGCTAAATTGTTTACTTAAGGCTTACCATAATTTTCATTTCCATATGAAAATCTAATGTTATTATTGAAGTTTTTATTATTATCCAGTATTATATCTACACGGGATAGTAATGCTTAGGGAAGAAAATCTTACCAAATGATTCTAACCACTCGCCATAACAAAAAAAATGGCTGCGTTGTATGTTTTACGATATAGAATGCATTAAATGAATTCAAATGAATAAAGAAAATAGAGAAAAAGTAAAAAATAAAAAATATTATTATTATTATTAATAAGACAAAAAAATTAAAATCTGCAGTTTCGAATTATAAAGACAATGGATTGAAACACATAAATAAAGCACTTAAAGATAAAAGTAGCATATAAAAGAAATAAAAAACGATATAATATACTTTAATATATATCTATATATAATGTCAGTTTTATAGCGCCTGACATCGCTGTCCGGTTTCTAAACTTCAATAAATAAAGTTTTCGATTAAATAAACTTCAATGAGTATAATGCATATGATAAAAGGGGAATTTCTAAAATAAAGTTGATGCCTTCCATAAATATTGTATGGGACAAACAAAGAAGAAAATAAAGGACAAGTACAAGGGACACCTTTATGTACGTATAGAAAGCCACATATAAACATATAATTAACCTATAAACCGGTTCGATTTGGCTTGTAGGCCCTAATTCAAATTTGGCTATACATTAAATTGTTTTTGAAATTCCCTAATTTAAACAATATGAGGTTGATTAAGAAGATAATTAGGGAATAAAAATTAACATATGTGAAAATTTATATGAATATAAACAACCTTAATGAACCTTAATGAAGGCCCTAAGTCAAATTTGGATATACATTAAACTGTTTTTGAAATTCCCTAATTTAAACAATATGACTTTGATTAAGAAGATAATTAGAGAATAAAAATTAACATATGTGAAAATTTAGATGAATATAAACAACCTTAATGAACTTATTAAAAGAAAACTGTTTGAAACTTATATAACAGGCCTTACGAGATGCCAAATTACAGTTCTGTCTAGGCGAATAATTTCATTACAACTTGGGGCTGTGATCTGCGGTTGAATCCTGTCAGGAGAAATCCGTGAAACAGTTGAAGGTTTCTTAACTCGGGTCCCTGAAATAAGCCGTGTTAAATCCTATTAACTTCACGCTGTAATTCCATTTCAAGGTTGTTTCTTTTTTAGATGTTCCAATACTTTGTGGGTTACACATTACTTGGTGCCTCTTTATCTTACCCGTGCATAATGTTTTGTTTGTTCTCTAAAATTTGTACAGTCTGCGCTCTTTTTCATCAAAAATTATTCTTTCTTCTATACAACTAGCAACAATTTTACAATTGTTGTTTTGGTTAATTGTTGTATTAAATAACTTTTTCACTGCGAGAAAAAAGCGTTGTAATTTCACTTGTGAGGAAAGTAAAGCTTAATTTGAAAACCCTCAAGTGTTTCAAATCCGTTGACGTCTTCCTTTTACTTCAAGTAATTTTATTTTTGAAAGCTCGATTAACTACTATTAAAATATTTCTTTAAATTTCTTACCAATAAATCTAAAAAAAAACTATTCCTTGATAAAAGCGTTCACAATGCTTAGCCAAGACAAAATGTAATTTAGGATATTTCTAGATTGATTGCATTCTGTCACTGCCTTTGTGGCTTTGATGAAATCGGTCAGTGACGTCATGGCCGCATCCTTGTGTCGTGACTGCCTCCAGCCTCCATCACGTTTTATGCCTTCTACTTAAACTTAATTTTAAATCATTTTAGACCTGACCTGACACGATGTCTGTTAACTCCTACATACCGATACGCTACCTGCAAGGTGCCTGTTGTCCTTGCCTTTGCTATCGAATTTAGTAATTTTTAATTAGTCTTAATTTTGCTGCTTCTCTCATTTTAACAGTCGATGTTTGGAGGAAAATGTAAAAATAGAACGTAAAGTTTAATAAATAATTGTAACAATTTTCATATTAATTAATCATATGTATATTTTATTGCCTTTTAATCTGCCAAGGTTTTTACGAAGTGGAAAGATAATTCTATCTTGATGTGTGATTATTTCCATTCTTGAAAGTAAAGTCTTTTGAATTTTAGAGAATGTTTTATTTTTAAATAAGTTCTTGCAAAAATAATAACAGAAAAAATTAGTTCGGTTTAGTGCTAAACATATTTTTAACTTTATTTTAAAATTGCTTTGATTCTACACTACAATGTTTAAATTCTGTTGTAAGACCTATATTATGTCCGTTTTGGATAAAGCCTTTATGCTTATTGTTATTCTAATACATGTTCCTCTTCAAAAATATTTAGAAAAAATATATTATTCTACAAAAATTAAATTGCCAGTGTTCTAACATTACTAACAGTGTCATAGTTTTTCCCATGGTGCGTTCCAGACAATATTTGTCAACCAGTAGGACTACTTTCTTTGTACTTAGATACTTCGTAAGATCTGATGATGGAGATTCTCCGAAACGCAGCAACAGAAAGACTTGGAGTAACAGAAGTTTATGTTTGTTTCATACCATAAACAGACTAAAACATAAATAACAGATTATTCTAAATGTCATTTATATTCCGTTAGTTTCACTGGTCTAGATCATCTTGCGTTTTTAAATTGTTCAAGTAATTTAATAAATCTCATAGGCGCACTCAGAGAAAATACATTTGAATTGAAACCTTTAGGCCTATATACGGGATAAAGCAGCAGAGATGAGCCTTAGTTGCTTTGGTGTGAGTGAGTTTGTTTGTTTGGTAAACCAGACAAGTTAAGCCTTAGATACTCGGGGGGGGGGGGACGAGGTTTTAAACCTTGTAAAATGCCAAGTGCTAAAATGTGAGAAAAATTATTTTAAGTCGTCATAAGATTTTAAAAATTCACGAATAAGATAAAAAGGGTATTATTAATAAGCACTGTAGGACATTAAATATTACAAATAAACTGTCGGGAGAGCGATTTCCCTCGTAAAAATCAGACATATACACCGCGTACAAACAGTTAGTGTATAAGAAGCCATATTTTTTATTCGCACGCCTGGGGATTTACAATTACCCACGCCTATGCGAAGTCTCATTTTATATAAAACTCTTCACTTAGTTTGTAGTAACATTGTTTTATTGATAACCACTATCTCTTCATGTTTAAAATGTAAAACCGTCTTTTCAAATATAATTATTAGCCTAAAAATAATAAATTCTTTCAAATCTTAGAACTAGGTGTAGCCTACAATTTAAATGAGAAATATTTATTACAAATTTTCTTCTGCATTAAAATTTCTTTTGCATGTCGCAGAAACATCAGTTTCAGAATATTGCTTCAACGTCTATTTTACGTAGTATTCAGCACATACAGAGCTTTACAAATAACAGTTTTCTTAAACATTTTAACAGAATTTACTAAAATTACACCTACTTTAAACAAACTCTTAGTGCATTTTTAGAAAATAAACTCAATCACATTTTAAGATCATTTATTTCTAGCTTTTATAAAGAAACAATATTATAACGAGGACTTATTAATAATTCATTATTATTTAAAATAAATGAATTTGTAATGCCTTTTTATTGCTAAAGGGAAAAAATTATTTTGCAAGTTTTTTATTGTTAAAAATGAGATTTCATTTAAACGTTTTGTAGATTGAGGGGATCAATTATTTATGTAGATCAATTTGGGCGAATGAAATATATATATCAATCTTTGATTTCAATCAATATTTAATTAAATAAGTAATTATTTAACAAACAGGGTTTTTTGACTAATATCTTTAAATGAGGTAAATGGTTGAAGGTTTTCGTACTTTTCCTATTTCAAAATGAGAAAAATATTTTATATAATATCCCAACAAAGTATTTATGGAATTAACTTTCCTTTATAATATATCCGCAAGGTAATTTCATAAGACTTATACTTGTAGATATACTGAGGTAATGTCAGTAACATTACATTTTACGTTATGTTGTTTTCTTCTTTCAACTAGTCCATTTATATAGAAACATTTGCGTTTTGAATTTTATTTATTTCGTTTGTTTTAAGCATATTATAGTTATAAATAATGTTAGAGCTGGCTTGGGAGTATAAATGACAATAAATATACACAACTCAAAATTATAAAACTCTAATTTCATACGCGTTTCGATAACTAATGTTTGTAGTAGCATCAAAATCAACTCGTATGAAATTAAAGTTTTATAATTGTAAGTTGTGTTTATGTTATAGTTGTTTAATGATTTCTCATGGCTAAAACTATCTGCCCTTCCTCAGGAGTTATCTTTATACTTAATTCTTAATTATAATAATTCAAGTAGGAACCTATATTTTGTCAAGTAATTGTTACTTGCCAGGAAAACTATTAAAAACATAAACGATTATAAAATCAAAGCATTAAAATCACGTTTTTAATGAGTTTCTTATGAGAGGCAGCATTGAGATCTCCATACATTAACTCACCGAAGCTATGAAATGTACACACAAAAAGTGAACATTTATTAATAACAGAAATCTTCTCGAATATTTCGAGTACAGAATATTTAGTTTGTAGAAGGTTCTTAAATTTGTCTTTCCTATTTAGGGGTTATTAAAGTTAAGAGTGCGCGTGGTTGTAATCCTTAACCTATTTTTTTAGACGGTTTATCTGGATTATTAGGTATCTAAATACTTTTTCATATATGTAGTTAATCACCGAACGTTCAATTGACTAATGTGGTTCACATAAAGTTAATACAGAAGGCCGTACTTAAAGAAATGAATCGGTATATTGGCTTTTTTTAATTGAATAGCTTCCAAATTTATATTCAGAATATTGTACATACGATCTTGAAGTGAAGAAATACTCGTAAATTATTTTAGGTATATAACACATTTCCTTTAAAATAGTCATTTTATCACCCTTGCATCTTTGAGTTAATCGACACAAGTAAAATGTATAAGTTACTTTCGTAGAGTAATTAGATTGAAATTTGTGACCTATATAACAATAGAAAATTGTTAATTCTCAAGTGTAATAAAAATTAAATTAAATAATATAATCAGAGTTAAATTGAGGGACAAAAATTTAGTAATTATGCAATAATATTACTTTATTTACTGTATGGTAGAGTATTATGTCAACAGTTTTTAATCAATATTATTTTTTTTACAGGTAAGAAAATATTGGATTTTCCATACAACTTATGGAGGGCATATTTCTAAGGTATTTGTAAATTAATATTTTTTATCTGATTTAAAAAATAGGTAATTTATTTAGTCAATATGATTTTACAGTATCATTTTAGTTTAATTTTCAACTCACTTGTTTTAAACTTCTGTTCAGAAATTTTAAACAAGTTTCAATTATTTTTAAATATTTTAAATTTTTCTAAAGCAGAATTGATTACGTTTTTTTTGTATAATCAAAACGTCTAGGTTATAAGAGAATTTATAAAATTATAATAAAAAAGATACTTATAAGATTAATTAAAAAATTATAAATATTTTATATGTCAATTGCAGGTAGTTGTTTGAAATATTAAATGTATAAATTAACTTCTAAGTTCAGAAAGAGTTTATAAAGATCTTAAAGTTAATAATAGCTTTTATTATAAATGTCTTCACCACTGCAGATACGTTCAAGAAAGGCAAACTCACTGTTCCAAACAATTTGCTTTGTTCCTCCCAGACGTGGTAGCCACGTCTTTACTGACAGCGGTCGGTCGGGGTCGTAGTCCCAGACCGTAATTATGTTTGGAGTCACGAGTATTAATTCCGTAGACGACGGGTTCAATCTCATTTAATAATGTGGCTTGTGGATTCGTCTGCAACCCCTATTCCAACGCCCTCATAATGGCTTTCGATTGCTTTTATTATATCAATTTCTTCCCATTCTAACACTGCTGGAGCACGAGACACAAATTGCGGCTGCCAATACAGTCTTTCTCTTTAGGTATGGCGTTTTGGTAACGACTGTTTTTATAAAACGAAATCTATCCTATATGTTGTTTTACTTCGTGATTTTTCGCTAAGAGTATTTATTATTTGTATATCGTGGCTTTCAATATTTACTTGTTATTTCAACTAATGAATAAACGTTACCCCTAAAAAGGTAATTTTGAGATGGTTGAATTAGTTAAAGATGGTTTAATTAAGGCCCCTTCAAATGACAAAAATACAACTTTTATTTATGCTGGATAAAAAAAGTACGCAACATTCAACTAAACCGAAAGTAGAAGTTCTTCAAATACTCGAAAGTTCACGATCCTAAATTACTTTTTAAAACATTTGGTATTTTTTTTAACAAAAGCAGATAATGGTACCGTTGAAATAGTTAATTTTTTTCACAATTTGAACAAGTAATAAAAAATTATTACACTAATTTCAAGTTACTATAAATAATACAACATTATTTTTTTCATTCGAATTTCTTTATGAAAAACATCTAGTCTCGTAGAAAAGTACTGAAGTAATATTAGCATTACTACGAAAAAATATTTAAACATCATTCTTGTTTTGATATTTTTTTTTAATATCTAATTTCAATTAGAATAATTCTTAATACTTTACAAACTTTGATTTCTAAAATTCACGGAATTAGGATTTCTCTAAACTAGGATATTAACTCGCTCGTGTAACATCCATTGGGAGAATAAACTGAGCAGTTTTATCTCAAACTGATTACAACCACAGTTTCTTATCTTTTACTTTTTAGATTTTAGCTTTATTGTAGATTTATATGTAGCTATCGCTATCCGTACTTTTTCCGTGACGTCACGGTCATTCATATAAATGAAAAAATAAAGCTCCATTAAATTTATTTTCTGTTAAAATTAATCTTGGGTAAAAATGTAAATTAATGCTGTGACAACCATTTGTTTCCACTAATTGTTCGTTTTATACAACTTAGATATAATATATTATAACATTATTTTTGGACATCTAACTAGAAGAAATTTCCAGTAAACTTAAATTATTCCTTTAGAGGCCATTTGGAAGAGGCCATACCTTAATCTTGGTCAATATAGAAGTTTAAAAATTCTCTAAACTGTATCCGAAATCTGTGTTATCAGTTAGACGAAAGCAATTATTTATATTTGTCCCAAACCTTTAATTTCTTTAAACATCCAGACACGTAAAGCCAGTTTCTCCCCAAGTGTTAGTATCGTGTCATAATCTCGAGTGAAACAGCTGTGCCAGTGCTTGTGCCTATTATGGTCTTATCTTGTACTACTTTATGGGGACCACTGATAAGGGAAACCAACATTGACTTAACACGACACCTCTGAGGCGTGTGGAATTCTGGAGCTTATGCGTCAATACGTTTGTTTTACATTTGTATGAAAGTCGTAAGCAGTAGCCACTTAAATTATCGACACAAATATGACACTCTTCCAGAAGTTTTGCGTGACGTGTGTGGAAGCAGTGAAAGGCAATCTTCCAATGTGGATTACAGACTTACTATAATGTAAAACAGGTGGTTCTAGTATCTACAATGGGATTTGCACGCATTACAAATCACTATTTCACAATTAAATCTACACTAGCATATTCACGCGCTCTTGTTTGTGCGCGCGCAAATCGTGTGTTGTTTTTATATAGACGATGTTTTGAATTATTTTTAAAGTGAAGACCTTAATGTCCTTAAAAATAGAATTAATAGTGGTAAAAATGGGCTATTACAATCAATATAGTGCTATGATAAGCAGCCTTATAAGTATTTGTTCTAGAGATTCATCTATTGTATCTAGACTTGTTATAAATATTGAGCAAATTTGTAACAAAAGGTTACGATCCTGAGAGTTTTTACACGTCAAACTTTTTCCACCCATTTACAGCTATGGATTCCATAACGGCAGCCGTTCCCTCGTCATTCTCTCTTACTTTTCACTCAATGTTTTAAGTCCTCGTGTAATTCGCCTTATTATCCTGAATAACTAAGATAGATGTTATATTTGTGAATTAGGAAAATCTATGCATGTGTCATTAGTGAGAAGTGACTTTATCACAACATTGGCTACCTCACTTCTGTTTAATTAAAGTATTAGAACGGAAAGAAGATCAAATGTAAAAAAGGTTTGTATTGTAATGAATATGATAAAGTGTAGAGAAACTGAAATTGTTAAAATAATTATTAAAGTTTTCAATCCATGGTAAAAATAAAAATGTCGCATCTTTTTTTTAAATAAAGTTTAATAAATTTATTTTAATTAACTATGTAAATTTGAAATCTTTGTGAAAATAAATTAAAATAAACATGTAAAACTTTCAGATGAATTTTAAAAATTTATTCGAATAATAATAATGAAACATTTTTAAATGAAATTGTTAGTCTAGTGAATTTATATTTTTTAATTTAAATTTTAAATCAATTTAAAAACAAAAATTCGTTGAAATTATTTTGATAAAGTGTACTAAATTTATATGTAACATAAATAAATGAAACCTCTCAACCACAAATAACTTTCTTCTTTTATTTAAAACCTTATGTACGTTTCGATCGCACAGCAATCATCCTCAGAGGTAAGGTATTTTCATTGTAAATTACCTCTGAGGATGATTGCTGTGCCATCGAAACGTACATAAGGTTTTAAATAAAAGAAGAAAGTTATTTGTGGTTGAGAGGTTTCATTTATTTATGTTAAACATTACGCAACAGTTGTCTTATACAGTTATAAATTTGTATATATTTTTAAAACTATTTAAATTTTAAGTTTTTGTGAAAATAAACATGTCACATTTTTTAGATGAAGTCCATATGAAAGTAATAACCCCTCACTTTTTAAATGGTTTTGATAGCCTAGTGACTTTTTATGTTGTCTGAAATTTACGAAATTATATAAATATTAAATCCTCATGAAAAGAATGACGTCCCATTTACTAACCGCCCAACAAGTATTGGGTCAGAACTCTAAAGGAATACGAGTGCAAACTTTTAATTAAATTGTGACGGCAATCGCGATTACCGTGCGCTTAATTAACAACCAGTTTCAAGAAAAACGCCTTTTACAAGTTTCGTTCAGTTGCGTAAGTCCGTAATTCCACGGCACTTTCTTTAATAATCTACATATACTGTTGTAATACGCCCTTGATTTAATGAAATACGACAACGGTTGCACAGTGGTAATTAGGAGCCATGCTGTTTATGGACATTTAGTTTCTTCAGTTATTCGATGACCATCGGGTCACCCGCATAATCCAGTCGGACATTTGGAAACTCTTTCCGATGGGATGACACTATTCTTCTGTGCTTTTTTTACCAATAGGGTTAATAGTTTTTATCAGTAGAAGATATCAATATGAATGAATATATGAATTTGAATTGAATAAGTCAGCGGTGAATTGTACGTTTCACTGTCACAACTTTAAATTTACAACTTTTGAATAGTTATTTAATATTTGCCTAAAGTTTAATTTATAAAATTTAATCATACTATACCACTCAGCCCCCTACCTAATAAACTAATTTATGACTTCCAACTTACTTTAACATTTCCAACTAACTTTAGCATTTCCAACTAACTTATGACTTCCAACTAACATTAACATTTCCAACTAACTTATGACTTATTAATTTACAGATTCAATATTTTCGATTAAGAATTTTTCTGCCTTGTTACAATCCGAAACTTGAACGGAATCAGAAACATAAACATTCTAAAAGAAAATAAAGTGTAATGGGGGCTCCACGGTACGGTCGAAACTCTGCCATACATAGAGACGTCAAGATGAGCGTAGGAGAGGAGTCCACTGCAGCAGTGAACACAAGAGCCCCTCCAGCAACACAAGAACATTATAGCTCTTTGGCTGGCTCACAGGGTCCCAGTGCGCTGACATGAGCGCACTAAGCCTTTTAACCTGGAACCAAAGCACATCATCAGCAGTACTAGAATAGCAAGTCGGTGTCTTCCACTGGAACTAGTCTGACATTTCAACCGTCCTCAGAAAGCAAGCAGCTAGGACTCGTCAGAGTTGCAGCAATAAAAACTCAAACTCAAGCATCTCTTAGGTCTTAAGGCCTAAAACACATTCAATAGTTTATACAAAAGTTTATTTCATTTATAACTTTTCGAAAACAAGCATTGTTATATACAATAATTTGTAACATTAAAAAAAAATTATAAGAAAATCATAAATTGGTTAACCACTGGCGATCAAATATTGATTAACTAAAATGTGTAAAAACTGAACTAACGAGCGAGTTTTCTTGAATTTTAAGAAAGACTCTTTCTGTAATTAGAAAGTTTGTAGAACTGTCTTCGTGACCCTGATGTTAGGTTTGCGTTTATCTTAACACTTGTGTTCTTACAGATCGCTTACAAGGAGCAGCAAAAACGTTTCCAGCCTTTATTAGAATGGCAAGCAGTTGAGCGATGAAGCGGTAGGTCCCGGTGAAACAAAACCGGCACTGCGACCTACGTTGGCCTTGGAGGGCTGCAAAAGCGGTCAAGAGGTTCGCGGCCTACATACACCTGTGCGTTGCACCGCGTTCTAGTGTAGTGGGTGTAGCCTGCTCCGCGCTCCTTACAGTTCTTAGAGAACACTTCCAAAATGTAGTTTAAATATACAGTGGAGAGTCGATTATCCACACCAGTTGTGTTCGGATAATCAAACGTATATGTATCTTATATTAAATATAAAGATACAGTTTATGTTTTGGAAAACATTTACAGTGTACTACTGAACTGTATGTACTTTACATTCTCTTAGTGTATTAAAGTACAACAACCAATTTTTTTATTAGATAAAGACTAGACCTATTGTACTACTGTTTTCTAAATAAAAAAAGTATTTAAAGCAGAATAAAAAAAACAAGGATTCACAAACAAATTCTGCTATATAATTACATAGACCAATGTATAATAATGTGTATTCCTATACTACAGCAAGTATTTTGCAAATGTACTTAATCGTATGAACTTAAACATTTATATTTACACTTCACGTACTTCAGTATTTCTGTACAGTTGCACTGCCATGAATCTAATAGTTAACAAGAAATAATAATAAATATTAAATATTATTATTAGGCCAATTACAATTATAATAATTATTATTGTGTTAAATAATAACAATACCTTAACAAATGGTTCACGATCTGTCTATCCTTTGTACGTTTATTCCGCTATACAAATACTGTACTATTTTCTTTCAGAGGATTTTCCATGTTCGGATAATCGACGTCCGACTGTATCTTAGTAGCGAAATCGAATATAAAGTCTCGTTTTGTCCAAGTCTATGAACAATATATATTCAACTAAATTACGTTGTAATGATAACTTACGTCAGTGGAAGGGGTAGTTTGATGGTAACCCTTCTAAAAGGATTATAATGTTTCTTTTTATAGTAGCAAAAGCTACTAAAAATTCGCTGGTTTTGCCACAAATTTCATAATAAAATTTTAATATTATAACTTTCAAGATAGTTTTCATACAAAATGTTTTGACTATAACCTTAGAGCGTAATAGTTGTGCGTAAACAATAACCGTAAGAGGCGGGCGTTGGTTTGATAGGGGACATCGAAGTTTTCCGATCGTGATCGAAACGTTGATTAGAGGTTAAAAATAATGAATGGGTTATTTGTCTTGTTTTTTGTTAGAAACATTTCTAACTATAAATATTTTTATTTATCTTTAATAATGAAGGACTTAATTTATTAAGGCTAAATTTATTTTGCATTTTATGTGTGTGTTATTTAATTTCTTTTCGTTCCACTTTTCATTCTTTTAAGTCAAAAAGATTATTTGAAATATCGTATCTCCTTACTGCGAAGATCAGCTGTGAGCCTTATATTTAAGTCCTATAGAGTCAAAGTGCACTTTCTCCAATTTTTCCAAAATTGAGACTATACATGAATCTTGTAGGAAATTTCATGAAGGAAATGTTTCTCCACCACGTTTGTTGCAAAAATATTAATTCACGTCGAAAATATTTATTGAGAAATAACAAAAATATTAGTTCTAAGTTCTTCCGTAAATTCTTCGAAGGTTTTTTGACTGTTCTGAAAAATGAGGTGAGAGGGAGAAAAAGTGGTTTGATTCTAGAGGGCTATTTGTCTTCTTAGTTCCGTGGAAGAGGAGAATTACTTACAAATTACTGTTTACGTTGGTGTGTGTGTGTGTGTGTGTGTGTGTGTGTGATTGTGTGTGTTTGAGAGAGAGATAGATAATGAGAAGATAGATAACTAGTGAAATTTAATATTTAGTTACCCATTTATTCGAGAAATTAGTCTGATCTATTCTCAAAATGAGACTATAATTAAAATAAATGTAACATACTTTTTTCTACTTCACACGTGCGTACGCGTTTCTATGCGTGATCTCGTACAATGCCAGAAGGTAAAGGTTTGACCCAGCGAAGCCAGACATTAAACAATAACTGCCAATCACATGGCATATTAAACAACACTCTCGTCAGCCAGCTGTTAACCTAGTTATGAGAATCACAACAGGAGTTTGGTTATTCATCAAACTCCTTTCATAGCCTAGAAACCTTGTGCTGTAAGCTCCATACTGGAGATGCACGCCTGTTATGATCCTTAATGTAAGTCCCCGAAGCAGGACAGTCTAAAAAACCTCATTAAGGCTTTCAGGTCCGGTATTAAAGATAAATAACAGCATAAGTGCAATACGCGGCCAATGACTTTAACGCTCGGTATGAAATTATACTTAATTGTTGTTCTAAAGAAATCAAAGCACTTTAAATTTGTGTGCATTCGTTCTTCGTTAACTATTCCGTGACGTAAAGGCTTTTATTTCTTGTTTATGTCTCTTATGTTACGGGAAAATAATGTTAACGAAGGAAATGAGTAATTATATTTTGGTATAAAAATTTCAAAAATCATTTAAGGTTTCCATTTTCTCTGTCTTAGTTTCGACAATGATAGATTAAACTGAAACTTTTATCCTATTATCCAAAATTAAAAGATTGTGCGTGTGTCATATGAAGTCATAACTATTTATATAGATTGAGTGTGTGTGTGTGTGTGCGTGCGTGTGTGCGTGCGTGTGTGCTTGCGTTCGTGTGTGTGTGTGTGTGTGTGTGTTTTCATTGCTAAAAAACTGTTTCTACATTATGACGGGAACACCTCTCAGGAGCCCTTTCTCCAATCATATGTCCGAGCCGTGACCGATTATCTCTCGACATTGAGGAGCGCTCTCTATAAGATAAAAACGAAAATAAAGTGATTGTATTTCTTGCTGAATATTTCTAATAATCATGTATTGGGTAAATCGAAATCAATTGGATTTTTGATTGGATTGTGAAAGAAACATCACAGATGTATTGCAATAACATAACCATAATGGAAACACGATTTTTTTTTGAAATGTCTTCATTTATTACATAGACCGATTCATTCGGCATGCTCGGGTCAGATCAAATTGGTATTGCGAAATTAAATAGGTTTTATTTTAATTTTCTGTTTGAGCATATTGAAAGTGAAAGGCTATTGTCAGAATTGTTCAATGAATTGCTGCTTAAGAATGTTTAAATATTTTATTGCAATCGAATAAATTACATTAAAACGCAAAGCGTAAAATTTTATATTAGAAAATTATTAAGTTTTTTCATAACTTTATATAATTTACCCAATTTGTTTGTCAATTGCCAAATCAAACAAAAAATCACTTTTAAATTTAAACTTGTAGGAAAGAATGACTTCTTAAGACCTTTCGTCCTTAAAACACAAATGTTGTCCTTGTATGTTTATAGCTTCAATTTCAATGTGTAAGTAAGCACGAAAAACGTAGCTTTGATATATATATATATATATATATATATATATATATATATATATAAATCTAGGAACAGCTACAAATTTATAAAGATAAAAATAATATCATAAACGAACAAATTATATTTAAAAAACTAAATTATTCAACCTAATAGACAAAATTAACCTCAAGACAAATTAAAAAGGTTCCCACAGTGCAGTGAATCCGAAAACAGAACAATACCGGTATACCACGAGACAACGGAAATCCCACACACCTGACAATCTACTACAACACCCAATACAGCTGATGCTCGACAATGAAGATTCCATCAATCTTCAAAAGTTAACTCGCATAAATACCAAGTAATATTCTTATTTAAGTACATATAGTGAAGGTGATGTGTGTGTGTGTGTGTGTGTGTGTGTGTGTGTGTGTGTGTGCATGTGCGTGCGTGCGGTGTGTTATTAGTCATAGTACCTTTTTGTATTGTATTGTTAATATTTACTTTACTGAATTCAGTATTTAATTTAAAACTTATCAGGGTTGATTTTCATTTACTTAAATAATATTTATTAAATTTCATGTCCAAAATGGATGTTTTTCCCTTTGCTTGTGAGAGAAGTTTAGAGTACTTATGAAAAATAACTTTTATTTACGTTGGAACTAATACCAGAATATTGAGTAACAATGTGTAGGCACTCCCCCGTGTGCAATAATGCGCCGCCGGACTAGTAACACAACCTGCATGGGAACCGTCGCGCACATGTGTGTACCAGGCGGTGTGGGTGTCGCGCACATTGCAGTATGGGTTGTCTGAACTTTCTCATAACAAGTGTGCAAAGCCGTCGGGGAACACCTACTACTACATCATATAATTAGGAAAATTTTGCAAGAATTTAAAAACTACCACTTTTTTTTTAAGCAAACCTTGATTTATTATTTACATTAAAATATTATTTGTTTAAATGATTCTTGACGTTTAGTTTAGTCATCATCAGCAAATACAATTTGACAAGTGTGTTTTTATTGTCAAATATTGTACCCGTAAAACTGCGAATTTTCTCGACAGCCATGTGTTTTTTTATTCGTGATGGTTAACCACTGATTTAAACGCATTACAAACAAGATAAAGCAATATCTACAAGAAGCAACTGTGGTGTAATGTTTTATATTAAATGAATAAAACCTCTTAACCACAAAAAATCCTGTTGTACGTTTTTAATGCAAACCAATCATCGTCAAAGGAAGCTATAAGAATAACTGTTGTAATATTTTTTACAATGATGATTGCCTGATGAATATATTTTGTATATTTCGCCTGAAGATGATTGTTTTCTGATCGAAATCCACGTAAGGATTTAAATAAAAGGTTTTTGTTTTTAAAAGTTTTTATTTGTTTAAAATAAAATATATGGCATAACAACTTGGAGTAATTGTTGAATAAGTTCCTAATATAGCTAAATAAAATATATTACCCACAAGAAAAGATGATATGGTGAACCCTTTATCTGATTAATCTATAATTAATTACTTTATTCCCTAACGGTAATGCTCGATTTCTTTTAGAAGAAATGGTGAACGACAAAACACACTCACAAATAAAACAACGAACCGATTCAATCATAGACTGACTAATCAAAACAGGACTAGTGGCAGTCGGGACGGGCCGTCCTCCTGGCGACGGACGACAATCAAGTAGGCTTACACACAACTGCACTGAGACGTAGAATCTGCAGCCAAATATATTTAGCGCTGTGCCTGTATTAGCTTCGTGAAGAAAAGGCCAATGTCACATGTAGACAGAATCACATTTTGGAAATCGCACTACGTTTGCGACATAGTTTTTTTTTCTAAATATCTGAACGCGCTTCGGATAGTTGGAGTTTTACTGTAGTCAATATTCTCTTCTTATTTAATAAGGCATAACTGTACTTCGTGGAAGTCCTCGCTATTACGTGAAAAAGAACAGATTCCATATTAATTGATTGCAATCTAGATATGTTGTTTGTCTTAAAACATTGTCTTACATTGGTTTTTTTTTATAAATAGCAATATTAAAACCTTTTTATTATTTTTTTTTATTACTAAACCTTGTAGGGACCTTATTGGTGTAGGGCACAAAGCTGCAGCCTTTGTACTCTCTTCCCATCCCTACCACAGGACTAGCTTAGTGGATACCTACCTCTTTGCAGAAATCAAGTACCCACCTAATGCTAAATCTTGTGATATCCTCTGGTGCACATACCTGCCAGCCAAACCACTTTCTCCTTGCAGCTCCCAAAGCAGAGCGCTCACAGAGTACGTGGATTGGGCTTTTCTCTTGGTCCTCGTCGCATCTCTTGCACACAGGGGACCTAGATTTTCCAATATTGTATTGGAACCCCCTCAGATTCCCATGGCTTGTGACCAGCTCTACAGTAACTCTGAGTTGAGGTCTACTTAAGGAGAATACTTTGGACCTACTCCACAGGTCCCCCCTTGGAGACTACACCACAGTACTTTGGATTTGTTACACCCCAAGGTTGCATTCCATTCTTCCCTGCACAACCTGTCTACGTGTGACGTGATCCTCTTGCGCCCCTCCTGAGGCGGCATTCCCACTGCCCTCAGCAACGGCCTTTGAGTTATACCTTGTTTTGTTAATTCGTCAGCTCTCTCATTCCCTATCCAGCCAGAATGTCCTGGAATCCAGGAATTATTAAAACCTTAAAGCTCTGTGAAAATCTTCATTTTTCATGATTCATTTGGTCGGTCATTGTAAAATGTTTAAAATTTCTTTAATGAAATACATTGTGTTGAATGACAGTACATTAATTTATGTACGCGGCAGCGTTGTTAGCATTTCCACTCTAAACTGTGCACGCTACAAAAGTACTGTAGAATCAAGTGCATTTAATAAACTGCAGCAGCAACCGTGGGCAACCTCGGGAATATAAATAGGCGACTATTCTATCGAGTCTATTTGAGAAACCTCATGAACGCATTCCACTTTTACTAACAACCTTTGCTATATACTTTATCGGTTCATGTGTAATTGGATTGTGTTTCAAAAAAATCATTGAGTCAAAATTTAAGAAAGTTTTGTATTGGAAAAGATAAACACGGAAAATATATGCGGGCTATAAAAGCGGAAGCACATATATAATACGCCATCAGAGTCTGAATTCGTTAGGAATTTGTTTAAGAGCAAACCATCTAAAAATATAGACATATCCTATTTATTTGGGGTAAGAATACAAAATTTAACAAATTTATTATACAAATTATGTTTGGTATCGTCCTTCTTTTAACTTTATGTACTGTTTAAAAATTCGATAAAAATTTGTAAATTATAATTAGATTAAGAAAGTAGAGGAAATGCTAGTTGCGGGCGGCTGCAAGCGATAAGGCACTTCCGGGCCAGCCTGGATCTACAAAACAGGTTCCAACATACCTAATTAAACAGAGCCTAGTTGAAAATATTTCTAATAAGAGACTTAAATAAATACTTTTTTAAATCTTGACCAATCAGGTAAATAAATTTTACTGTAATAGTAGTATTTTATTGTAAAACAAAATTACTATTTGTAACCAATTTAAAATCTAATCTCCTAATTTTTTTCAGACTCTTTTCTTAATGTAAGAACTGGCTGATTTATTACTTTCTTTCGGTTGCACAAAGAATAGAATGTAACTGGTTTCTAATCTTGAATGGTCGTGCATGAGTGGGGCCTCACGTAGTCATGTCACTCTGTTACGCTTGCATGACGGCGGCAGGAAGGAAGTCCGCACAAAGTCACCTTCAACGAGCGGCTATAAGGTCCGGTGTGATAGTGCATTCCATAAATATTATAGCCTACCTAAATATACAAATTTATTACGCTTTATAACTATAAATATTTAATCGAAATAAATTATAATTATTTAAGACGTAACAATTTTGCCAACAAAAAATATAGGCGTTCTGAGGCTGACTCGCCAAAAATTAAAAAGTTAGAAAATAAACATAAAATATTTCACTTTTTGTAAGTACGCTGTAAAGATGGATTGAGATTTTTTTTAAATTTGTCTTGATAAAACAACTTGATAAGTAAAGTGGCCTTCATTATCGTATGGGTTTAGAAACGCCACACACAACAAGTGGGCAGTGTTTTACTTCTAACGATTTTACTGTTTACCTGATATATGACTCGAAGTTATTTTAAAAAAAATAAATCTAATAAAACTGATACTTTTAGTTGTTTGACACACCAAAAAACTTTTTTAAATAAAACAAAATAAATAAATCTAATTTAACTGTATACTTTTATCCAGCTATATCTAGCTCTATTCTAATCTAGTACAATATAGGTCTGCTTTATAGAAAAAAGCGGGATGTAAAAAGTTTTGTTGTGAAGCTAGTTTTTCAAAATTTCATGTTTTTCTGGCGTTACGTTCAGTTATAATATTTTTTTTCGTCTTCCTGAAGACCTTCTGCATCCCCAGGTATATATCTTAATGGGCAATATCGATTATGTCGGCCAATTGTCAAACAAATTCTGCTGTTACAATATTCTATTCTTTTAAGGTCTAAATATTCTTTAGTATAGACTGAGTGTAGATATCTTCTCCGAAGTCATCTCCTCTATGATTGACGTTTAGGGGTTGAAGAAACGTTATAGGGAGGGAAGTCTAGAAAAGCTTCTGAAGCGAATTTAAGTTTGAAATCGAAACGCAGTACAATCTGTAAAAACTAGAGGCTGTTTCAAAATTTGTTCGATATAATGTGGCATAAATCAATTAAATATATTTATTACAAATTTTTTAACTACAATGGTTTATAGTGGCGTGATGAACATTTCATACCACATGACACTATAGAACTGTTGACAAATTAAATTATCATTTTCAATTTTCCAACTATAACTTTCGCATACTTAAGGGAGTATATCTTGAAGTAAATGTTTGGTATTTTAAGGGCTTTATATATTTCCTACTCTAACCAGATAATTACATATTTGGAAATTTATCTACAATCGGATCACTCTCCGATTGAGTCCAAAATTTTAAACATTATGTTTCGCGTATGACTTTGACAAAGGAATTCTTAAGCTACTCCTCCTTTTAATCGTAGTGAATGGCACGTATAGCACCCTATGCATTACAACGGAGTCTCTTAAGTCGATACCAACATCAAAAGTTTACTGTGACTTATTGTCATGGCAAATGCTACTCTAACTGGGAATTCATGTATTTGCATAGTACATCCAAGTTTACTCTTGCAAGTCCAATGTAAACCAGTAAATATGAATATCTTAATAATTTTCTAAAACTTGATGATGACGATTTTTCAGAAAAATTTCATTCACTTAGCCCATTGGATTACTGACTTTAACTTCCAATATACACATTTTGGTATAAACCCTTAAAGTAGTTATTGATTTTTAAAGATTTTCGATGATTTTTTACTAGCCCATTAGATTGCTGAGATTAAAAGGTATATATCAATTTTAGTAAAACTCCGTAGAGTAGTACTCGAGGAAAAAAATTCAAACATAGTCTGCACATATAATTTGTTGAAAACTTGATGGCGAATTTTCAGAAAATTTTCACCTAGCCCATTGGATTGCCGAGGTTAAAAACCCCCTATATATCCATTTTGGCGAAATCGTTAAAGTAGTTTCCCACAAAACAATTACACATGTACATACGTAGAATTATTAGTCGTTTAAGAATATTAAATAAGTTTATTGTGTAGACTACTTACTAAACATCTGTCTCAAGATATACAATATAATTTCATCCCTTTATAATGAAAATACAACATAACTATGATTTAATTAAGTGATCTAAAACAACGAAAAGTCTTTAGATTTGGAAATAACAAATTAAAATAAGGTTCATCTTGAAATATACTAATATGGTGATAAAAGTTATATCATAAACATGATTTGTTTATATTAAGTGCTTTTAACACTAAATGTTTACTAAATAAGTTCAGAAGCGGCGCATTTAATTCACTTTTATAGTAAATGATTTTTTTAAATACATTTGCTATTATCAGTAGAAGTGATTTTCACTGCTAGATTACAAGTGGGTGTAGCCGTCTAGGAGAAGTATATAGGGGTTGATGAACACCACGGCTGTGCTGACGCAAGACAGTACTAACTGAAACAAGCAAGAACACGCGATATTAGCTATCTCTTTACTGTGCGTGAAATTCATAACCTTACACACGTCTCTGAGACAGGCAGCCAATGCATACCCCCAGGAATGTTTTGAATATAAAAAAGTTTAATGCCACTTTTTTTCGCTAAAATTAGGTTGGAAAAATAAAAGTAAAATAATTTTTTCTTGTAGTACATTATATTTTAAAATAAGGTCAAGATCATATTCAAGTTAGAGTATAGAGTAGGTTAAAGGTATTGATGTTTAAGGCACTTACATTCACTGCCAGTCTAATGTTAAAAGCTCTTACATTCACTGCCAGCCTAATGTTTGTGGCACTTACATTCCCTGCTAGCATGATGTTTAAGGCACTTACATTCACTACCAGCCGGATATTTAAGGCAGTTACATTCACTCCCAGCCTGATGTTTAAGTCACTTGCATTCATTAACAGGCAGATGCTTAAGGCATTTACATTCACTCCTAGCCTGATGTTTAAGGCACTTACATTCACTGCCAACCTGATGTTTAAGATACGTACATTCACTGCCAGCCTGTTGCTTAAGGCACTTGCATTCACTGCCCGTCTGATGTTTAAGGCATTTACATTCACTGCCAGGCTAATGCTTAAGGCATTTACATTCACTCCCAGCCTGATGTTTTACATTCACTGCCAGCTTGATGTTTAACACAATTACAATCATCCCCGCCTAATGTTTAAGGGACTTACATTCACTGCCATGCTGATTCTTAAGGCATTTACATTAATTGAGCCTGACATATAATACACTTAAATTCATTGTCCATCTGATGCTCTAGGGATTTACATTCACTCCCAGCCTGATATTTAAGGCAGTTACATTCACTGCCTGCCTAACGTTAAGGCACTTACATTCACTGTCCGTTTGATGTTTAAGGGAGTTACATTCACTGCCAGCCTGATGTTTAAGGCACTTACATTGACTTCCAGCCTGTTTAACACACTTACATTCACTGCCCGTCTGATGTTTAAGGGACTTACATTCACTGCCAGGCTGATGCCTAAGGCATTTACATTCACTCCCAGCCAGATGTTTAAGACACTTACATTGACTTCCAGCCTGTCTAACATACTTACATTCACTGCCCGTCTGATGTTTAAGGGACTTACATTCACTGCCAGCCTGATGTTTATGGCACTTACATTCACTGCCAGCCTGATGTTTAATGCACTTACATTCACTGCCAGCCTGATGTTTATGGCACTTACATTCACTGCCAGCCTGATGTTTAATGCACTTACATTCACTGCCAGCCTGATGTTTAATGCACTTACATTCACTGCCAGCCTGATGTTTAAGCTGAACGTGCCGCAAATGAAGAACGTGGGATTCTTGTTGCTTACGTTGAACAGGAATATCGCCACCTGAAACATAAGAGCAAAGCCACTAACCACATAGGCTCATAAAATCGGTCAAAAGAATTTGTTGCATTAAATTTGCTACAATATATTTATAGCTGTTAAAAAATAAAGTCTTTTAGTTTTTAGAATACAAGAAGGAAACAAACAATTATTCATGATAAAATGTAATAAATAGGCGTACTGAATGATTTTTTAAAGTAAAAATAAACCACTCAAATCCATTCAATAGTTACCAATAGTTAGTTTATCTATCTGGTTATATAAACAATAATAAACACATTTGTTTTTCTGTGCCAAAAATTCAATATAGAGGTATAAACACAATGATTTTAGCAATAAATTAATTGAAAATATTACAATTTCGCTGTCCACTGCTGTTTAGGGCAAGCAGTTTACTTGCATGGTGTCATTTTTGTGTATATTAGTCGAAGTGTTTTTTAAAAAATAAAATGTATTTAAATAAATAAATATTCGATTATTCTTGGAGTACTTACCTTGTTTTTTTCTTTTTCTTCTGTAATAATACTTTATTTTTATTACCCGGGTTTGGGCCCCCAAAACCCGCCCAGGCCTCGTAGCAGTCGACCTCTAGCGAGCTATCTCCGTCTCACATTCGCATTCGGTTAGTATCCCTACCGCGAGTAAAGGAAACGGGATTGATTACCCATGTACCAAGCTCATAAGCACTTTCCATGGAGAATCAGGAGATAGTGAAATGAAACAGTACGGTAAGTGTCGCGCTAAGAGCGGGATGAAAAAAATCAAGCAAGAAAGAACCCGTTGCCACTAAAATTACCGCGACATCATGCAGGAAACCTGGGGGCTTGAATCACCTTATGCTAAGGGATAAGGAGGGGTATTACCTTACAAATATCTTGTTAGGGAGTCTATGGCAGGAATGACATGCACCTCTTCTTCTGTTGCCTACTCGAAACTGAAAAGTCATGCAATCAAATTAGTACTTTCGTTGGTGCTAAGTTGCGACCCTGGGGATGTGCCCCTGCGTCACCTGGAAGATAACTGTGAAGCAAAATCTAGTAGTATAAATATATATTTATTTATTTATTTTTTTTTCCATTATGGTTGGAGCTGGACGGTCAGTAGGGACAACGACCGTCTGTGTGTGTGTGTGTGTGTGTGTGTGTCGTGAGTAGTGTCGTATCTACCCAGTGAGGATATGAGTGTGGATGTTGTACGTGCGTAAGCGTGTTTGTAGAACCTTATTGCTAAGTGTCGGAGGTGTTGTTTGATGAAAGGCACTTTTAAGTCAGTGTGAAGCCTTTAATAATACGTTTGAAGTCAGAACTGGTAGTCCCCCTGAAAGCATGTCTAGCCCTACATTAAATAAGCTGTCCTGCAACACTGTGCCATAATTGTACCCACCTCCCACTACCAAGAGGTAGTCGCCTTCTCTCTTTATTCCTACCTCCCCTTTTCCTACAAGGCGAGTGTAAGGGTTAGGGAATTCTTCATGGCCCCAACTGCGACTGTGCAAACGTGATGCAATGATATTGCTCCTTTATTCTCTCCCGGTTTTTAAAGTCCTTCCTATATTTACGACCCTTTCATATCCTTTTCAGTCATAAAGGCTGATCGTCTTATAGCGTTGCTGATTAACTTCAATAAATTTGTCGTCTAAAGTACGCACTGAAATAATATTTAAGTATTAAACAAATATATTGATTGGTAAAATTAATGTTAGAGGATGTAATACTAAATTAACTGTAAGTGCAAAAAGACTTTGTGAATCCAAATTTTTGGCAGGGGGAAATGGATAGTGAGACTTCTGTTAATTTCTCCGAGATTCCTGTGAAATACAGGTGTACCAACACACCGGATAAGGATCTGTTTATGTTTACATCCCCTACGTTTGTTTTGTTAATGACTCCATTTTAATGAAGACCGTAAAATGTTGGGAAAACCGTTCAATTCCTAAATAAAATTCCTTTTAACATAAAACGTTGCTAAGAAAGGACAACAGACATTTTAAAATATGATTTATGTAAGTGGAAGGATGTTTCAGTACTATTCAGTACACTGTTACGGTGGTTTATTAAAAAATCTTAAAATGGAGGTAAAATTAGAAATTATTTCCCAAAACTTGCAGCTTCTTAGTAAATATCCTCTGCTGTTACAGAGAGGCTTTTATTATAATTGATTTTGTTAACATTTGCGAAGATCTTAATTAAATAACGACTCAAAAAACTTATAATTTTAAGAAAATTTACGAAAAATATTTAAGTTTTTCATAAATTTAATTGACTTGTATGCTGCGTAAGTTGTTATTATATGTTAATTTTGAAATATATAGACCTATGTAATTATTTACATAACATATTATAATTGTAATAGTTTTAACACTGTTTCCATGCATTTATTTGTCAATTAGTTTAAATTCTTACTTTAAAATAATGAATATTTTTTAATAATGTGCATTTCATAAGAGAGAATTTTTATAAAAATACTGGCTCAAACCTTTTCGTGTATTTAATAAATTACATTTTCAAGACCCTCATTCACCATTCACAAGTAAACGCGATATTAACTGGTGAAAGAAGCTCTTATAAGTGTCAATAATAAACTGATGAAAACATTAAAGGCTTTATTTTTATAAATATTCTTCAATGATTTTTTAAAAAAATATTGGAAACTTTATTTGCAAAACCTAACCTATTCTACCATTTATGTTATTTCAGTCTAGCTATAAAATCTTGAATTTTGTAGTCAATTACGTTCGGTGAAACTTAATTGTTCACTTAAAAAATAGTTTATGACTATCAGAACTTTAAATTTTGTAAATTTGTAAAAAAACTTACTGAGACAGAAAATTTTCGATCGTTATGTGGCGATCGTCATCATTGTCTTCTGCTTGGAGATGTTGGGTCAAGCGGTGACGGTTTTCAAGGCAGGTTTTCCATAGTATCAAAGAGTATG